>OV170225.1:7528317-7896732 GCA_921882275.1 Brenthis ino
CGTGTTCACCCACAGCGTGCCCACTGGGCTAAGTTAAATAAATAGTCTTGCTATTTAACTTAGCCCAGTGGGCACGCTATTAAACTATCGGAGCTGATAGAAAGTCTGTAGTCTGTGGCGGCTCTTGAGCTATAATTATTCCGTTACTATTAAGAAATATTTTCGAGGCATTTTAGAAAAACTAAGCTAAAACCTGGAAGCTGAAATTTTCTTAAAAGTCTAAGTAAATAAAATAACAAACACATACTGTATAAAAATGCAATTTTCGCATTTGTAATAGTAGTCTGAATACTGAAGATGTTTTAAAAGAAGTCGGTTAAACATGTAGTGAGTGCCATTTGGTCATACTCTTGAAGTATTCAACGGTGCAAACTGTACACTGTGCAGAGTAGTAGTGTGTGCGCAAGCGATCCTGCTTCGCTCCTGTGACTGCGGCGACGGGTTCCGCTGTGGATTTTACTGAGTAGGAGTCTCACAGTTCTCTGCCGGCAGAGACGATGATGGGTTTCCCCAAGCGAAATCAAAAAAAAGGAACTTAAAACTATATAATTTATATAAATTACTATGTTAAATATTTTTTGTTTGTTTTTTTAACATGTGAGCACATAGTAACAATTTAAATCGTAAATCTTATACCGAAGAAGCATTTGGCTACAAAGTGTATGTATACGCGACGTACTCGTAGGGTACTAAAAATAATTGTAGTCGTAACAGTTGATCATGTTCACAGCCGCTGACGATCAATAGAAGTGTCATAGATTTAAAACTATCACACGTGCAGGCTATTGCTTGCGACACGTGCTCAAAAACACCTATTTTATTTCGACAAGGTAGCGTTCATAAATATTAAGAAACACACTCAATCTAATCATCTTCAAGGACATATAATCAACGTCAATATGTGAAATACTATTCGAGAACCATAATTGAGGTCCTGCATACTCGTAGAATCGATGTCTGTTACAGATATAGCAGCCTTTGGACTTAATTTTTTTGTAACTGCACACTAGAATAATTTTTGCAATCATATAAGACACATATCTTACCTTTTGATGAGCATAATTATGTATGTGAACATTTTTGTAAAACTTTATTTAAAACAATTAAGTATAATTAAACACCTGTTAGATAATTAATATAAAATATTTTAAGTATAAATCTTAAATTTACAAGACGTGGGAAAAAAAGATTTTGTGTTTTTTGCAAGTAGTTTTTACGAAAATCAAAACTTTAAAGTCATTATTAATAAGTAGGTATTATACTTTATACACTATACAATATATTGCTATGCACTATACGGTATAATCTATAATATTATAAAGAGGCAGAGTTTGTTTGTTTGTTTGTTTGTTTGTTTGAACTCGCTAATCTCACAAACTAGTATCTAATGCGATTTGAAAATTTATTTTTGCATTAGGTAGCCCATTTATTGAGGAATGGAGGCTATACGCTACATTACATCATGCTACTACCCAAGAGTGCGAAGCAGTAATAATAGTCTGTCTATTCCATACTAACCGTTAAAACGTACTTAGGGACGAACTTTGCGAAGCGATTTGAGCGATTGAGCCACTAATGTTTATTTAAACGCAGCTCTTAGGTATTATTAATATTGCTTTAAAATATAATCACTAATTTATAAATAATATGTTTTACAGAATATTATCAAAACCAATATTGATTGTTGTTTCTTTTTCTGTGGACTTTAAATTCCGCCGGATGCTTTAAATTCAAAATATTAAAAATATTATACACTTTCTCACATACCTACTACCTACGTTATTAGGGATTCTACTCTACATTTGTGGTTTCATACCACAAAAAGAAAAAAGTGAAAGGAACCCTTATAAATTCACTTTGTTGTCCATATGTCTGTCTATCAAGATTTTTTTAGGATTGCATGAAGGTATGAAGTTTAAATTATATTATCAAATACTTACGCGTACAAACTGAGACACGTTCACAAAAATTAAGTCCACATAAATTTGCGAGGACTTTAAAATTGAGATAGATACTTCTATGTTACTTTTTTAGTCAAGGCAATACTATTGCCTTTCGAGCTTGTCGAGTTATATGCTGCTAAAGTTGTAAACATTGTGTATTTTATATTTTTTTGTTGCTACTATTGTGCAAAGCGCATTTTTGATTTGTACCAACATTGTTAATTTTAGAAAAAATCGTGTCATCACGACTTGTTTTTAACAAGAATTTTACCATTATACTTTTGAACTAGGCAACAACTGTGATGTAATACATCCGGCCAGTACAATTATTAATATTATTATAATTTTGCTAGTGCTAAGAATTATCTGATTTTATCACTGTACTCTACCGAGTGCGGACGAGAATTACCACTTCACATAAGCACCTAGATAGAACTAGAAATAATGTCATACACGAAATAATATTTACACGTACCTGTTAAAGAATTACATTCTCAAAAGATAAAACTAAAAAAGGAGTTTCTTTATTTCTTCTATACATATAATAAAATTGTAACTAAGCCGAATCTGTACATTAAATATTTTTTGGAAAACCTTATCGAAATAAACATTATTATCGATACAGAGGCCGAATCTATAGTTTTTAGAATTTTTGTCTGTCTGTTACCGCATCACAGAAAAACCACTGGAGGGATTTTGATGAAATTTTGTATGGTGATAGCTGGCTATCCGGGTCATCATATAGGATACTTTTTACCGCGGAAAAATATCTCATTTCTGAGAAAAATACAAAAACTGCAATATAAGAGTATACTAATATGTAAAACCTAAGAATTTGGTTTTTGGTCACCTGAACGCGGGCGGAGCCGCGGGCAATGCTAACTAGCATTGTTGTATAAGTCCTGTAGTGGTTATAGATTTAATATTTTACGCTAAAACTCTTTTTATTATTATATTATATGCAGTACCTATGTATTTCAGCATTTTATTTATGGTCAGTCGTAAACTGTTTTCATTATGGTGTGAATAATGAAATCGAATAGTGTTTAGCGTTAGTCGCATGACAGACAGGTAATGTTAGTTTATTCAAAGCGACGTTTGCCGTGATACCTACTAGATAATATTCATTAGGTACTATTGAATGCAACTACGTAGACTTAGATAATCGTTACCGATTAATGCAATTACAAAATATTATTGAAAATAATAACATACAACTGGAGATTTTATACCTACTGGCTATTTTATATTCAATCGCTTCTATGAATCCAAATACCCTCACATCTGACGTAGGAGCACTCGATGCTGTCATGTAGAATGTTTAGTAGAAATAAATTTAGCACAAAAATATACTTATACTTCAATTAATACTTTAATTGAATATACATATATTTTTCTTTTTCTTGTTTTCATTATTTGCACCTGTCAGTTTCAGTTAAAAGTTTCATATTTTCGTGTGAACCGGCCATTAAGACAGTGTGAAACCTTGTAAAAAGTTAAGCGCAAATTGATTGTGTTCATACTTGCTGAGTGCTGCACAATGAATTGTACCAGACTTAAGTTTGGTCATGGTTAAACATACACAAAATGGTGCCACAATTGCCATTGTGTGCCTCCGAGATTGTTTAAAATGAGCCTTACTTCCGAATTAAGGTCTTTGCCATTACGCGTAAGTATTTTTTGGCCCTTGAAAGTATAATTAAAATAACTTCGCCATTGTACCTACTATAGTAGATAGATGCTGTTATATATTTAGATAATATGCAATAAATCAAGATTACTACCGCAGTGAGTTCCAAAGATGAAAACACACTACACGTAGTGTTGGTGTATCTTTGAATCAATACTAGGTATATTTATAGTAATTATTATAATTACCATTTACCAGATCGCATTGTTGCATAAAATGTTATAATGACTACAACACAATATTCTCGCCGCGACGATGTTTTAGCAATATCTTAAAAAAAAATCACTTGTCATGTTCATTTTGCTTGGTTTAACTGTCTCGTTTTAGTGGCAAGCTCATTGGAGCTAAAGCGTTAATGGGCTTTTTCTGAAAAAGAAAATCTAAGTAGCCATCTGATGTGTGACAGTTGGCGTTGATACGAACTTGTGCGAGGCACTAAAATTTCTGTCCTGTGGATCAGCATTAAATCGTCGAGACTTGAATTTTTAAGGATGAAAGCAATAGAGTCTGCGCATAAACTTGTACACTAAAGCTAAATATCTACTGCGAAGATTTCTCATTAAGTCTCAGCGAGACAGGCTATCACGGGCGCAATCAGCCAGGATTATATAATATATATAATAATATAATATAATTTATAGTTTTTAATAAGTTACAATCTTATTTGATTGAAATAATGTAAAATTGATATAAGGCATAGGTAAAAGTGGCTGTAGAATTTCAATAAGCCTTTGTTTCGTTATACAAGATTTTGATTAAATAATAGCTAAGATTGACATGGCATTTGACTTAATAATAGTTTAGGTTCATGTCAATGGGTCAAGCAGAAGCTATAGCTTGAAGTTCTCTATCTACGCGCGTCCATAAAAGAAGAGGTGCTGTTATGTACCTACCTAATGTATATTATATGTATAGAATGAAATAAATAAATCACGTGGGGAAATTGCAACTCATCCTAATATTTGATAGATAAAAGATATAAGTTAATAAAATAGTTATATATTCTATTTTAATTTTCTCTAATAAGTAGGTAACTACGCGCTATTATAATTTTCGGCATTTTATCTTTATTGTGGTAGTTATTAAAATGTAATTCATCATATAATTCACATTTAAAATGAGTCAATCAAACAATTTTTATAAGTGAGTATATATATATATATATATATATATATATATATATATATATATATATATATATATATATATATATATGTTATAAATGTATTCTGAAAGCCTTTTAATTACGGGCAAAGAGAGAGAATGAGCCCATCCCGCGTGTATTTAAAGATTACTAAGGCTTTACGGAAGCATTCACAGACCACATACTCGTACATATTTTATCGTCTAATGTCAATTGACGAAACTTAAACGACGCGACATACGCAAACTCGTATATGATATAACAGTTGAACTGTGTTTGCGAATTTAACTATCAAGTTATGTACGTAAGAGGTAGAAGAAAACCTTAACACCTCCAGGTAAATTTCTAAAAAAATAATAGAATTTCTAAGAAATCTATTGTTAACTGTAACGCCGCGCCGGCGTGTCCGCGGTCGTGGAGGGATTAATAAATATTTATTGTTACATATTTTATAAGTATAGTACAGAGATTATCTCTATATAGACATTAAGGAGAATATAAGATGTAACTAAGTAGACTGACTGGTTGGTTGTATAACAGTGGGTAATCGTAATGAAGCTTAATGATGTAAAAAACATCACATTGTAAAAAATCCGTTGAAATATGCTGCTCTTAAAAACAGATGAAGAATCACTGGCAAAAAAAATTATAGAAAACCTGTTAATAATATAATAACCTGTTTATAATACAGTAACAACCTATAATTAATCAACTAATTATAAAAGCCATTTAAATCATTAGAATCATATATTTAATTCTAGTTAAATATTAATATTTGCATTCAACTGTTCCTAATTATAAATATAAGTACCAAATTGTTACGACGCCCTCCAACGAGAGAAGGTCGGAATGAATTACTTTTATCTATGAACTTGATACGCTTCAGTAAGGTGTTATGGCACAATTTCTTAACATCGAATCGCTTGTTTAAATTCAGTGAACCTTAAATAGAGTAACCGTGAACGGCTCTAATATTTTTTAATACCATAAATTGAATTTAGCTCTATATACCTGATTAAATATTTTTAGTAAGGCAGCATTGATCTACTTAAGTTAGGTATATGTTTGTACTTTTCAATAAAGTTTTGTGGTATTCAGATGAATGGCTTACCGTTTAGGGTAGGAATTGTATGTTAGAAAAAAATAGATAAATTCATTTAAAATACATATATGTATTCAGCCCTTTTTAACGTCCCACTGCTGGGCACGGGCCTCCCTTCAGTACGAGGGGGATCAGGCCATAGTCCACCACGCTGGCCAAGTGCGGGTTGGCGGACTTCACATGACTTTTGAAAACTTACTAGGTTTTCTCAGACATTCAGGTTTCCTCACTATGTTTTCCTTCACCGTTAAGACAAGTGGTAATAATGTTGGAAATGATTCGCACATGAAAATATCAGAGGTGCAAGACCCGGGATTTGAACTCGCTTCACTCGGTTTCCCAAGCGTGCGCGTTACCACTGGGCTACCACTGCCTTACATGTATACATTAATTATACACGCAAATAAAAAAAAGCTTTAAGTTTGACAAGCAGAGGTCATATAGTTGTGGGCTACATGGAAAAAAACACCAGGTATTTTATAGATCTTAGTTATTTAGTATAAGTTTTAAGTAGAATAAAATATTTAATCATATTATCTTTAACAGCAGCTTTTTCCTCATTTTGATTATCGTACATTATACCTTTCGGGTTCAAAGAAAAACATAGGTACCGTAAAAAAATTATATAGCCTTGAGGAGTTAACCAAGGCAGTTTTGCAATTCTCAAGACATTTGTGAGATTTAAGTGCGTTTTATGGAATGCAAGTATTTTTTTTTCTGTTATCTGTTACACGTATATCTTCATTGTCAGTCAAAACATGTACCAATGTCAACGTTTGTTGATATTATCTTTTTTTTTTAAATAAAAAGAACATTTAAAAAACATAGAGTTTTCTAGCGGGTTATATGGGACATCTGCCTACTAAATTTCAGCAACGTTTGTACATATATAGTACCAATAGTCTTAGATAATAATTACTGGCATATGGATAGACGGACAGTGCGAAATTATAAGGACTCCTTATTAGCTACCCTAAAACGGTCACATTTACATAGAGTATGTATGTACATGTTTACATAGAGTAAGTATGTATTTTTTTTTAAAACAATGACTATGTACATTGAGTTACATATTGTGTACAGAACATAGACCTTAAAAAAATAGTTATTGAAATTTTTGCCTGTTTGATTGTATTTCAATGGACATTTCACTCAAAACGTACTAAGCCAATTTTAATCAAATTTTGTGTGGTGGTAACTTATTACTCGGGTCGACATTTAGGACAAATAAATAGATATACAAAAATTTCTATGAAATAAAGTCGCTGCCTGCCACTATGTTTCTCAGCTTACTTCTTCTAAATCACAAAACTCATTTTAATACGGTTTTCATTAATAGAAAGAGCGATAAACGATGAAGATTTATGTATAAAAGTAAATATTTTATACAAAATGGATAACTGTTTAGGGTAATTTAACAAAAAAATCTGTTTTTGTACGCTTACGCGACTAACGCTGGCTAGACATTAAAAGATATTATATATCTACTCGTACATCAAAACAATTAACTAGTAAATAATAGGCCTTAAGGTAGGCAGGAGGTTAAAAGGGCCTATAGAGTCTTTAAAGTATCCGATATATGTGTCTCTTTATCTAAGGTATACTCAAAATAACTATTTTTATTTATATGAAGCTAGCTCGAGTGCGTCCTTAGGTACGCCAATTTTGTTCAAAATTTCATAGGTTTTAATTTTTTTTGCGCGGAACCCTAATTCTTTTTCTAAAATAAAAGTAGCCTAAGTTACTCCTTATAACATCAGCTATCTGCTATTAAAAGTCCCATCAAAATGGGTCCAGCCGTTTTGGAATTTAGCCGGAACAAATAGACATATTTTTTTTATTTTCTGAAAAGTACCACATATACTTTTATATGTATGTATTTAGTTAAAAGATGTTATTTTAGCATTACAAACAGACACTTCATATTTATTTATTTGTAGGTATGTATACACATGACTTGAGTCGCACCCGAGCGAAGCGAGTGTAAGTCGCTAGTACCTACATAAAACACAAATTTATAAGTACAATAAATAAATACTTGTGGATTCATATCATAATTTACATTTCCGGCGTTACGTTAAGTACAAAGGGAACTGGAGTGACAACAGTCATAGTTTCCTGAATTGTTAACGACTCATTCGCTTCACAAAAGTCAAAACAATATAATGATAATGATAGATAGTATGATTTATTTCTTTTCATGAACATAACTATTCATGCATGAAATATGATAGACACAACTATAAAGTAGGTACTAATAGTAAGCTACATTTAACAAATTTGTTTCATAAGTTTCTATGAATTAGAAGAATAAATGTCAGCGGGGCCCCCGCATTGATTGGGCGCTGTAACATATTCCGAAATAAAATAATATAATTCGGAATACCTAATTAATTTTAAAATATATGAGCACTTCCTATTTGAAAAGCCTAGGTATTACTACCAGCATGCTTGGTTCCGTTGAATAACTCATAATTTGACAAATTACAGTCATCAAACCATCACTTTTCCACTATCAAGTTCTTATAACTAGGTAATCTTTTATATGAGAGTAAATTACTACAACAATCCATACTAATATTATACCTAAATGTAAAAGTGTGTTTGTTTGTTTGTCCTTCTTTCACGTCGAAACGGAGTGACGGATTGTCGTGATTTTTTGTGTGGAGATAGTTGGAGGGCTGGAGAGAGACATAGGCTACTTTTTATCGTGGAAAATCTATCTAAATCTAAAAAAATATTTATGATCAGAATTACTTTGAAACTTTATAATAATGTTCTTCAATAAAATTGAATAAATACGTATTTTAGCATTTTTCGAAATTCATCTTATAAAGGGGTAAATTAGAGGATCAAAGTTTGTATTATACCTACTACCGTTTTAGAGATTGTTTTGTAGTATTAGCGCGAGTGAAGCCGCGGGTTCTGCTAGTAGTTTATAAAGGTAAGTTAATAATAGCTGTCCAACGCTGTCTTAAAACTAACCATAAAAATCAGGAAAATTCTCAGAATTGAACAAATCCCATTAATTCTCTGAATATTATAAATGCGAAAGTTTGGATGAATGTTTGTTACTCAATCACGCCAGAACGGCTGAACGGATTTGGATGAAATTTGGCCTAGAGATAGATTGTAGTCTGGTATAGCATATAGGTTACTTTTTATCCCGAAAAATGTTAGGTTCCCGTTGGACAGATTTGCTTTTGTTTTTCACTAGGGAGAATACGAGCGAAGCGAGAGTGAGTCGATACTCGCTAGTATTTTATGAATTTATAATAGCTTCTTAAAATGGACATAATTTGGAACTTTCCTTTGTATTATACGGGTTTTATCTTTGTTCTAATTATATTATGAAAGCATCAACTTTGGATTAAAGATTCAAAGTTTCAAAAAAGCCTTGTTATACATCTGTAACCTTCTAAATAACAAAGTCAATAATTTATGTGATGAAATAAAAACATAAAATAAATAAATAAATCAAAACAAGACTACACAAGTCAGTTCTTAAAATTGATTATTCAACTTATACCTTCTGCAAAAAGTAGCAATTTGGAAGTGCTGTGGTTTCTGTAATAATAATTTATATATTTTTTATTACAGCAACAGAACTCGCTTGCGGAGAAGACTTTGGATACGATGGAGTAATAGGTAAAATATAATTTTTATTTCATCAACGTTATTGTTTTAGTTATTCGATGTCCAAAAGCTATGCGAAAGTAATCGATACTATCTAATCTATTTTTTTTATTTATTGACATTCGTTTTTAGGTCCAAGTTATTGGGGTGACAGGTATCAAGAATGCCGAGGAAAACATCAAAGTCCCATAAATATAAATATACTGCGTGTAAAGCAAGTTGCATTACCAGATATAACTTTCATTGGTTTCGATGACCCTATAGATGATGTGCATGTATCAAATAATGGTCATACAGGTGAGCAGTATATAAGTACTTTTTTCATAAACGTACTTATAAATTAAATTAAGGCGTAGATCTTTAATTCAAAAACTAAAAAAGCACACTTTTGACCAAGAAATGTAGATAATGTATTGAAACCTGTCAAACGTAATTTGATTACGTAGTTACAAATAATAGCTATTAAACATGAATTATTTATGAGTATATTTTCATAGAATCAAGTATCAGTATGACTTCATAATATGTAATATTATGTTAAAGAGTTTTGAGTGCAAGATAAATAGCTAACTAAATTATTGTACGAATACATACATTGATATGAACTTGATTCACATAAGGAGAAGACTTGTACATAGGTATCTCTTCTTTTGTATATTATAATAATTTGTAAAGTATTTATTTATTTATTTTGGGGAAACAAACAGTACGATATTACATAAATAATTAATAATATTAGATAACACATAAACCAATGAAGTTTCCATAAATTAAACAATACAAATATGAAGCAGACCACAATGAAAATGAGAAAAACAAAAAGCTAAACACTAAACTAAAAAATTACAAAATGAAACACTGGTTAACATGAATAATAAAAAATTAAAAAATAAGGAAAAAAACATAAAATACATAAAACACAAAATCAACAATTAAACAATAGGTTATTAATACTATTTTTGAAACTTAAAAGTGAATTCGAAAATATGTCTATACTTGTAATTTTTTTTCTATACTCATTACATGCGCGAAGTATAAGCATATTTCGTTCTAGTACAATGGCAGGTCAAAAATATCGTGGTTAAGCTTACTAAATTTTGGAACCTTAAAATTCAAACAGTTTAATAAGAAATTATAGAGAGGTCATATCTTTACAGTAAATATATTTTTTTATTCAATTACCTATTTCACTTATCAGCAACACAATACAACTCGTAGCGACATCTATTGGTGATTTTCCCAAAAATAATGTCCTTTTTTTCTTAAACGTATTTATAATAATTATTATTTATAGCCAGAAAGGCTTACTTTGTAAGTTCTTAATAATAAGCAAATAGAATGTGTAATTTTGGCGCGATTTTACTAAAATATTTAGTATCTTTAGTATATATTTTATTGTCTGATAGGTATATGATGACCCGAATAACCAAGTATCAATGTACGAAATTTCATTAAAATCATGTCAATCAAGCGGTCACAGAAAGACAACACAAATAAAAAATAAATGTCAATTTGGTCTCTGTATCGATTATAGCTATTACAATGAGATTTTCCAAATAATATTCAATGTAAAGAATCGGCTTAGTTACAATCTTATATATAGACTATACATATATAGATAGGTATATATCTAAATCATGTACTTACAGTTACAGTGTAACCTATTGGGTTTTTATGTTCTTCGTAATAGTCCCGAGTTGGGCAGTTGGCGTTGTAAGTTGTTACACCCCGCGTGCCTCGGAGAGCAAATGAAGCCCATGGTCTTACGCCTAGTTTCTCACCGGTCGTATCGAACTGTTGTCCCACCAGATGTATAGACGAGAATAGAAAATGAAGTGTTAGCGCACACTTGTAATTTCTACTGCTTATTTGGCTACTCATAATAAGATTATCTATCGTGGCCGAATCCGTTGAGTAGTACATTCGTTCGTCGAGTAGTACCTACTCATATATCTACCTAAATATCAATAATTCGAAAATATAAAAAAAACCCTTAGGGGTCTACAGCCCAAGGTAATGTAGTATATTTAGATATTTTTAATTAATTGCAAATTTATCTAATTTCAGTGTTAATAGAGGTGGAGAACGAACCACATCCTCGAGTTAGTGGTGGTCCTCTTGATGGCACCTACGTTTTTAGTCAGATGCACTTTCATTGGGGAGATAATGATACTTTCGGATCGGAAGATAAAATTAACCATCGAAGGTTAGTAGCCCAAAAAGTTTGTAGCAAAACATAAGTATACAAAAGTATAAAAGGTAGAAGTTAGAGAAGTATAAATACAGAAGTTGGTAAAATTCCATCCTTACTAATATTATAAAAGTGTAAGTTAGTTTCTTGCCTCTTAACGTAGTAACGTTTTAACCAATCATGATAACATTTGACAATCTAGAACCGGGGGTCGAAAAGCGAAAGGTTCGAGAGTTTGTTTCGTTCGTTGCGTTATGTTCCTAACGTTGTAATGGCCCTATAGATTTAAATGAAATTCGGAATAGAGAAATCTTACATGCAGGCTACAACATTAACATATAGGCCTACTCTTATTTTTCCCTTCTTATTTTTATAAATGTACCAACTACCCACCACATTAGAAGAGCTGCGGGCAAATTCTATCAAATAAAATGTTACATGTACATTTTAACAGTTTTCCAATGGAGCTGCATATGGTGTTTTACAAAGAAGAATACAAATCAGCAAAATCTGCTATGAAGTATTCTGATGGCCTAACGGTGCTAGCATTTTTCTACGAGGTAGGTTAAAGTGTAGGTAATAAGTTTTACGACTTAGGCTAAATAAAAAAGTCATTTAGTAACTAAAATATTATATCTCATTATAAATGACCTATTCAAAAAAGGTAAGCTTATGTGCATCCAATAAATTTTTTACATCCCTTAGTTGCATGTATGCAGTACAACTGTTGTTTTTGTTAGTAGCGATGCATACGCGGTACTTATTGTTCAAGTTCCAGCTGTTTGTACCAACATTCTCTAAGTAAAATGTTTGTGACAAATATCGGAATCCAATATATAAATAAATAAAGCTAACCAAGGTATTTTACGATTTTTACATATGAAATGTATAATTTATACAAAGAATCATCATTCTAAACATACGTTAACCTAACGCTTATGTTTTTTAAATATTTATTGATATGTATTATTAACCGAGTATTTCACATTCAGTTGGACCGGCATCAGCACCCAGCCTACGACGACATAACCTCTGCTCTATCAAACGTGACGGAGCCACATACCAGTGTTGTCATGAGCCATCCGTTTTCATTCCTCAACATACTGCCTTTAGACCTGCGACGATACTTCACTTATAAAGGGTCGTTGACTACTCCACCGTGTTCTGAAGTAGTCATATGGCTGGATTTTGAACAACCAATAAGACTGGCGCACGATCAGGTAAAGTAAATATTTGACAATTTAAATATTTAAATTATAAAAGAAAAATATGGTACAAAAGTCACCGTCTTTTAAGCCCTTAATTCGAAAATGTATGCCCAGTTCACTATGTCGTTTAGAATTCGGACGAAATAAATAAGTATTCTTTGAGAATAAGAGACTGTTATCTATAGTAAAACTGCATATATACACTCAAAAATTAAAGAGATTTGTGACCATGTAAAACTGTGTTGGCAATGGATAGTGGAGAGCAGGCAAATATGTTTTATTATTTTTAAGCAAATCTATATGTCTGTCATATTTATGTATTTTTACAGATAGAAGCATTTAGGGAACTGCGTTCGGCGACTGGAAAGATCAGACACAATTTCAGGCCCATTCAACCGATTGGTGATCGCGTCGTATTCTACAATGTAGATAACAATTACTATAATTATAATGAAGTCGATGATCCTGATAATGATTCTACAGGTTCTAACCGAAAAAAGAAAGGTCGCAACGACAGCAGCAATAATAAATTGAACTTTTTTATGTTTATATGTACTTTATTAATATTATGTGCTTAGGTTTGAAAAATGTACATAATAAGCTGTACATATTTCGTCAAAAGCGCGGCAGGCTGAATTTTTATGCGATTATTTGCACAGCTACCATATTACTTACAACAGCACTCTGTACTATAAATGTGAATTGTTCAGTTTTTGTTAGATATGATGCAATATGACATAAAAAGTAACTATAGGTAGAACCTAGCCAGTATTAGCTCATAACTCTTAAAGAGTAAAAACACAGGTGACTAGTAAAAACTGCGTAGTGCACTACTTGCCTCAGACTAAAAGATTCAAATATACAAAGAGCAAAAAACACATTAAGACAATGATATTATATATTTATGTACAACTGTGGATTGTCTAGGGCCCTGTACTGAACTTTACAGAAGAATATATAATGATACTGATTATGACTTCACTTTTATAGTTCTAGTCTATACGTTATCTTCTTATTGTATAATCCATACATATAATAAAATTGTAACTAAGTCGAATCTGTACATTAAATATTTTTTGGAAAATCTTATTAAAATATACATTATTTTCGATACAGAGATCGAATCGATCGTTCTTAGAATTTTTCTCTGTCTGTCTGTCTAGTTACCGCATCACGGAAAAGCCACTGGAGGGATTTTGATGAAATTTGGTATGATGATAGCCCTGGTTATCCGGGTCAACATATAGAATACGTTTATAGCGAGAGAATATCTCATCTCTGAGAAATCAATATTAAACGTTAACGCGTAAGAAGGGACGAACGTGAGCGAAGCGAGGGTGAGTCGCTAGTCTTAACACGGTAATGTAATAATATATGTAATATTACCGTGGTCTTAATCTATAACTATATATATTGCATATATAAAATTGCTTCACAAAACGTTTATCTATTCTAGTTTATATATTCCTTTGCTATTTTTTGCAAAGAGAAAGCTTTATATGACTTTAATGATTTTTCTAGAGTACGCACCTAACATCACCAAATCTTTTTCAAATAAATTACTTCTACATATATAAAATGAAATTGACAAATTAATATAAGGCTTAACAAACCTTTGTTATATTTATGCATTTGTAATGAAAGACATCTTAAGTACATACCTTTAATAAATATTTTAAATCCGAATATTAACAATGAGTTTGAATGATTGTTGTAGTTTTAATTTGAAAATTTCTCTTGATATGCATAATATAATAACAATAGTTAATTATAATAATTATTAGGTGGCTATAAAATTTCTTTTATTTGTAATATTTGGACTGTTGACTGTGATAATTAAAACTTATTTTTCTGCAAATAAAGTAGTACAACAACTCGTCATGATTGTTATTTATACAGCTTCTTGAACCTTATCACCTTTTTTTTTAAATATGTTGGGACATTAACACACAGCACCATCTAGTTCCATGGTAAGCTGCGAGGCTTGTGTTATGGATACCAGATAGTTGATACACTACACATATATAACTTTAAATACATACATATTATTAATATAAATAAACACCCATGACTAGAGTACACACATTCGTGCTCATCACACAAATGAATGCCCCCAGCGGGACTCGAACCCGCGACCGCTGGCACAGCAAGTAGGATCACTACACACGGAGCCAAACGTGTAGACATTACTATAAACTATTAAATCAACACATTTTAACAATGAATTATTGTAAACGGAAATTTTAACCCTGCCTTGTACGATCATTTATAAAATGTTTCAATTTGATCACCATGTTAACAGATTAAATATTAATCATTTATTTGATTTTTATGTCATAAATATATATTTTAATTAAAAAAGATCCAACTAGAATCAGTAGAAAAAAATAGAGAGAGTTAACATCTCTCTGGACACTTAAAAGTTCTAGTTCGTCCGAATGTAGGATCGCCACTAATACTAACTGCATGGTGCACAATAGAGTCAAATAGACAAAGCTAAAATATAATATTATTAAAGCGAATTTCTGAAATCAAGACCGCACAAAGCTGATATGTCCCGACGTGAAATTTGAAAATCAATGCAAAAAAAAACGCAAAGAGTATAAGTTTTCTCTTTTGCAGAATGTACCAGCATACTATAAGTTTGGCGCAATGGTGGTTGTATTGGGTTTACAGAAATTCCTTTCAGGAGCTTTGGAAGGGCTAGTGCATGATCCAGTTGGAAAGCATAATAGTCACTAATCTTTCACGGATATGCGCCCGCTGTCTGAAGGTAGCATTGATTCTTAATTGTAAGCATACTTTACTGTGTTGTAAGCAGCTTAGGTCAGATAGGATTCGAATCATTAGTTGCGATGCAGGATGCATCACACCAGGACTGCAAACAACCCCGTATTTCATTCCCTGTAAGATCTATGCCGACAAGAATATAGGTGAGACATATACAAAATTGTCAAAAACTATCCATATCAATGTCCTACATGCCACTTCTCATGTGTACAATGGATATTGTGTGGCTCATGTTAAAAATGAGTTTTAAAATATTTTATGTGAGGACCACGATATGAGACTAGCAGCTCACCCTTGCTTTGCTCGGGTTTACCTCTAGAAAATCAAAAACAAATCTATCCCACGGGAATCATACTTTTTTCCAGGATAAAAAGTAGCCTATATGTTATTCCAGACTATCTCTGACATCCATTATATCACATATAGCACATAGGATTTTTATCCAAGCAACGTAATCCTGTATCATAACATTAGTTCTGAATTTATCAATAGATAGCACTTCCCGAGAACTTGAAATAAAAACATTTTTCACTAAGCATTAAGAGATTTAAATGGCATAATAATAAAGAAAAAAACTAAATATATCAGAATAGTTTTATTTAAAAATACTAAGTCTTTGAAATTACCTTAAAAATTGTACAAAAATGTATAGTCAATCTTCATCTGCAGGTCTATTTTCATTTAAAGACACCATAGCACTTAAATTTTCTTCATTCCCTTCTTTTAATCGTTCCCAAATTAATTCTGCGATTGCTTTTTGAGTTCTCCTCTCTAACTTTTCTAACTTTTTAGCAACATCTCTTTTTAAATCCCAATCAGGTTTTCGTGGGGCTAAACTGGATATATCTAAGTCTTGTAAAACTACCTGAAACATTATATTATTAAAATAATAACTTTTTTATTTTAAACCCGTGATTGAACTGAAATTACAAGTTTCTTATGAAAAATAGGGTCTAAACAATAATAACAAATAATCTAAAATTAATTTCTGATGAATTGTATTTTTCATTTTAAAAAATGATGCACGGCTACATCAGACTTAATCGAGATTTACTCACATTCATAGTTTACTGACCTACTTTATTATCAACAATATAATCATCTCCCTAGTCCCAAAAAGTATTGTGCTTAAAAATAAAGAAATTATTGTGATAACTTATTTAATTACTAATCTCAATTTTATAGGACTTTGTTTCATTATTATGATATTAATGATAATGATATATTTGTACACAATTAAATAAAATATAATTTTGTAATATACCTTCTCCTTACCAGCTTCAACTAAATCTTTAACTTCTTCTTCAACTAACGATGGTTCTGCGTCTTCTAACTTTTCCTTCTGTAAGGACTCATCTTGAGGTTTGTAGCTTCTAAACTTAGGTCTGAAATATAAAAAGTATACAAAAATATGTTATCTGATTTACAATAATTTTAATGAATTGTTAAAGTTAAGAAATCATACTTTGGAAGTACCACAGGCTCAGCTTTCGATGTGCTTTCTACAGTGTCATCACTGTTTGGTGCTTTTCGTTTCAGATTTTTAAGCCTTTCTTTCCTTTTCAAAGCTTGTTCTTCTAAATTACCAATACTTTCCATAGTATCGAGTATTACCATTATTTCTACCTGTACAATAATCCAAATATTGATTTTAAAAATATAATCATTCTACAATCAAATCACTAATCAGTGCGACAACAACACTCAACTTTTGGGCTTCGGTAATCGGACTTCGGGACTCGGGCGATAACTGACATTGACATTTAACTTGTGATAGAGAAGCGTCTTATTCGTTGTATATTAAAGGGTTGCCAAGTGCCAACTAATAAAATCTACTTATTCTTTGTTTTCCAATTACAGAGCATAATGCCGTACTTTGGCGCACAATGCCGAAGTGTGCTAATGCTTAATTGGAACGTGAATTAGTTTTCAAGTGCACCAGCAGAGGGCACTAGGTTCAGCGTTGAAAGAAAAAATAAAACTTAACTAATATGTATATAATATATAATAATACATATCGCCGTAATTATAAATTATAATTAACTAGCAACTCACCCTCGCGTCTCTCGGGTTCGTCCCTAGCTTGCTTCCCAATACAAACTTTCATCCCCATTACACCCCCTTAAGGGATGATTTCTGGGATAAAAACTATCCTATGTCCTTCCTAGCGTCTCAAATTATTTTCGTACCAAATTTCATCTAAATCGGTTCAGTATATCCAGAGATTACCCTCTACAACGTCACAAACTCACAAACTTTACCTCTATTAGTATAGATATATAATAATATATAACTAATTAATATAATAAAATATAAGCAAATATTTCTAATGATAATGTAAATAAAATTATAATGAATGCCATCTTGAAGAAAAAACACTTCTCATATTTTCTGTTATTGAGTAGGTAATTTGGTATCCTTGCGCGCACCGCGCCAAAGCAGTACTTTTCAAAATGCTCGATTGAGCGGAGCGTTGCGGTAGTTGGAAGTTGGAACATCCGAAGTTAGCATTATGCCGCATAATGCGCTTTAGTACTCTAATTGGAAAACAGGGACTATTCTATGTCTTTAACTTATTAGTCTTAACTTATTTATTATAAATTTACATTTTACTATATTTTGATGTGGAAAATGTAATAAGTTGTGATTCATTTTAACGAAATGGTTCATTGATATTTTTTTGTAGACATATGATTTTGGCTACAGAAACTTCGGCTAAACTGTTATAGTGATAACATAAACTTACAGAGCTGGGTTTACACTAAGGGCACTCGGGGTTTGCGCCAGGACGGATAATAAAAAAAACTATTTTTCGCATTTGTCAAAAATTAAAAAAAGTGAACTTCATCGAAACAATTTATCCATTTTATGCAAAATTGCGATAATAGGGTGGCATTTCTTACATAGCCCAGGGGCGGCGCTAACGTTGAATCTGGCACTATCACAGAGTACATTGGTATATACTAGGCACTATATACAATGACACTTGTGCGTATATTTGTTTTGCGTATAATATTTTAAAACTTGAACTAAAAATGAGAACATTTATAAATATTTTACTAAACAAAATATATTATTAGAAGTAACTTTTAGTTTTCGTGGGATGTTCATCGCTTTTGAAATACAAGTATATTATATAATATAGATATTTAAGATAATAAAATAACTTTGTTTTTGAGTTCAGCTCTGATATTTAATCCTATTAAAGTGTTAGCAGGGCTCTGAAAATATGAAAATATTACAGTTATGAATAAATGTATAAGCAAGTTTATATAGTAGGCTGTAGGTACGAGTACGTCTATTTTGAACTTTAATTTTCCAAACACCCGAGTGTGCAACGCATAAAAGTGAATATAACGTGTTCTATTTCAAAGGAAAGGACGAAGTAAATTCATTATTCAAAACCTACGAATAAATAACTTATTATATATTCGTAGTTCAAAACCAATCGATACATAAGTAAAAAAAAATGAATAACTCATCAGAAAGAACCTACTCAGGATATTTATGAGCATTCCCTCTAATAATATTTTAATTATCATTAAGACTACTGTAATTTTTTTTTCATTGTATTGTTTTTAATTTTATGGTATAATCATATTCCATCTATTGAATACATTGGCATTGGAACTTAAGATTTATATTAATACTAGCGGCTCACCCTCGATTCGCTCGGTTTCGCCTCTAGGAAAACAAACCTATCCCACGGGAACCGTATATTTTTCCGGAATAAAAAGTAGCCTATGTGTTATTCCAGACTATAATCTATATCAATGCCAAATTTCATCCAGATCCGTTAAGCCGTTCTGGCGTGAAAAAGTAACAAACACCCAAACTCACAAATTTTTCTTGTTGTCTGACTGTCTGTTTGTCTGTTTGTACGAGCTAATCTCCGAAACTGTTAGACCGATTTAAATGAAACACAACAACCAGCTTAGTACACAAAAAGTACTTATTGGATTTTAATGAAACTTTACAATAATATAGTTCATACATCAAAATAACAAATATGAAATAGCCGCTAGTTATTTGAATAAATCTTGAAATATATAGGAAAACATAATATAAGGATGTCATTGAATGAAACAAAATCATATTATATTTTAAACTGTATATTTACAAACATTACGTCTTATGTACATAATGTGTAATACGATAATATACCTACTTATGGTCTAATCATATTTTACACAACTTTCAATTCATACTTAAAATAATATTTAAACATAAAATTAAAGTTTCAAATTCAGGCATTTCATTATAATATTTTTTTCCTGGCAACAATGGCTATTAGAATTAGGGTAATGAAAAATATTACAATGTTCGGGTTTTGAATACATATTTTTTTTACTTGTGTAAAATGCCTAAAAATAAGCCTAATACAATATTTTTTGCAATAGCAATTTACGGACAGTTAAAAAAATTATAGTCAGCGTGCCTATTATATAAACGTATTCTCAATATATAATTAGAATACAATTTTAGTAAATAAACAAATTATACTTACGGCTGTTTAATTAAATGTCTAAAGACAAAATCTGAAGATCTAAAGATCTTCAGATTTTGTAAGGTGAAATTATAATTTATAACAGCAAAGAACTGCAAATATTATAATATAATATTCTTATCGATTTTTAACAATATAGGTATTTTGTACTACTATTGCATATTAAGTACCAGAGTAAAATGACTATTTTTTTAAGACGACCATTTATATTATATCTAGCAGTATTACATTAAGTGAGTTATATCATTTATCAGTAAGTTATTTAGCTACTTATGGCAAAATAATTATTTTTAAAATAAATAATCGTATAACATAATATTCTTATACTACACTAATTTGTCATGCCTCTATTCTAATGAAAATAATTATTCGTAGCCGAATCCTTAGTATGGTTAATAGGCCTCAAATTTTCTCGTTTTTGATTTTATTGCATTTCAATTTTTTTTACGAGAAATACAACATACGACTTTCCTACGAATATCTAATTTCATTCGAAAAAGATATCGACAATGGATCTGATGAACAAATATCTGACTTAGTCTTACAACAATTTAGGCAAAAGTTCTCACAGGTCTGCGATTATCAAATGCAAGTCTGTTTGCAACATTATTAAGGGGAATTCCATGGTTCAAGGATAATACTTTAGATACAATATTCAGATCTTCATGAGCTCTTGTGTTTATATTAGATTGGGCCAATAACTGCTTCAACTCGGAATCGCGACTGAATTGGTTAAATCGATTTGTTAAAAATCTGTTGGAAAATGGTGATTCAAAAGTATTTAATCTATTATAATTTTGGTTTATACCAAAATTTCCAACACTACTTTCATGACGGAATACACGATTTCCTTGTTTTTGCCCTTGTTGATCATCAGGTCTTAATTGATTTGTAAGTTGAAAATTTGAGACTTGGTTAAAGTTTTGAACTGGGTTAGGTTGTAAGAAGTTGGTTATGCCCTGAGGGAGATGATTTTCTTGTAAAGGAAACTGAGTCTGCTGTTGTTCCCTTAAATGTATTAGAAAGTCAACAGCTTCTCTATTGGGAAGTTGTTGTTGCGGTGCTAATGTATTTGCCTGATCTAAGGTGATACTTGGTTGAATTGAAACTTGGGAGTTTTGTGGTCTTACGTTATTTTGACCTAAAATATGTGGGGAATTATTTTGTACATTAAACGTATTAGATATTTGATTGCTTGGAAGTTGTTGTTGCTCTCCAATATTTTTTTGTCTTTTAAATTGTTCTTGTTCAAATAACGCTTGTTGTAATCTTTGAGCCTCCTTTTGTTGCAATAGAAGCTGCTGATTTCTAAGCAACTCTTCTTGTTGTCTTTGTTGTATTTGAAGTAATCTTAGTTGGTGTTCCAATATTAATTGTTTTTCTTCTAATTGCTTTTGCAGAGTTAATTGTTGATTAATAAATTCAGTTGACGGTATTCTTTGTATATTAGCCGTTGGTATTGCTGGAGTTAAAAAGCTCGGAGCAATAATGTTCGTTGGCGTGCTCAGCGTTGGTGAAGGTTTTAAAATACCCTGATTATTTGATTGTTGATATATAGGTATAACTTTTTTTGGCACACCTTGTGCATCTTGATGCACTGTAAAAGCAGCTACTAATGGTGCTTGAAATACTTGTACATCTTTTTTATTTACTTCTTCAATATTTTCACCGTCTTCGTTATGTGTTGGTTTTGGAGTAGTCGTAGTCGTGGTTGTTGATGTCGTAGTAGTAGAAATTCCGCGATTTTTTGATGTTGTAAGTTTACTACTACTGCTTACTAAATTACCAGTGCTCGATTTAGCTGAACTTGGTATGCTTCTAGTTTGTTGTAAATTAACGCCAGTTTCTTTTGTCTGAAAAATTTCCTGAAATGGAGCTTGTGTTGGAAGGCTAGCAGTCACATAATTTTCAACATTTCCGACTGTAGTACTTAAGATAGATATTTTGTTGTCTATTAACATTGGAGTAGTTTCAGATGAATTATCAAATGCAGCTTGACCATTCACAACGAAAGAATGAATCTGTATATTTTCTTTATTAGCTTGTGCAACTGTAAATTCGTTATTAGTGTTTGCAGTTTCGGTATTAGACTTTAAAATACTGTCAGTACTATCAGTATCTGTAAAACTATCGTCCTCTTCAAGATCACTAAGTGCTTTTAGTAAGGCTTTCCGTATGTAAGGATCTAAGCGAACCGACGGCCCTGCTTCTATAGTATTTGTTTTATGATTTAAGTCATCGTTAGTAGTAGTATCTTGCGCCACTCCAAAATAAAGTAGAGTGGAGAAAGTAATGATCTGCACCTGGAAAGAAAAAGATTTTAATTATTTACTTGTTACTACTTTAAAAAATTTACTAAATCTACTAAATCTAATGAACGTTCTTACTAATAATAAAATAACTAAATAAGTTAATTTAATTCTCAAATTCATGAATTGTCTGGTCGGAGTGAATGACATATACTATAATAAACAATCAGGCTGAGAGGCAACAGTTTTAACATCCATATTTATTATTTATCCATATTAATATTATAAATGTGAAAGTGTGTTTGTTTGTTTATCTTTCTTTCACGTCGAAACGGAGTGACGGATTGACATGATTTTTTGAGTGAAAATAGTTGGAGGGCTGGAGAGTGACATAGGCTACTTTTTATCGCGGGAGATATTCTCATTCCCACAGGAAAACACGTTATAATACAGCCCAAAAATTATTTATGAACAGAATTACTTGAAACTTGGTATTCATGCTCTTCAATACAATTAAATAAATACGAGTTTTAGCATTTTTCGAAATGCATCTCATAAGGGGTAAAATGGGAGGTGAAAGTTTGTACGAAACCTATTTTTTAGAGTTTTGCTGTAGTTTTAGTGAAAACAGTAGAAGTAGAAGCGAGCGAAGCCGTGGGTTCCGCTAGTACATATATGTGTATTTAATTATTAATTTACGTCAAAATTAAAAACCCATCTACTGTATAATTTTATTGTCGGCATGACTAAGTTTCATAGTATTCAGTGTATCAGTAAAATACTCATGTACCTTTTCTCAATAGTTTTAAAATAAAATATTTTTTGCTGTAAATATTTTAGAAGCGCTATTCTCTAATTTTGTTTTAGAATTTGCCACCCCATTTCAATGTTAGATATACATACCTAATCCAATATACATTTTTCATATCTAAAGTTGAAATAATTAATTACCTTTTCTATTAAAATTAATTACATAATTTCCATGATATTTATGTTTCTAAAGGCAATTGATTCCAATAAAGGGTTTCGTGTAATGTAGAACAATGGCGTGTTTCTTCTCATCTGTTGCGTAATTGTTATCTTCCTCAGTGATGGCACGAATTTTTTATACTTTGTGGTTAAACATTTTTAAAAAGAGTTTTGACTGGCTTAGAACGTATAAAGTGGAGGTATATTATGAATTTATGTAGAACTAAATCCATACATATTATAAAATTGTAACTAAGCCGAACCTGTACATTACATATTTTTTGGAAAAACTTATTGAAATAAACATTATTATCGATACTGAGGCCAAATCTATAGTTTTTAGAATTTTTGTCTGTCTGTCTGTCTGTCTGTTACCGCATCACAGAAAAATCACTGCAGGGATTTTGATGACATTTGGTATGGTGATAGCTGGTTATCCGGGTCAACATATAGGATACTTTTTACCGCGGCAAAATATCTCATTTTTGAGAAAAAATACAAAAACTGCAATGTAAGAGTATACTACTATGTAAAACCTAAGAATTCGGTTTTTGGTCATCTGAACGCGGGCGAAGCCGCGGGCAATGCTAGTATATTTATATAGAACGTTAATACACGGTTTGAAACACGAAGAAAAAAGTACATGGCACATGTTTTTTTTGAGAAGTTTTATATTTATTGATATAATATGTAAAATAAGCAATAGGAAATCCTTTGATATTTAAAAAAAACTTATTGTGTTCCCCTTTAATTCTGTATATAAATTGGCAAGATATTTTATATTTGTGATATTTAAATAAAAGTCAACTGTATCTTACTTGGTACAAGTAATTGTGCTTTAAATTCTCACGAATATTAGGAATCTCTAAAATGATATATTATTCTTCTCTGATAGTCAAACTCCCATAACGGCTACACGTATTGTTTTGTATGAGAAATTCTGGTTTTACTTAGGTAACTTTATTTTAGATTGCGAATCGATTTAATTGTTGTGATAATTTGTGCTTTTTATAGTATAGCATCGTAGCGGACCTAAGGCTGACATTTTATTTTTATTTTTATTTTGATTATAAAAAAGTAGTCCATTTTTATGTAAAATAATTACGTAAAAAATATAAATGTGAAAGTTTGTGATAGAAATTTGAGTGAAATTCGTAATGGAAATGTGTTATTGTATATCCTGCTAGTATAATATCTTGTATTTTTACACATAGGTTCCTTTTATCAATGTACCTACTTACCAGCCAAGCAAACATTGACATTGAATTAATTTATGAAAAAATAGAAAAGTATTTATTTACGACCTTTAAATAAATAGTCAAATAAACGTTGAATAAACATGCATTTGTAGGGTTTAGGTAATAAAGATTCACAAAACACAATCGATCACGGAACAACCATACGCTTTCACTGTTCGTAACTTGACGAATGGTTGCTTGATACATGTCAAATTCAATAAATAATGAACGCTTACGCACCTACGATACCATGACGTAAGATAGCTTATAAGATTACTACTACTTCAGTTTAAATTTCTAAATTATTGTAGTCTTTATAGTATTAAATATCGATATACTTAACCAAGGCAGTGCTAGCCCAGTGGTGACGCGCTCGCTAGGGAAACCGAGTGAAGCGGGTTCAAATCCCGGGTCTCGCACCTCTGATATTTTCATATGCGAATCATTTTCCAACATGATTACACATTTAGCATTTATTCTATGTATATACATTCAACCTCTACAATTTTATTAATGTACTTTAGATAATACACTAAAATATTAAGTAAGAACCATCTCTCTAGACTATATTTAAGTTTTAAATAATTTCATTACGACTAATTAATACATTAATCTCTATACTAATATTATAAAGAGGTAAAGTTTGTGAGGTTCTGAGTTTGTGACGTTGTAGGGGGTAATCCCTGGATCTACTGAACCGATTTAGATGTTTGGTAAGAAGATAGTTTGAGACCCTTGAAAAGACATAGAATACTTTTTATCCCGGAAATCATCCTTTAAGGGCTTGAAAATGGGGATGAAAGTTTGTATTGGGAAGCAAGCCAGGGACGAACCCGAGCGAGAACCGGAGCGAGGGTGAGTCGCTAGTATTATATATAGAATTTATCAACATAACCAAGTATATGCGATCATTCTCAACACATAACTAAAAGAAGATATTGCTCGAAGCATGCTAAAACAAGTGACCCATTGAATCAACAACAATGACCGCCAAGCTATGATTTATAATCTTTATCTGCAATTAGGTTCGCAGAAAATTGCTGCGTTGTTCATACTTTCACAATATTAAATACTTGTAGGTAGGCAATTTTTATGTGCGCAATCGTTATTACTTATTACATAGGTACATATGTATAAAAAGCTTAATGAAAACTGTTAATTATAATTGTATATAATATGTATTATTTTAACAGTATACCTAATTTTAAAAAAAAGTATTATAATTAATTATTGTAAAAAAATTGATAATATTTCCTTGTTTTTTTATTTACTTTTTAATGATTTGATTTCTATCTGAAATATTATATAAAGTCTCTAGCTTGCCTCCCAATACAAACTTTCACCCCCTTAAGGGATGATTTCCGGGATAAAAAGTATCCTATGTGCTTTCCAGGGTCTCAAACTACCTTCTTACCAAATTTCATCTATATCGGTACAGTAGATCCAGAGATTACCCCCTACAACGTCACAAACTCACAAGCTTTACCTCTTTATAATATTAGTATAGATAAATAACACTAAAGGCATTGTAGGTGTTTTTGTTAAATTGCGACTAACTACAGCTGAGCCATTTACATACATACATACGAGTACAATGGTACAAATTACATAAGAAGGCATTGTCAACAAAGAGGGAATTTCTCTTCCAAAGGTGAGCACTGATTGCTCTTGGCTGAAGGATTTCGTATTCATATGCTACAGTCAACGGCCTATCAATAATTATATTGATATTCATACTGTAGTCGATTGAAATGCCCATTGCATTGTATGTTTATTGTTTAGTTTGTTAACGCTTTGAATGGAAGAGGCGTTGTTAATAGTATGCAATCAATTGGTTTATCAATTGATACCTAATTAATTATGAATATTTTTATAACAAGAATCTGATATGGTTAATTATATCAGGATCACTTTTTTATGACTAAGAAGTTCAATTCTATACATATAATAAAATTGTAACTAAGCCGAATCTGTATGTATTAAATATTTTTTTGCGAAACCTTATTGAAATAAACATTATTAATTATTATCGATACAGATGCCGAATATATAGTTTTTAGAATTTTTGTCTGTTTTTTTAAAGGGGGGTAAGGGATTTTGATGAAATTTGGTATGGTGATAGCTGGTTATCCGGGTCAACATATAAGATACTTTTTACCGCAGGAAATTGTCCCATTTTTAAGAAAAAATACAAAACTGCAATGTAGAGTATACTAATATGAAAAACCTAAGAATTAGGTTTTTTGGTTATTTGAACGCGGGCGGAGCCGCGGGCAATGCTAAACTATAAATTAACGGCATTCATTGTGCTTACTAAATACATATCTACGATATGACGATGCCAATCATAACTCAAATTAGTAATGTTTCACATCTCTATTGCGCAAACAAATAACACGGTCGAAGCTTATGGCGCCTAATATAATTGTAACTTATGAGCATCGATCGCCTCGAGGTTCACGTGACACCAGTGATCTATTAAACATTTTATACAACAATAGTGCTTCAATCTTGTTGCATACCTTTCGTGTTACACAATCAAATGTTTTCATGATTTGGTTATCGCTTATGTACTTATTGCCTCGGTGGTGTAGTGGCTAGCATGTACGGCTGTACACTCGGAGGTCCTGGTTCGGTCCCGGGTCGGGCCAAGTCTAGTTATTGAGTCTTTCTGTATAGTAAGCCTCAGTAACAGCCCGAAGATGGGAAGTTGGTGGTGTTCCACCCCCGTGCCTCGGAGAGCACGTAAAGCTGTCGGTCCTGCGTCTTAACTCTCACCGGTCGTGTCGAACAGTCGTCCCACCGGAGTATGAGAGTGACAGGAATAGAGAGTGCAAACAGCAAACAAAATGTTGAGTAATTTTTTTTATTTCAATAATATTGTTTATTTATAATCTATAAATTATACCCCCAATCTAAGAAATTAAACATATATTTTTCGCTCCACCCTTATCTTTATATGTATATCCTTGTTTGTTTGTAATTTGATAGCTTTGAGATAGATAACTAAATTATGATTAAAACGGTTAAATTTTATTTTATACCATTTTCGTTCTTTTGACTTAACTTACTTTGACTTTGCATCAAGTTATAATTAAACAAAAACGTGTTGCATAAATACCCTTACGAGAAATACCAAACATAAGTTTCTTACTACAGAGCTGAGAGAGAGTATGTTAAATATTTACCACTGTTGCAACAATTGTATTTTATGGTTAATAAAGTAAAATGTTCCTCAATAGGTGGTTATGCGGAAATAAAAAGTAATAATAACCTACGAGTTATGTCAGATGTTCATAGAAACGTCTTTTGTTTTGGCATGATGTTACCCGAGTGCCCCTGAAGGAGAAAAAAGTTCTTTAGATGTGTGTATGAAAGTAGAAATTTCAATTTTTTAGCACACTGTGTCATTTCTCGTCTCAACTTCAACTCCTCTTGATTGGCGAAGTGACAAAATGTATAAAATATAAATCAAATCCGGGGAGGAATAAAAACACAATATAGACAGTCAAAACTATATAAAATTAATGATTACATAACTAAAGTAATTACACCGAATTCAAACTTATCTTTAAAGTACTCAAATTATTTCACTTAGGACCAGCGTTTTGTTTTTATGAGCGCTCTCTATATAATGCATATGTATGTCTCGTACTCATAGAGTAAATAATTTTTCGGGGAATTAGAGATCAATAATAATTGTTAAGTACAATTATTAACAATGGTGGTTTGTTTTTAATTTAAATCTAAGCAAGTACTTAAACCGTATAAATTCGAGTGCGGGACTAATTAGAACAACTAATGAAAATAATGAGTAGAATTGTATCATGATCAGAAAATCAGATACAACACAAAAATATTGCATACATTTATTTCTCCCGTAAAGACAATGCCTGTAGCTCGTCTAATGAGATGTTGCAAATGATCATACACTTGTTAAAGTATATCAAAACATAATGAGTTAACTGTTCAGTGTTCACGTAAACGTTACTTAATCTGTCTCTATCCTGTATCTTGTAAATTATAAATTGTATCAAAATCTATACGTATAATAAAATTGTAACTAAGTCGAATCTGTACATTAAATATTTTTTGGAAAATCCAATTGAAATAGACATTATTATCGATACAGAGTCCGAATTTATAGTTTTTCAAATTTTTGTCTGTCTGTCTGTCTGTTACCGAATCACGAAAAAACCACTAGACAGATTTTGATGAAATTTGGTATGATGATAGCTGGTTATCCGGGTCAACATATAGGATACTTTTTACCGCGGGAAAATGTCTCCTTTCTGAGAAAAAATACAAAAGCTGTAGTGTAAGAGTATACTAATATATAAAACCTAAGAATTTGGTTATTGGTCATCTGTACGCGGGCGGAGCCGCGGGCAATGCTAGTCTCATATAAAATACAACACTTTATTTTACATTATAAATTGTTCTCGTGTGAATATTACTTTAATGAGTAGGTATTTTACTTTAATTAAAACAGCAAAAGCATTTATATACGGTAAGTCTTTTTTGGAAATTAATATTATGGTTAAAATCTTACCATTTTATAGACACAGTATGTTATTAAAACGAGTTAAAAGCCGTATTGTGTATTTTTAACACACATAAAATTAAAAGTTGACAAGGTATGTATTAATAGAAAATGATTACAATGATGATAAACATTTTCTGTTAAGATTGCTCTAAGTTTGATTAAATGACTAAGTAATTTCTTTCTTATCAATTATTATCTTATCTTTATCTTAACGATCCCAAGCTGTTTGAGAACGCGATTTCAATGGGACTTTTTTGTACTGCTAATAGTCTGAATTAAAGCTACATTATAGATAGGCTTCATCAAAGTTTATCGTCTATTAATAAAAATCTTACTGAACTTTATGTTCTACGTACTCCCTTATGAAGTTGCAATCATCATTAAGCTATGGATTTAATAAAAAATTAAAAACCAGTGAGAGAAGTGCTCGCAGTAATGAGAACATTAATAGCAGCTTTGTCGTATTAAATTACTTATTTGCGATTATTACTTATGATTATAGAGGTTTGGATAATCTGTGCATCCGTTAAAATTAACTTTGTATAATTCCGTAATTTATTTAGCATCCATGTGATTGTAATCTCATCGTAAAGTAAGACGTAATTTTAAATATTATTTTTGTATCCCTGAGTTACCAATTATTGAAATACTTATTAAATACTCAACCTCATTTTTAAGTAAGCAAAATGAAATTTATATAAATACAATTTGAGCGGGACAGTTTAGAAAACAGAGAACGTGAACGTGATTTGCTGTACATTTCCAGTTATCCTTAAAGATGTTTTATGAGTTTTGCATTTATGTATGATATCCATTCTTAGAATGATTTAGGATGCAGATAACAGATTACCTAACTGACTTGCAAAACTGTTTGAATATTATGTAATACATGTGAGTTCTTTTCTTTTATTTATGTTAACAACTTCTACTATCATATTAAAAAAATCCTTACTAAATTTTATAAATGTGAAAGTATGTTTGTTAGTTTGTCCTTATTTCAAGATTTGTTAAGCCAAAGAATGGCAGAAGCCTTTTATTCCACATTCAGTGGTTCCGTGTAATTTTAGTCTGGTGCAAAAGGGAAATATCTAAACGAACCAGGCCGTTTCAAGCCACTAGTAGTAAATAGTAGAGATATACTATAAAGTAACTTTAAAAAAATACAATGATAGTAATTCTCAAATATAATTCTTACTAATGTTATATTGTAGATATGAAAGTATGTTTGCTGATCTGCTGTTTAGGTTTATGATATCATCAGCTATACTAATAATGCCAATAAATTCTGGTATAACCATAGTTTCTATTATTAAAATCGTGAGGCAAAAGCAACCCAAAGAAAATCGTGTGATTTTACTAGTTATTTATGACGTCCTAGTTCCTATACAGGATGGAACAAATCCTTTTTTTGCATTTTTATTTGGTTCGATTTCCGGTTCAGGTAAGCTTTTAAAAAAAATATTAAATGCAGTTATTATTGTTTTTAAAAATAATAAATTGTTTCCTTTGAGTCAATCTTGATAACTTTAATATTTAAGGTAGTTTTCTTCCATGTCCCATCGATTTGATCCACCCTGTATATTATATCAGTAAATCAGTACATTATATGAGATACAGAAAAAGATACTACATCCTACATTCTTATACTCGTATATGTATTGCTTTGCTAATTTGGGACCACTAATAGCGTCACGAAAACGTGATATCGGTAACGGAACTCAGTATGACATTATGTTTTGTAACAACGCACTCCAATTACTCTTATATGATGAATAATATCTACAAACATTTGTTATTTTACGTTTCAATACAATGTAATAACAATAATGTATTCACAATCTTATTTTCTTTGTTAATTATTTTTCATACCACTACCTACACTTAAAAACCAGTATTATATAAATTCTATTACATACTGCTTATACAGCTTTCATTAATCCCTCAACGACCGCGGGGACACGCCGGCGTTACTGTTAACAATAGATTTCTTAGAATTTACCTCGAGGTGTTAAAGAACCATTATTTAAATTAATAAAAAGAAATGTAAATAGCCTCACATCATGAGAAACGTAGTATCTTTAAAAATATTCTGAAAGCTTTCACTGTCTCACGATTCTGATTCATTCACTAACGTACTATCTACTTTATGATTGTACATAAACTAAACTACCTTTCAAACGTAGCATTGACTTATTAGCTTGTAACTTCTAATCTATCTATACATGTAATAAAATTGTAACTAAGCCGAATCTGTACATTAAATATTTTTTGGAAAATCTTATTGAAACAAACATTATTATCGATACAGAGGCCGAATCTATAGTTTTTAGAATTTTTGTCTGTCTGTCTGTCTGTTACCGCATCACAGAAAAACCACTGCAGGGATTTGGGATGGTGATAGCTGATTATTCGGGTCAACATATATGATACTTTTTACAGCGGGGAAATATCTCATTTCTAAGAAAACATACAAAAACTCCAATGTAAGAGTATACTAATATGTAAAACCTAAGAATTTGGTTTTTGGTCATGTGAACGTGGGCGAAGCCGCGGGCAATGCTAGTAACATATACATACGTATTTAACTTAATACTATAAAGTACAAGGCAGTTTACCTACACTTGTTATGTCACAATTACTTTGGTCTTTGACACTTTAAAAACAACAGTTGTCGCTTTAGAGAAAAGTTGTTCGCTTAAGTATGTATGTATATAAATGTGTAAGTTTTGTGGTTAGCATGTTCAGCTGCAGATTCTGTGGTCTTGGGCTCGAAACCAGAGTCAGACCAAATATAGAGCATAAAGAGAGTTATAAATGCTTTCTTTGTCAGTTCGTTCAACCTGTATAAAATATGAACCTTACCATAAGAAAAAAATAGAATAAAATTAAAATAAACTAAAACACTCGTGTATATCTATCTATCTATACAAAATAAATGTACAATATAGTAATTACTGTACAATTGATGTCCGCGTGGGATTGGGGCAAGAATGCTTGTTGCATTCTCCTGCTGAATGGCAATGCCGATTTTTCAGGCGAAAGAGATTTTGCCACCAGCAGAGACTTTTTTTCATTATGTGTTTAAATCTTTTTACAAGTTTTTAGTAGTTATAAAAGAATAATTTGGTCTTAAGGAGGCGTATTTACATAACTTAATTCGGCCTTATATATAGTCCCCACATCCATCTCCCGTACTTGAAAGGTTGTCAATGTCAATAGCGTCCTCCAATATGTTCCATTTTCTTTCCCGAGGAACTACTGTCGATTGATAAGGTCTCTCGCCATCATCTCAACTTATTGCAAATGGGTCAATGGGAACAGGAACGAACCTCAATGGCTAGAGTCCTTTCGGTGGTTTCATTCAAAGAGAAATGCTAATTTTCTTTGATGTTCAAGTAACACCGGCGTTAATTTTAGTTGAGCAAAAATAAATGTGATATCATTTTACGCTATCACTGCTTTATAATAATCGAGACGCGTTCTTATGTAAGATTCCGGTGAAGCTGCATATTAACCAAATTAAACACTACGTAAAGGAGGTAGAGATTTGGTATAACTTTTTCTAGAAAATATTTTCTTAGAGAGCATAGGTCATGTAAACGACGACATGCGTTACTGGTTGTTGTGTAATAGATGTATCATCAAACCGATAATATTTTTAATATATCCATATCTTTTCTGTGTCGTAATATCAAGATGTTTTAACTGCGTTTCATTTAAAATTTAAATTTTATTTCTAGCAAATTACGTTAAGAAAATTCTGGCTTGCTAATCTGAATTTTAATATAAAATTTCATAAGTTTATGAACGATTTATGTTGACGGCTTGAACAATTATACGGTTTAATTAATTGGAATTCCTATCTTAGGAGTACTCAGATTTGATGGAAAAAAATATTTTAGTATACCTAATCAAGAGAGAAAAATATTTTATTATACTTATTGTATAATTATTTTACATAAAGTTATTTGTCGTGACTTGTTCAAGTACGACCAGACTAAGCCCCTGAGTTTAAGATGCAACTAAGAGGCGATTTTTAAAAGTTTAAGCTCTGAAACAGTGAAAAGACAAAGTTTATATCAAAGTAATATTTTTTTCCTCGAAACTTGGTATCAATGCTCTTAATGAACATTTACATTGTTTTTTTAAATATATATAAAATCTAGTCCTGTTGGAAAGCTAAATCAATTGGAAAAATTATGTGGTCTTTTAATTTTTACTTTCCGGAAGACTTTCTTAATTATTACCTAGACAAAACGGGCTGTATTTTAAAAACGATCAATGTCGGTTATTATTAACTGACTCTATTAATTTGTGTTAACATTATAGAACGTCAAAAGTTTAATATTGAATACCTAGTCTTACGACAATAATTTTAGTATATATAACATAAATAAAATTCACAAACACATCTCTCCACCTTGCAGAATACATAACAAACCAAAATTCTAATTTTATTTTATATATTAAGAAACAAAAGTAAAATTAGTACATAATCTTATTTAAACTGAAGAACAAACAAACTGAAAGAGTGAAATTCCTTAGTAATAATTTTACTTGTAAGTCAGAAAACGTCGTCAAGAGAGTCACAAATAGAATCCTTAATGGCCGTCTTTTCCAACAATTCGCTTTAATTGTGAAGGAAGATCGCATCACGCATGCAACTTACGTCAGTGGGGAAAGTGCATCATGATTTTGTATCACATGTTTAATATTATATTTATTTCTACTACTACAGATATACATTATAAATTACTTCCCAGTAAAAAACTTCATATCTAATTAGAAAATTAAAAGTTCATGTTTTATTCATGGAAACAGTAATAGATTGTATTATATGATAGAAATGACAAAGACGATGAATTATTCTCACGTTATATGAACTTATATAAGTACATTCGATTGCTTAGAGAAATGTAATAATGTCCTGAAAATTAAATCACATAACTATTTATTTAGTTAATAAAACTGCTAATTAAGATATATTTGCCGAATATTCATACATTAACGATGTACAACATCGTAAAGTATATGTAAAGGTAAACAAACACTAAAACTTACCGGGCGCATCGTGCAACGCTTCGTCACTGCACACGCGACTAAACAAGATGAAAGTTACACTGCACTAGTGTCGTCTCCGCTGTCTAGTCAAGCACTGCCCAGGTCGGAGGCGAGGGACCCTGTGATCACCAGACGGGCCACAGCCGACTGCATTACGCCCGCTACCTTTACTCATGTTTTGTTATCATAATCCGATACTTGTTTACAGTACAGAATGTCGGTGATTGTTTTAAAATTGTATTGAATTCCTTGTGTTTTTTTTGTATTGAAAACGTTATAAATTATTAAGATTTGAGATAGAAAAGAACTAAATTAATTTCTTTAAATTGATATACCATAAATGATTATGTTGAAAAAATGATGACATAAAATATTAACTAAATATTTTTTTATTAAAGTAATGCCATAAAATTATTGAATCGCTTCTGCTAACAAAATGTGTATAGACACGCAATTTTTGTCAATTACTTTCGATACGCGCACGTAATTTCATCTACATGTTATAAATCACGGAAAAAATCAAAATAAGGCTTTACGAGAACGAGATGATACAAACACTTTGTTTCTCTTTTTTAAAATACGATCAAATAGAAATATATTTAAAGTGTTTCATAAATACTTCCTGCATCAAGTGAATTAAACTGTTAATCTTTAACTATTATTATATAATATAATGAACTAAATAAATTTACTTCTAAAGTGAGTAAGTAGCTAATAACTACTTCCTACTATTTTTTTACCTTATATTTATTATATAAGAATTAAATAAAAACAAGAATGGTACCTTTTAATAACATACTTAGTACTTCTGAACTTATTTAACTTCCTAGCATAATATTTTTTCCAGGCATTATAAATATTTATATTTATTTTATTTTATTATGTTCTATAATATAGTATAATTATTTCTATAAACGTAACGCTAAACAAATCATAAAAAAAACATAATCCAGGAATTTAATATTCCAAATTACGAGTAATTAGAAATAAAAGCCTAAATGTAGTCTGTGAGCAACCTAAAGATGAATAGCAATTCGATGTGTAGTCCGTAGTAGGAAATAGTTTTGTAACCCGATTAAGCCAAATTTGCATTGCTAAGCATTTATCATATTACATAAAACCTTCCAATAAACTGCTCGACGAATTAGCCTCTTGCACATTTGTCAATTTCGTTTAATGTGAGATTTCGCTTAAAACGTTTAGTTTTTATTAAATTTGAACAATAACGAAACAACTCGTAAAATAATTAAATAAAATTAGGCACACATATAAAATAAATTTGAAATATGTCGTATTATGGTGTAAATTTAATGTATTACGAGACACATGCAATATGGTAATAATATAAGTTTCATAATTACGAACAATTTGGAAGGAATTTATTGATTACCAAGTTTCTAAAGTAAAGACATCAACGCGCTCGCTTCTTTACCTGTAAAGTATACAAAAAAATATCAAGCATATTGAAAAATTTATAATATTATGTTAGATAAAAGTGCACACGGAAATAAAAATAGATGCTTGTAAAAGTAAAACATCCATTTTTATTTCCGTGTGCGTTTTTATCTAAACATAATATAATATTTTTTTCAATATGCTAAATATTTTTTGTAGTTAGCATATAGCCAGGGCTTAGCAATTATTTCATCACTGAATCTTTATGAATATACAAAATGAGAGTAGCAGCAAGAGCAGATATTATCTAGTGATGACAAGTATTTTTTTCCATAAATTAATTATATAATAATGGCAATAGGATTTTTGGTCAAATAAAAATGAAGATTTGATTACAAGCGTAATAGAAACGAAATGAATGAAGAGGTCCGTGGCTTATTGTAGTGGGAGGTCAAGCGCCGACCGGTCTGCTCACAGTTCCCAACGAAACTTTCTTTTCCGACTATAGCCATGTCTTCGAACATTATTTTATTTGTTTGGCCGCATTTTCATTAGGATATCAGCTTGCAGTAGAGTGTAAAGATGATGTTTTAGAATTTATTTATCTACTATATCTACTATCTACTATATAATATCTACTATCTACTATATAATTAGAATAGTATTTATCTACTTTAGAGAATTTATCTTTTAATATTATAGACATATACCGATAACCAAAATCTGTTTTTTATAATATTTCACTTTACTTAGTGAAATTAATTTTTTTAGGCCGCTCCACGGCAGATGCTAGTGTTGAGCTAGTGAAAAATATTTTTGAGGCTTGGGAAAGGTCACAAGATGTACTTGGGATATTCTGTGACTTATCCAAGGCCTTTGATTTTGTACATCATGAGACGCTGATCAGGAAACTGCATCACTATGGTATTAGAATAAAGCACTTGACCTTCTGAATTCGTATTTAAAAAATAGAATACAGAGGGTTGATGTTAATGGTAAGAGATCTCGTGGAGCTCCATTAGATATGGGGGTGCCACAAGGGTCTATTCTTGGCCCCTTTCTTTTTCTAATTTATATTAGTGATTTGCCATTTTTGGTACAGGACAAATATGAGATAGTATTGTTCGCTGATGACACTTCACTTATTTTTAAAGTGAAGCGCAATTCGCTAATGTACGACGATGTTAACGATGCTCTCTCAAAGGTTGTCTATTGGTTTGATTCAAATAATTTATTATTAAATAATAAAAAATTAATAAAATTCTCAACACCTAATGTCAAACTAGTTGATAATGGTGTAACATTAAATAGCGAAGTGTTAAAACCTGTAGAGTCCACTAAATTCCTAGGTATTATCATAGATTCGAAATTGCAGTGGGGCCCCCATATTGAGGGGCTAGCGAGTAGACTCAGCTCTGCAGCGTTCGCGGTAAAAAAAAATAAGACTTCTTACTGATGTAGATACAGCTCGCATAGTATATTTTAGTTATTTTTATAGTATTATGTCCTATGGTATCTTACTATCCGATTTTTGTCCTGCAGAAAAGAGCTATTCGTGCAATTTATAGTCTAGGTCCTAGAGTGACATTAAGAGATAAGTGTAAAGAAATAAAAATATTGACTGTTGCTTCGCAGTACGTGTACGAAAATGTTATGTATGTCCGTAAAAATATACACGAATTTCCCAAGAAGTGTGACATGCATAACATTAATACTAGGAGCAAACACAAACTTGTAATGCCTGTAACTCGTCTACACAGAGTCAGGCGTCAGTAATTCTTTTTATGGACAATGTATACGCTTGTACAACAGGATCCCAGAAAATGTTCAAAAGGCTTCTATCGCCAAATTCCAAAAAAAATTGTTAAAGAACGTTGGTGTGCTAAAGGCAATAAATGATTTTATAGAAGATTGCACACCTTGGGAATGAAATGATCGCCTCCAGGCTACTTCAACTTGAAAGAAATATTGTAAATTATAATTTTACTTTAAAAAAGATTATACTTTAAGAAAAGATATTGGTCCCGCTGAGTTTCTTTCGCCAGTTCTTCTCAGGTCTGAGACTTCTGCTTTCCGAACTGGTAGTAGACTCATGACGTTCGGTAAAAAAATGTAATAATTTAATGCAGAATAAAATATTTTGATTTGATTTGATTTTAGTACTAAAAAATTAAACAAAAATAATATGTCGAAACACATTACAGCCAGCTTGAGACAAACATCGCCGATACAATAATTTACCCCATTCCCGATGAAACTCGTGGCCTCTCACTTGCTAGAAAATGATAGTCAACGTTACGACGGTCATTGCCATAAACACAGTCCAACAATAAAATGAGCTTTGAAATATTTTTTTAAATTTTGCAATATTTTGAATTTATGTATGATTGTTAATTTCGCCTCGTAAATATTTAATTTTAGTGTTAACATAATATTCAGCGATACGGAACCTTCGATACGGTAGTCTTATTCATTCTAGCCCAATTTTTAAATTTAAAGATCAGAGCCATAATTTATTAATATTTCCATTTCAAAATCATATCGGCTATTAAAATATTAGGTATTATAAAAAAAAAACGAGAGTTTTGTGTGAAATGCAGACAAACAGACAAAAAATTTAATAACTATTGATTTGGATCTACATAATAATTGTAATTGTTTTTAAAAAATATTTAATGTGCAGATTTCGCTTTGTGCCCATTTTATTATATGTATAGATTGATTCATTAAATAAAATAACTTTATCAAGTATTACTAAACCTGTGTCGCGTGTCGTGGCAGAAAGATAAATGTCATCAGTCGTCAAGCTCTTGAATAAAAGCAATTAAATGATTTGATGAAATAATTAATAATAAAAATTTAAAAATTACTCTGTAATGCTCAACGACATCTAGCCAATTCAACGGATGGGGCTAGCAGTCCGTATATATAAATATACATTTACAATCACTTATTTTCTCCAAAATTAGTTTAAAAAAAATATTTTCATTCAAATTTTGATTAGTACCTACTTATTATGTTTTATTATATTTTAATTAATTCTTCTTACATATTATAAATGCTAAAGTAACTCTATCTGTGTGTCTGCCTGTCCGTCCATCCGTCCGTCTGTTTGTTACATTGTCATGCTTAATCCGCTGAATTGATTTAGATGAAATTTGGTATGGTTTGGTATGATATTTTGAGACTCTGTGAAGGACATACAATAGTTTCTATCCCAGAAATCTTCCATTAAAGGATGAAAAGGTGGGTGGATGTTTGTATGGGGAAACAATCATTTCTCAAGTTAAGGACCAAATTTCGTTTATCCTAAAATTTTTACTGGAGTCAACATTTAGAATACCTTTTACTTTAGGAAAATCTTTCATTCCCACGGGAAAATACAATAACTGGTTCTATCGAGTCGTCCTTAGAAAATTACATAGAAAACACTGGTAAAATGCGATACAACAAAAGAATGTTCTACAAAAATTTAGGTCCTAAAAAGACCTATAGAAAACTCTGCAATTTATAGTATATATATCTATCTCTTAAGGTACACTCGTAATAAGTTTTTATATTTAAAATATAACAAGAGACGCACCCGAACGAAGCTAACGTAAGTCGCTAGTATATTATATTTATGTATAACAAATACAAACTAAGAAGTTAAAGTAGGTCTACGTTATACGAATACTTTAATCGTATATTTTATGTGACCTCTGATATTAAAGCTACATGGTTGAATGGATGTTATATTTTTTGCGTAAATTACATAATTGGCTGGTAAGTAACTTGTGTGACACCGCGACAAATTGTTGAAATTAAAAACTGATGCCGCACCTTTAGCCGACGTTGACTGTTTTTGCCGCTTTATGGCTGTTTCGTCATGATGAGGCTTTCTCATCACGTCATTTACATACACTTACGCACATTTTCTGTTTACTTTAAAAATTTCACTACCAATAATCTAAGCGATTCTAGTAAAGATACGTTAGAGATTCATCAATATGCGAACATTTTGTATCAGTTATAACCAGTGTTGACTTAATTTAAAATTTGAATTAATTTTATCATATAGAATTAATTTTATTTATACAAACAAAAATTGTTATAAAATATATATTCTCATTTTTTTAAATATTTTTTTTAAATATACTTATAATTTATTTCAACATTATTGTGCGGAAATCTATTCATGCTATAATGTTTTTGTGCAGCTCATAGTTAACAAGGCTAAATGGAGTATTTCACCATTGCCTCAATGAACTTCTTCCTAAATTAGGTAATTAATCTTATTTTGATGCGTATGTGAATTTCATTACTACTAAAATAAATCAGTTTTTATATTTGAATGACCGATTATTATCCATTGTTATATCTAAAATTAACCTAATTAAGCAGCTTATTATATTCAATTAATAGTTGTTATATGATCACCGGCCACCGCAGACAAGAGCTTACAATGTCTACTGATTACATAAATATTCCGATTTAGTAAATAAAAAAGAATATTTATATTATTTTAAATGCAGGATGCAACATGTGCCATTTGTAGAAAATTATAACACTTATTCGATTGCGATAACTTCTACGAGTGGCATCTGAGTCGTACCGGATATTCTGAGATTAGAGATGTATTTTCTATATCTATTATCTCTGATATAAAATATCTTGAATACCAATCGATAGCCGATAAGGAAGTGTATACGAGTATATGTACGCATGTGTGCACGTAAGCATATGTGCATACAACAAGAAAGTTTTTCAAATTATAATAAATTTCAATCTATAAAATAGAGCCGTCTTATGTCTGAGCTGATTTCATTCAATAAGCGTGAGATAAAATGACTGGGGTCTGGGATGCGTGCAAATTAATTAATAAAAAAAATATTTTATACTCATATACACTGTATACTAATAATCTAGTACTAAATTTTATATCTAGTTCTCTATAGTATACAGTCGGGTCGTCGTATTTAATCACTATATATTAGAAATGACCGCCTTCTGTCGCGCTGATTTTGTTTTTGTTCCAGTAAATCTTAGAAACTATAAACTGTATATATTCTCATAAGATAGATATCCTTATGAGAATATGGGAAGGCTATAATTTAAAAACATTTTACGAAAATCAGCTGCCGGTACGATTATATTTGTGAATTAAGTCGGAAAAATTGTCCCTTCTGAGAGCTTGTGTAATAATATGAATGCGAAGGCCATGTTTAAAGGGCACTGCTACCCCATTAAATATATAGCGTAGGGCTAAAAGATATGTGAATACTTTACGTATGTATATTTGAAGCAATATAAAATAATAACGATTATGTATTTTATCGTTTTATTATCATGATTTTTCACGCACGTTTCATATGTTTATAGGTAAAATAAAAACAGTTATTGAATTTAAATAAGTACTTACATTGTTTGTGTTAATTATATAGCTTTAATTTTTGACAATGTAAGTTCTGTAATTCAAGTTTGTGTTTAAGAAAATTTATGTTTTACCTGCGGCGTCACTCGCGTAGTTTATTTATGTACAAATACTCCGCTTCAGATAGCCGTAGTAGCGTGATGCTAGATAAACTTAATAAGCGAGTCAAAAAATGTAAAAAAAAATGCATAAGTTATAATGCCACATAAGTAAACAAAAAATAAACAATTCAGTTTGAAATATATTGGTAATACTAGCAACTCACCCTCGCTCCGCTCGAGTTCGTCCTAATTTATTTTGATTTAGTATAGATAACTCAGAGATGAGATATTTTCCCGCAGTAAAAAGTATCCTATATGTTGACCCGGATATCCAGCTACTATAATACCAAATTTCATCAAAATCCCTCCAGTGGTTTTTCCGTGATGCGGTAACAGACAGACAGAAATACAGACAGAAAGACAGACAAACAGACAAAAATTCTAAAAACTGTAGATTCGGCCTCTGTATCAGCCCGAGCGTTATGGTGGTATCAAGTTGTAAATTGTTCCCACAAATAAATATTTACGAAAAATAAAAAAAAACACAATCAAGAGGGACTGCATACATGAACACCCAATACAGTTAACTGATAGCGGTATTCAGATATGAACCCAGCGGGAGTCAATGCAGTTGTTGCATAACGCATCGTGGATCCGGCAAGTGGAATGCGTTGCACAATCATTCTTGACAACAGCAGTCCAAGGACGTTCCTGTAGTAAAATTAATTAATTTAACTTACATTTCTTAACATCTTCACTCAGTAGCTAGTTGTAATTTGAAAAAAATATATTTACCTTTTTCAATTTCGAAAAAGTGTTGTGTTTTCTTTGGAAATGGAAAAGTTATATAAATCTGTACATATAATCAAATTGTAACTAAGCCGAATCTGTAAATTGAATATTTTTTGGAAAATCTTATTGAAATAAACATTATTATCGATACAAAGGCCGAATCTATAGTTTTTAGAATTTTTGTCTGTCTGTCTGTCTATCTGTTACCGCATCACGGAAAAACCACTGGAGGGGTCTTGATGAAATTCGGTATGAAGGTAGCTGGTTATCCGGGTCAACATACTTTTTACCGCGGGAAAATATCTCATTTCTGAGAAAAAATACAAAAACTGCAATGTAGAGTATACTAATATGTAAAACTTGAGAATTTGGTTTTTGGTCATCTGAACGCGGGCGGAGCCGCGGGCAATGCTTAGCTAGTTATAATTCTGTATCAGTATATAACATAATATTCAATATGAAGACAAGAAAAGTAGAAAATATATTCTTGCTTACTAACTCTTTAAGGAACAGAATAAATATGTGTTGGTTGAACCGCGAAACAATTTTAATTGTTTAATTAATATTTGTTTAAAATTTTATTCAATGGTTATTAGTACTTTCTTAGACTTACGCGAATATTTGACATTTTAAATAAAACTATATTTTCGAATTTTTTCGCGAATTTACTTTGAACCAAAAACCAAAATAAATTCGCCAAAAAATCCGAAAATATAGTTTTATTTAAAATGTCAATAGTTATTTTTGGAATTATAATTGAATAATAAAAAAATCAAACAAACATTTTTATTAAATTGCGCTAATATTCTGCATATTATCTCAAATACAAGAGTTTTATTACAATGCTTTGTTTAATAACTACAATATCGTTGTGATTTCTATATCTTTATCTATTTTCTCTACTTAAAACTAATGAATATATGTAATTTTTACTAGCAACACAATAATACTATTTCATTTAATTCTTACTTACAAAATCAAATAATCGTATCAATAACACAAAACTTATATTTATTTTTATTTTTTATAAATATTGTCTTATATAGTTTTATCATACATAATATATTTTATAATACATATATTTCGTCTGGAAAAAGAATGAGGGGTTCATCACGTAGATCGGGATCTTAGACTATATATTCCTACCAATATACAAATAATACATGATTTCAAATAGTAGCTAAATACAGTTAATTAATGTAATTTAACAAAATGTAAAGCATTTAAATGTTATTCGCGTTTGCTGCGAGTGGTGGTACGTAGAGTAGCTGTGCAAGGTTGCTGCGCGCATAGCGGCCGCTCTGTTGCGGCGCGCCGTGGCCGGGCCGCCCCCAGAGCGATGCCCACGTACGGTGGTGGAGACGTACACTTTCTGCTGAATCACGGCGACGCTCCTATTACATTCAAATCAAATTATACTTTAATTTATTTAAATAGGTATTTGGAAGCACTTTTGGATCGTAATTGTTAGATTTTTTTAATTAAATTACAATATGTTAATCCGTAATGTAGTCTACTGGCTAGGAGAACAATTTTTATAAGAAGAGCTGACAAGATACTCAATAATTGATCGTTTAAAATGATAAGTAACATTAATTGTTGAATTTCTCAATAGAACTGCATTCAGAGTTAGCTACCTTAAAAACTGACTTTTTTTTGTATTTCTTATTCAAATGAGGTCGATGTAATTGCTGCCAAGTCCCGGCAAAAGCTGAAAAATTACGCAAATACATTTTAAATGTAACTATATTTTCGCGGATTATTTTGGCTGTTTTCCAGAGTTTTCAAGAACATTAGTCTCTTCCTACTTCCTTACCATATTTTCAACTGACTTTAAAAAGGAGGAGGTTCTCAATTTAGCTGTTTTTTTTTTTATAATTGTTACCTCAGAACTCCGTCATTTATACCGATTTGGACATTTTTTGTTTTGTTTGAAAGCGTATACTTCCAGTTTGGTCCATTTAAATTTGAAAACAAATTTTACCCCTAAGTATGGAAAAATAGCTAATGAAAATTCAACCTACTTCCAACTATCATATTGACTTGAAACTTCGCACGTTGATAGTGCAGTGATTCGGTATCATCGATCTGATCTGATGGTAAGGCTAGAAGGTGGATAGGATAGGTGGAACTCTTCAAAGGCTAATAGTAGATACTTACTTTGAGTTTGGGCTTACCTTGTTTGATTTGACAAGCTTAACACTTTAGTATTGGATTTTAGAGCCAGATTTTTTAGTGTTAAAATAAAAGCGAATTTTAGTTTGTCAGTCTTCATATAAAAATTGACATTATACGGCTTAAACGAACATTTTATTAAAATATTTCTTCTAAATTTGCTACTACTATATCTAAACTAAAATGGAAATATAGAAACTTAAAAAATAAATGAAAACCGAGTTCAAAGAAAACACTAAAAAGTAAAAAACGGTAGTCGGTTTTTTTTTTAAGTTTTTTTTGTAAAGCACTCGAAACGTTAGAATCGCAAAACCAAAATCACAATCAATCACTCAGAATATTTTTGAACAAATAATTCAGACCTTTTACTGATACTAATTTGATTTAACTTTAATATTTTGGCACATTTTGTAATATTTGAAGAAGGTAAAATATATTTTCATGTTCATTACATACAAATTGCATACCTCTTGTTTTTCACATTTAACTCGGATTTGGTGTTTGAGTTCTCTCAAATATTCCATATCGAGAAGTTCCCGCCACCTGAAATTTTATGTGCAAATTACTAGAAAAAATAAACTCAATCAATCAAACCTACTAAAATGTAATGTCATAATAATAAATGACGCTAGAATAAATTGTTTTAAACTTAAAGCAGCATTTAAATATGATAAATAGCCAGATGCTTCCAATATACCCAAATTTTAATAGATTATGATGAAAGAAAATTATGTGATAATTTTAATAATCATTAATAATAATAAATTATGGACATAATGATGAATGATTATAAATTGTATGACATTAATAAATTAAATTATACACAACATATTTTCTTTTACATATATAAAATGCTTTGGCCTGACTGACTGATTTATCAACGCACAGGCTAAACCGCTGCTCGTAGAAACGTGAAATTTGGAGGACCTATATCTCATATCATGTAGGCATCCGATAAGGAAGGATTTTTCAAAAGTCATCCCTTGAAGCGGTAAAAGAGGGTATTAAAATATATACGGGCAAAAATATTTATGATCAGAATTACTTGAAATTTGGTATTAATGCTCTTCAATACAATTAAATAAATAAGTTTTTTAGTATTTTTTTGAAATTCATCCCATAGAGGGGTAAAATAAGGGATAAAAGTTTGTATGAAACTTTATAGCCTTTACAATAAAAAATAAAACAATACAAGTATTAAATTTAAACATAGTAATATTACTGTGTGGGATGTTAGCCTATTACTATATATGTTAGGTATAAAGCCCATATTCGCCGAGTTATGTGATTCTAAAGTCGTAAACATTATATTGTTTATTATGTATAGGAGTTATATCATTGTAGTGTAGAGTAAGAGACTCTAACTTTGGAAAGATGTAGTAAAAAATGTGCAAGAAATAGAGGCAGTGGAGTTTGCTAAATATCTAAAATGAAAATTTATTTACAGAATATACCTACGTTTAACATCTTTTAAGATATTGTATATTTTGAGTTACGATCGCTAAAGTTAATTTTGTTTTCCATATAATATCTTTGAGAAATAATATGAAACACGAACTTAATTTTGCAAATAATAAAGTATGTTTTGCGAAAAAGTGTTTTTTTTCATGGTTTGATTGCGGGCGAAGCCGTGGGTTCTGCTAGTTAACCAATAAAAAATTAAATTGCTTCTGCCTATTAAATAATTAAAAACGTCTTTAATTGGATTAGCATAAGAAAATGACGTATCATATCGAAACTTACTATCTTTATAAGTTTACAAAATTCACGTCCTTATTTCTTCATAGTCATATTACAACTTTTGGAACATTATGAAACATAGATATGATGAAAATGAGTTATAACCCATAACATTCGTTCGAAAAAGTAATTAATAAAGTTTCTCGAATCATTGCACGCATGGTTTCATGTATGGCCTCGAGGCATGTCTAGTAGAACGTCACAAAACAAAAAAAACTAATGATATTAACAGCCTCTTGTGTGTATGAATTAATCCAATAATTAAAAAAATAGTCTTGCGTAATTTAATCGTGATACTTTTCTTATAAAACTATAACTCTGTAGTATCAATTAACCTTTCTACTACTAAAAGCTTTTAGATAGAATTATCGATACTCACACGTTGTATTGTTTCACTAAATATTGTGAATAAATCCCTCGTATAGACAATACTTATTTAACTGCCTCGGTGGTGTAGTGGCTAGCATGTACGGCTGCACACCCGGAGGTCCTGGGTTCGAGTCCCGGGTCGGGCCAAGTTTAGTTATTGAGTCTTTCTGTATATTAAGTCTCAGTAACAGCCCGGAGTTGGGAAGTTGGCGGTGTTTCACCCCCGTGCCTCGGAGAGCACGTAAAGCCGTCGGTCCTGCGCCTTAACTCTCACCGGTCGTGTCGAGTGGTCGTCCCACCGGAGTATGAGAGTGACAAGAATAGAGAGTGCACTTGTGTCTGCGCGTACACTTGAGCACTATAATATCTCCTGCGCAGTTGGATAATCTCAATGAGATTGGCCGCCGTAGCCGGAATCGGCTAGGAGAACATCATCATCACTTATAGTAGGGGAGCCCAAGAGGGGATTTTCTGTAGTTACTCGAGCGCGGCAGATTAACATAAAAGAGGTTACCTTGCACTCTATTGAGTACTTTCAACACAATATAAGTCTTCTATATAAAGGGGCGCGTCTAGGGAAGCCGATTAAAATATTTAAAAAATGTTTTGATAAGGTAGAAATACTTGAAACCGTCAGATTAAGGTGTGGTAGGCTAGTCACATCCTGAAAAGTGTCCAATTTAATAATCTGCCGATTTGCACAAGCCTAAGAGGCAAAAATCATCATAAACTTTATAGTCGATTTTTGCCTCTTCGGCTTGTGCAAATCGGCAGATTATTAAATTGGACACTTTTCAGGATGTGACTAGCCTACCACACCTTAATCTGACGGTTTCAAGTATTTCTACCTTATCAAAACATTTTTTAAATATTTTAATCGGCTTCCCTAGACGCGCCCCTTTATATAGAAGACTTATATTATGGTGAAAGTACTCAATAGAGTGCAAGGTAACCTCTTTTATGTTAATCTGCCGCGCTCGAGTAACTACAGAAAATCCCCTCTTGGGCTCCCCTACTATTATCAATATCATAAGCAAATCGGAATACAAACTATTATATATATATATATATATATATATATATATATGTGTGTGTGTGTGTGTGTGTATATATATATATATATATATATATATATATATATATATATATATATAACAAAATATATTATTTAATAGTAAAAAATACCTATTTAACGTCATTATTAAATGTCATAAGGCATACATACTGGCAAGATTGTTGGGGAGTTCGCGTGACGTCGCTAGAGTGCAGAGTGCGGGCTCCTATACGCCTCCTTCTCGCCAACAACGGTACGAGTTCTATGCCACCAGTTAATCTCAGTATTGTTGCTTCAGGAGTCAGCTTCTTTTCTATAATTCCATTTACATTATCCTCTTCATCATTAACGAACCGTTTCACTCTTTCACCATTAGATAAACGTTTTATAAATTTACTATTTTTAGGACTTTTCTTTGTCTTCCCACAGTTACATTTGGTAGAGTTATCACAATTTTTTCTTTTTTCTTCGGCACCAATATTTCCTTTAGAATTTTTACTAATTTCGGGTAATTTGTCAATATTAGAATGGTTTACGTTTTCTTTGTTTACTACATCTTTTGATTCATCGTCAGCTGTCTTTACTTTAGGTAAAGTGAGAGACGATCTCTTATACACCTTGTGTTCACCTTTTATTTTATTAAAAATTTTATTATCCGTCCAACCCTAGAAATGTTAAGTTGCATTAAAAATGTATAATGCACACATGTTAACAATTAATATTTTTACCATAGATTTGGAGAAATTTAATCCAATATCTCGAGGATTCCTCCAAGTAGTACCGCCCGGTCCTGGCTTGCCCCAAGGCCCTTCCATCGTGTGCTGAAACGTTAAAAACTATAAATAGTAAAAATAATAAAGTATGTTGTTACCTTTCTAATTATACTTAATTACTTCATATTTACCATTTTGCGCTCATATTCCATGTTATGTCTGAGTTCATCACTTATTGCCTTTTGTCTTTTGTGGACCATATCATCTGAAAAATTTCGTAATTAATAAGATGAAAGGCGCCCAAGTTTATGTAGCTTGTACGAGAAATTAATAGGTAGTCATACACCGTCTTAAGAAAAAGGTGTCGAATCATAATATAACATTAAAAAACTTTGTATGTTTTGAACGTTCATAATAGTATTTAATATTAAATATCAATTTTAACGTTAAGATAAATACTACATGTACGTTTAAGTATTACCACTACGTAATTCCAAACTACATTTGTTTCAGTCTTTTCTGTTCTAAATTAGTAATACAATACCTTTGGCATCAAATAAAATAAAAGTTGAAACTACTTACTTCATAAACTTTAAAGGTACGAAAAGAGAATCGAAGTAAAATGTTATTGAATGATTAATAAAATCTCACTGAATAAAGCAAGAAACGTATTTTATAAATAATTTTAAATACTGTAAAATATTTTTTACAACAAAATTATAACTATTGACACGATAAGTAGAGTTAAAAAGTATCTAAACAAAATGCCTATCTAACCAAAAAGCAACAGCATAGCTCTGTCATAATTTTACGATAATATTAGTTCTTGTATATTATTATAATTCTAAACCTAGAATTTGCTTGTAATTTTGTTTTTGCAGCGGGGTTTGCTTGTATCGAATGTCGTTGTCGACAGTTTGCCGCAATAGATCTGCGTAACAGAGTTGCGGGTCCTCTCGCAAGCGCACCGTACGCCGTTGTCGTGGCGACCACCACAGGATTCGCGATTCGTGGGCAGACACACCCTGAAATATAACGATTATGTAAATTAAAGTTTTTAATAAACATGGAAACTTTATAAAAATATATCCGAGCACTTCTTGATCACGAATTATATATTGCTGCAAAGCTAGTTTTATTTTAAACGTATGTTAACTTTACACACAAACATTTTTGGGAAATATCTTCTTAATGACGTAGTATTTAAGAATAACATTATCTATTAAATGAATCTATAAAAATATTAATTATTATTAAGAGATAAGTAGAATAGAGCTCGTAAATCTATTCTTTAGTTGATTTCGTGACATTTCCATACCTTACTTCTGCAATTATATTATATAAGCAAATATATTTTGTGTGTTATTGTCATTTGCACAAAGGCTAGTAAATTTTAAACACAGTAAATTACAACGCATAAAGCTACATTCCGCAGTGCGAAAGTTAGTTAGTCAGGACGTGGCTATTACCACACTTTTGGAATCTCCTCGTTATGTCACTGTCACGTCGGTGGTCAGTCCCTCCTTACACGCGCAATGTGACCTTTGCCTTATACAGATTGATTGCATGCGTTTGCTTTACGATCATGATAGCCTGAAGCTCTGATGATGTGATGCTTACTTTCGTAAACATTTTAATGTCTACCGACTTACTTATCATGAAACACCTATGTATCTATATTGAGAGACAATTGGAGACACCTTCGCTATTATTTGCTGAGGTTATGTGTTAATAAACTTGATTAATGAACATTAAACTTTATTGATCTTTTTGACATCAAAGTAAAGTTATGTTAAAAATTGAAAAAACATTTGGGCCTTCAAGAACTAATTAAATTATTACGGAAAGTTTAAAATGAGAGTAAAATACAGCAAAGCCACGAGCAAAGCTATCATCATGCACATGTTACAATGACCATTATTAGGCCTAAATATAGAACACTAGCCTTGCCCGCGGCTCCGCCCGCGTTCAGATGACCAAAAACCAAATTCTTAGATTTTACATATTAGTACACTCTTACATTGCAGTTTTTGTATTTTTTCTCAGAAATGAGACATTTTCCCGCGGTATAAAGTATCCTATATGTTGACCCGGATAACCAGCTATCACCATACCAAATTTTATCAAAATCCCTCCAGTGGTTTTTCCGTGATGCGGTAACAGACAGACAAACAAACAGACAGACAGACAGACAGACAGACAAAAATTCTAAAAACTATAAATTCGGCATCTGTATCGATAATAATGTCTATTTCAATAAGATTTTCCAAAAAATATTTAATGTACATATTCGGCTTAGTTACAATTTTATTATATGTATAGATGAATAAAAGCATAACGAAGTTTTACCTTCAATTCGTCTTCAGGATAAATTCCAACTGCACGTAGGTCGGAGAAACGTATACCATGAGGGTTGGGCGCGCCGCCCCCTGCGCGCCCCCACGGCTCATATGACGCCAGCTCTATACGAGCCTGGAATATATGTATATTGTTTTATAACGTTATCATCTATATGTTTTATATAGATGTTAGATGTTTTACATGTATACACTATACAATTATTGTTATTATAATGCAATTTAAATGCAGAAAAGATTAGTATTAAAATATTTAATATTTTCAATATATTTTACAACTTTATTATAGCTAAAGATAATAAACAATTGGCAACTACGACTTGTGTACGTAGTTTGAAGCAATGTTAAATAAGCGATATACATAGTATAGCGGATAGCAATGTGTATGGAAATTTCTAAACTTTCTTTAAACAAAGTTTCGTTTTTCTCATTGTTTTACTTTACAAAACTTTGTTTTAGCAATGCTTGTTGTTTAAATTTCATTGTTGCTTTAAATTCACTCTTAAAATGATTTTTATATTATAGCTTCACGCTCATTTTTAACAGGTAAATAATAAACAAGTAATAGCTAATACTATTCTGCTCTTTTTTTCTTATACATATACCTATAAGTTGCTATTGGTGTGCGATTCTCAAATCAAAATATTTTCTGACAGATAACGCAGAGTCTAAGCTCTAGGTCTAAAAGCATAAAATAAAATTTTCAAAATCTAACTGTAAATACGGAAAAGAAGTACTAAGGAAGGAATTTTAAGTATTGAATTTTAGAATTTAATGTATATTAATTAAGGGATTAAAGTTCGTATAAAAGTTAGTGATGAAAAATCTATGGGGCTTAGTGCTTGTTCTTTTCTATTTCTGTCGCTGAGAAATTTATAATATTATTTACACATACGAATATACTCGTACTTTAGCTTAACTGTAAATGGCCAGAATTATGCTATTTAAAATAGACTAGGATTTTTTTTCAGAAATGGCACCTAGAGAAACCTTCAAAGATAATTTTATATTTAACCTGTTTCTGTTGTTCAAACTTTTCTCTAAGGCGTTGCTCACGTCTCTCCCTTGCGAGTTTTTCACCTTCTGCGCGCGTTTGCTCTGCTCGACGACGTTGCCGAGCTCGCCGTCGCGCTGAACCAGATGTGGGAGCGCTTAATCTCCTTTAGATTATTAAAAAAAATAACATATATGATGACTACTGCGTGTAATAATTTACTTAATAGTTCGTAATCATATCCATCTTAAAATTTCAAGATATAAAAAAATAAATACTAAACAAAACAAGTATTTAAAAGAATTAAATTATCTTATTCATTCAACGTACAAAATCTTTATAGATTGCCACTTTTTGATGCATTTTAATTGAAACGGTATTTGAAAATTGCCAAATTACAATTTACTAGCTGTTTCGCTTAAAAATTAAATTAATAAAACAACTGAATTCTTACCTTAAGTTAATTAAAAGTATATCACAACTATTTATAAAAGTAATATCAGCTCTCATGTGAGAGTGCAGGGCTTTTGAAATAGGAAAAAAGAGGTGGAATAAAAGTAGAGAATTATACAATAAATAAAAATAAAATTTTAAGTAGGTATTTTTGTATTTTTTCAGAGAATATGAGTATGCTTTGAGTCTAGGCGAGAGCTAGGCGTCCGCGGCCGATATCATTATCAACCAACAATATATTATAAGATTTACTAGCGTTTTCCTGCGGCTCCGCCAGCATAGTACATTAATCACTAATATATCATATACTAAATCTTTCTCCGAAATACGCTGCATCTTATGGTATGAGTATTATTCCGATCGGTTCAGTAGTTATCGCAGTATAACCGAACAAAAAATCGGCTCTCCATTTATTAGTATTGATAAGATGGCAGTGGTCAATACGTAGTATTTTACATAGCATTATAATTAAATAGCTGGTTTTTGTGCCAAAACGGTTTAGGAGCTCTAGAAATAATAAAAAATTGCAATAAAATTGATTATATTTTTGTTAAGGTTCATGTAATAAACATATTGTTAGTATTTCGATCACGTATGTACGTCATTAAATATTATTTATTAGTAGTAGTAAAAGCAAAGATTAAAAAAAAAATTTCGTGAGCTCGTAACTTTGTTGTCATTGATGATATGAAAAAGTTGACATGAACTTATTATATGATTTTAAAGGTACTACAAATTTGACATTTAACATTTTTCTGTAACTCTTACAGTTTAGCTAAAAATGCAAAAGACCATAAATTTGAACTTTAAAGCTATATAACAAATAAAATATTGAAGATAGAAATTCGACTCAATGGAACTTTTTGTAGTAAATTTAATAGTAAAAACGGTCCATTCATTCATTTTTTTTTAAATATTTTCTTCATAGTTTGCAGGACAAAAAAGTGTTAAAAATCATATTTTCCATACAATTTGTACGGGAAAACTTCGATGTTGCGAAGTTCGATGGAGAACCTCTTAGAATTGGAATTTTGAGCACCGCTTTTAACAGGAGCTTTGTTGGGGCATTTTCTAACATATTTTGGGGTGAGAGCGAAGAAAAAAAATATCGTCATTCTTTGGCGCACCCTAATATATATATATATATATATATCAAACCTATATATATATAGGTTTGTATAGTTAACAGCTAATAAAGAAATGTATTTTTATGACAGAAATTAATCGATATCTTTAGCAACAAATACTTACGTTTACTCTCATTTTACGCAGTATTAAACTGTTCTAGGATCACTTATTTAAATTGCTCATTGTCACAACTTACCTTCGTAGTCGATTCGAGTGCAACGAAAACATTTAAAAACCACTTATGTATATTCATAAAGGTTTAATACGATACATATTACTATTTCTAATATTATAACTTTAATAAGAATAAATATATTAAGATGACATATAGAGTAAATATATTAAGATGAAAATGGTTGTAACTACACGAGTTTTCGTTTACAACTGCGAATTTGCGAGCCTGAAATAACTACGATAACATGAAAGCTGCACGCTTCAGGAAACGTTTCCATTGTAAGTTTCTAAAGTTCAATGCATTATTTCAATGCTGATAAATGATGAAAATTCTAGTATATAAAGTACTACGATTTATATTGTGGGTATATATTATTATTTTAGGTCAAAATTAATGTTTATTATATTAGATCAAGTTTTTTGATAGTTTTTTTAAATAGTTACTAGAAGTTAACTCATATAGCACATCAACGGATTTATTATATATTTAATCTACAATTAGATTAAATACGAATTAAAGTAAAAATGTAGAATATTAATATACAGCAGGACTGTTCAGAAATACCTACTACTTACCTTAGCAGACAATTGACGAAGACTGTAAGTGAACAGTAATATTTTACTACTATTTCGAAACGTTAGGTTAAAGTGGCACCTGAAGCAGCTATGCATTAACACGAACCTTTAATGTATTTAGCAAATCATCGTGCTATTTGAGTAGTTAGCTTCTTTAAAATACATGGAGTATGTAGGTCAAAACGCCTACAGTTAATTACCTGCGAATTGTCTACGTTGAAGCATTTAATATTTGTTCAGGCGCATGGAAAAAAGAATAGATAGATAGTATAAAATGAACTTTAGTAGAGTTTTTAATTAATAGAATCGTATTTGCGTTATTTAATACAATGATCATTCTAAACAAAACTTATAGGACTGACATGTCCTAAAAGGATAAAAGTCGCTAAATAAAAATAGGGATAAAAAAAACAAAAATTATATTAATTGGTAACTAAAATAATCCAAGATTCGAGCAACTGTTTTAATTTCCATATGGTGATATCACGTTACGTCTCCAGAAGATATAAAAGAGGCATGATTATAAAAATACGCAAATATTTTGCATGTCTTGTACCCTATTATGTACTAGCAACATGCACTGGTTTAACGGAAGGAAAGATTGATGTTATTTCTCGAAAGAAGAAAAATAAAAAATGTGATGGCAATAATGGCATGAGTACATGTAACTAACTGAAAAACTATTTTTTTCTAACTGAACATAGGTTATGGAAATGTCCTTCTGACCGATATCGGCTACGGCGATCAATCACACTGAGACTAGCCTCAACTGTACAGGAGATATTACGGTAGACGCACAGGCGCACATATAAGTACAAGTGTTATCTCTATTCATTTCATTCTGATATTTGGTTGGGATAGTATTTCGATATGAACAATTAAAGATCGACTTTACATACCTACCTTTGAGCCATGAGAGGGTAAAACGGCCAACATCCTATGTTGTGTATAATAATACTTATTTTAAGCTTGCAATAATAACTAATATTAACGATTAATTCAAATAAATCTCAAATTATAGATTCCCATATAAAAATGAAATTCATTAATTTATGTTATGCTAATAGTGTAGGGTTCAGTAAGAAAGCATAAGTATCATGTTTCATTGCTTTGTAATATTTTCAACATGTACCTAAATATTTAACTTTCATTGTAACTCTTATCTCAACTGTTATACAGACAAAAAAACCGCATCAAAATCCGTCCACTCGTTTAGAAGCTACGATGCCACAGACAAACACATCAAACTTATAACACCCCTCTTTTTGCATCGGGGGTTAAAAAATATATTCAACTAACTCAAATAATTCTTGGTATCAAAATACATGCTATTTATTTCATTCGATGCAAAAATTCGAAAATATTATTCGCATAGGCTGTTCTCAATTTGAAGGAATGATTAAATTTTCCATGTCATTTTTCAGCAGGCATTCAGTTCGTCCTGGCAGTGCCGGGCACGGAACGCAAATCGATATCCGCAAACACGCTATAATATATTGTATTCTTAAAGTGGTAGAGTAAGTGTGGTTTCAAATATAAATCATTTTGTATGTCTTTTTATTACCCGACTGCGACGAAGCCAAAAAAAGGGTTATTTGTTTGACCTGTGTTTACATAATATATAAGTCCGACCCTATGTTCTCTCGTAATTACTAAACGACTTAACCGATTTATATGATTATACATCGTTAGATTCTTCTAGATAACGCGAGTGTCAGTTTGTATATAGATATCATCAAAAGTGAAAATGGCGGATCTCAGGCGTCAATATTGTCTTTAGTCAGTTAATTTTTTTTTAGTCTGAATTGATCGAGTGGTGTTAGTATCAAAATACAGATTTTTAATTACGAAAGTATATACAACTTATATGTTTAAAAGTAATTTAGAATTATCGCCTTTTAACATGTCTAAAAGACATACCTACATTGTACATACACGTAGTTTATACTCGTAGTTAGTATAAAACTTTTTATTATTTCCGACTGCATAATACTATGTTTTTTCGTCAACTTGTTCTCATCTTTTTAGTTCACGTTTTTGCATAGTCGTTTTTTTTGTAATTATTATATGTAATAATTTGATTATAATCAAAATAATTAGGATAAGTTTTTGACACAAGTAACCTTTGTCTCTCGATTATACCTTCTTGTAAACTTATTGGCTCTCTGATTTAGACAATTATTATTTGATTCGTTGCTTCGCCGTGCCTGAAATTTGTCGCCATGCGCGGTTTGACTACTGTAAAATAAGAACATGCATGACCCAGTACCCTAGCATCATAACAAATGAATATGTCAAAATCAATACCGTAGTCAGTCTGATTTGAATACTGCGGATAATAGATCAAATATTAATTTGATGTTATGTTTCTGCTTAAGTAATTTGCTAGACGTATTAAAAGAAAAATCGTGGTATCGAAAATATTCCATATCTCCCAGTATAGAATTGTATGAAATTATTTTGAAAGGTCTTCTATCTCTGTTTCTCAGATTTTTACACCACATACTTCTAAAGAGCCGGCCGAATCTAAGTAAGTTAACAATTTTAGAAGCATATAATTCGGCAACTACTGGCTTAAGCAAAATGTCACTTAGAGTCATCCATCTGAATTTTTAAGACCTTTCCAGAGACACCAACGCTTTAAGTAAACTTAAATTTGTTTCCGCCTCAGTTGCCTATATGGAGTGACACCCTTATTTAAATTTTCTGTAACTTAACTGCAGCATTGTGGAGTAGTTCACACGGGCCACCTATTTATTGAATGATTTATTACATAAAAATATTTGGGGGTAGATTTACCAAAATAAATAATATTGAAATTGGAGGTTCTTAAAATTATAAAAATAAATATATTTATCACGGAATAAATAAACAGGTATAAGAAATAAAACAATATTTTGTAACTAATATTTATCAATTATTATTCGTGATTTAGCATTTTACAAAGTAATAAAATAATATTTACAAACAATCGCTATTAATATGACTACATATACATATGTATGCATGTAAATAAAACACATTGACTCCCTTTTAAAATAATGTACATTATACATAATATACAATCCGTAGTACCTTTACTATAAGCTGGCATAACGACTAAATATATAATACAAAAATAACATTTGTTAGAAATCTGTCTGTCTGTTCTCATTAAAAGAACCATCTTAATTTTTTTGTCATTTAGTCCTTGTGCCGGCTCCCTATATATTTAGCACATCAGCTACTAAAGTATTAAATAAAATATTACTTCTATACCACCATGGTCATATACCTTTCATGTTTTGAATATTATTTTGCCATTTTTTATTTACAATGAATCGTTACAGAATTGCTTATTTTATACTAAGGCGACAGTTTTATTTGCCCGAGCAGTGTTGTGCACTTCCGTACAAAACTAACAATTTATTACTATATATGAACATACATGTACCCACGCACGTGTATACTAAAGAAATTGAGGTAATTGGTTTTGAAGATTAAACACCGGTAACTTATCCAATGACTCAGTATTTACAAAGTTCAAATTATTAGGCCACGATGTCATATTATACGCATATTCAAGATAAGACAAGGCAAAGATAAACGGAAAATGTTTTAAAATATTTCCTTAAATGTTCATATATCAATATACATACGAGTACATTTATATATGCAACTTTATATATGCAACTTTAGAAATCATCATTTTATATATGCAACTTTAGAAATCGCACTAATGAATCTCTTTGATTTCGCATATGCATATATTATAACATCTAATAATTACGAAAAAATCAAATAATAGTGAAAATTCTTGCAAACAATTTGGCTCAAAGGCAGTGTGTGCTTCCACACAGGTACTTCATATTACGCTACATCTATATATAGAAAAATTGCACAAAGAAGAATGAAAACACGAACTTTTACTTCTAAAACATATCCCTATATACAATTTCGTCTACCGCGAGTAGACCTGTCCAGTAGTAGTTGAGCGGCGTATGAGCACTTATCTACAATAGTTGTTAATCAAAATAATCAAAACGGTAGATGGGTAGAACTAGATAGTTTACTATGAACGTAATATTCAAAGAAAACTTAAAGTAAATCAGGTCACAAATGTGAAGGAAAGTATAATAAGAAAGTTATATATAAAATAAATAAAATTTAAAGGTCATGTGATGAATTTAGTGTCGAGTGTTAGTTCATTTACATATGACCTTGATTTCACTCAATATTTTAGACACTTGACAGAAAATATCTATGATATTTTTATTAGTATATCTATAATTTTATGAATACGCAATAGCCTCCAGACATACAATACGACTGTTCTCATTCACAACAGATTCCATACACTCGATACTTATTTAAATTATAATTTTAAAGTTATTCTACGTAATAAAAGGTATCCAAAATTCTATATTTCGTTCGAACCCCTAACGGAGTTAAAGGGAGTGTGTTCTATATTATATCTTCCAAAGTACTTGAAAGTTCATGTACAAAAACCAAAAAGTACTTGGAAGAGTTCGACAAATATACAATAAGACGACTCGCGATACTTAATACGGAAATATTTCGAGTCCCAGAACCGTGGATGCCTTTCAACAGTGTTAAGTACCTGTAGCTTGAATGAAAGTAACACGCAAAATACAATATATCCAACCATTTCGCTCAAATTAGTTTCACTCGATTCTATTTAATTCGGGGACAATTCCTTTTAATTTTTGACCGAGAGAACAATACTTACATTACAATATCATCAATGCAAATATAATATCATTAAGATTACATTACATTGTTTATACATAATGATTATAAAAATAATATTTTTTCAACAATTTCATACACATTTCTTATTAGAATAATTTTTATAATATCATATATTACGCACATCGCGTACATGTCATAAATTTCTTTCGCATTGCGTCTACCTCCAATTACAAAATACTCTTTGATTCTACACGTTATCTCAGATTTCTTCTAAAGCCCGCAACAGGTCGACTGAACTTTTACGGTTGATTCACACTACAAGTCCACTTTCGAAACGCCGTCGGTTCGCTCTAGATTCTGTATATCATATAATATAATTATTTAGAATGAGACACATGTTCAGTGTGCAGAGTGTGAGATTTTCTGTCTATTCAACTGAGTTAACGGATTTGTATAGAATAGACACTGCGCTAAATTGTGAGAAAAGTACATATTTTTCTCTTTTCATCATAATGGTCAATTTACTCGATTTTTATTTATTTTTTTATTAGTTAATTAGTAACTAACATGTCTATTAAGATATGATATCCTCCAGGGGAAAATACAATCGCCTAATGATCTAAAAATATATGCTCACGTAGTTAAACGAACAACACTACTCAGCACACTGGTATGCAATATTAAGATACATTATGTTTTATCAATTAACAGAGCAATGTATAACAACAAGATAATTCTTCCGACGAGTTTATTTATGTACATCCATTTATTATATAGACGTCTTTGGAGTTATTATTGTCTTTGGCCTAACTCTAGTCAATTAAACTAGGAAAGTTTAAACAACCGTAAGCAATGAACGTCGAACAGAAACCTCTTAGAGCGAACCGTCTGCGAGCCATCAACTTACAACGTACAACAAACGCTCGAATACTGGGATTACCGTGTCGTGCTCATCTCGGCTACTTTACATAATTATTTGATTCTGTTGAGAACTAGATCGGTGGTTACTACGAGACCCTTCTGGTACGGCGAGTCGGCGAGTTCCGCCGCGAGGCGCGCCGCCTCCACGCCATGTTTCTTTGCTAAGAAGCGCGTCTGTTCGAGGCCGCGAGATTTGTGCACCAGTTCGAAGGCCTTCTCCACATCTCCGGCTTCTTGGAACCGCCTCATTATCATTGGGTTCAGCTCTGGATACTGGAATTTAATGGGGAATGATAATATTCTGTATATTTGTCTGTCATTTTCATATTAACTTTAAGTTTGCTCGGCATAATGTATATGTACATTCGAATAAATACATATTAAGATTAAATATGATATGAGGTACAGACACACAAAAAAATCATACACGAGAATTAAATAGCACCGGTTTTTCAAGTCAGTAAAAAAAATCACCTTACATTAAATTATTATATTCTTAAAAACTAATAATACCGTGCAATCATCACTTGCCTCGCAGAATGCAGGCAAAAGAAGTATATTATTACATTACCTTTATATTGTGTAATCGATATCGGACGTGATAACAATAAACCTACGATCAATACGCTGTTTTAATCAGACCGGGGCAAACCTCAACAAGCGAGAAATCGAATCTACACCACTTGCATAAGAAGAAGTAGAGTAGAAAAATGAATTTAGTGTTTAATTTTATTATATATACAGACCTTTTCACAAGCAAATAGTACAGGCGCAGTCGCCAGTCCGAGTCGAAGATCAGCAGCTGTAGGTTTGCCCATCGCTTGCGCCGACGACACAAAGTCTAATAAATCGTCTACAAGCTGGAAGGAAAGGCCCAAGTTGCGTCCGTACTGGAATGCTAACTCGCAAGTAGCTTCATCTGCACCACTCAGTAGTGCCACCTGGAAATAATATACACAATATTATGGCGATTACGATTATAGTACATATAACAATCCATACAGAAGTTAAAGTTGTAGTGTGATCTCGTGGCAAGTTTACCCGTCGACTCTAAAGCCATTTCCCGACTGTCATATAAAAGAACGTATCCCACCAATCTCCTTCGTATCTTCTCCATTCTACGAGACATTGACGAAGTAATCTCAGTGCTCAAATGACACACTTTGAAGCCATTATTAACAAGACAATTGGATTGATGAAAGAATGTATGTCAGTCGGGTGCGCCTCACCCGCATCTCATCACGCACTATGCTTTGTCTAAGCACATTAATTAAACGGCTCTATAGATTAGTAGATTGTATTATAATTTAAGACGCTCTAATGAAATACATATCCTACTAATATTATAAACGCGAAAGTTTGTAAGAATGTATGTATGGATGTTAGTTTGTTACTCTTTCACACCAGAAGGGCTGAACGGATCTGGATGAAATTTGGCACAGAGATAGATTAAATATTATAAACACCCTCTCGCCTCCTGAAGACTGGGTAAAATTGAGGTTTAAGATTCATTTATATCTCTAAAGAATACAATTACTCACTTAGTGAGAAACATTAATTTTACGTAGATAACACGGCTAGTATAAACTATTTTATCGATTAGAACTCAAACAATAATACTGGAAGTGGTTTTAAGTTTATGTTTATTTTACTGTCATATAAATGATTATAAGTTTTAACTTTAAAATTAGTAATTTTATTAATACTATTAATAATTTTAGTCATAATTTAATATTAAATATATTATGATTAGGTTACTGATATTTTATGTAGTATATTTATTGCCAATATGTCTTTTTTAACTTCTTTTTGTAAGATTCCATTGGTTTTTTCACTTTTAATATTAGGGACCATCCATAAATTATGTCACACGAATTTAGTGATTCTTAACATTCGTTTTAAGAATATTTTATAGAATTATTATGGTACTAGCGACTCACCCTCGCTTCGCTCGGGTTCGTCCCTAGCTTGTTTGCCCATACAAATTTTCATACCCATTTGCACCCCCTTAAGGGATGATTTCCGGGAGAAAAATATATAGTATCCTATGTCCTTCCCAGGGTCTCAAACTATATTCTTACCAAATTTCATCTAAATCGATTCAATAGATCCAGAGATTACCCTCTACAACGTCACAAACTCACAAACTTTACCTCTATAATAATAGTATAGATATAAATAAAAAGTACCTATTAATTCGCGCGCTCTTATTCGATGCTTTTAATTGTCTGCTGCATAACTAGAACCTCAGATTGTAATTATTGCCAGCAACCATAATAAGTTTAAATTGAGAAATTATGAACGTAAATTAATTATCTATATCTAAAAATTTGTATCGTATTATATAATTTATAGATTACTTACGTTTTCTTATCATTTTATCTGTATACAAATAAATAAAACGAAGTATTTCTAAATAATTAAACCGCTGCCACGAAAATAAGTGATTACAGTGTATAAAGAAAGATACTGATATAGTTCCTATAAAGTGATCCACAGCGGCTGCCTACATTATAAATGAAAAAAATATTTCACAATCCATACCACACATCCATAATTAATAACAAGATATAGATATGGAAATGATAAAACTCAATAGGTACAAAAACTTTACCAGTATTGGTATATCCCAAACGTCTCGTAAGTGCTTACTTATTACGTTATTACGTCAAGTAGCAAAATAAGGCAAGAAATACATATAATATAGTTACCGCTTTAACAGAATTAGCCATGAGGGATGCTGTCTTTCTGTATGTTTTTGTGAGGTAGTGCGCAAACCGCTCGTTTTCAGTTTCTTTGCTACCGAGCTGCATGAACTCTCCTTGCACCAAATCTGTGACCACCTAGAACAAATAAATACATAAATATAATACTTTTTTAGATTTTCGCGATTTTTTTACACCTTATCTTTTCTTTTAATATTATAAATACGAAAGGTTGCATGGATGGATGTTTGTTAATTAATTACGCCGGAACGGCTGAACTGATCTGGATGAAATTTGGCACAGAAATAGATTATAGTCTAGAATACATAAGCTACTTTTTATCCTGGAAAATTGTACGGAGTAGTTAGTTTTAAATAAAACTATCGGATTCTGTCGCGGTTTTACTTAATAGTCTACGACCTTTACAAATATTTTGCAAGAACCATGGTCACGGGAGCAACAATAATATAACCATAATTCAACCAAAATTTCCTCAAATAAACAAAAACTTTCATCTATATTATAATTGACCAAGCAGGCGAGCGTATCTGCTTCAAATCTGGCAAAATTTGCTTTCCTCTCTCAGTTTGTTGGTACTCCTTAGGGTTTGGAAAGTCTCTACATTCTCAAAGTCCCAGGACACGAGACCATCCATGACAACCCGGGACTTCCAAGACTTCTCAAAATAAAATTAGATTAATTTTTGCCAAGATGTGTATAAATAAAGTAATTTTAGTAAAAATCTACATTTATTGAACATATTTAATGTTTCAAATTCTAACATAGTTCTTATTCTTTATAGTATATGCAATTTGTATAATTCATTTTTATAATAACAAATTCAGTTTTTGGCAATAAAATCTTATAATTATAAAGCAAACTTAATTAACTCGATTTTTAATGTTGCCCTTGATTTTTTTATAGAATTTCAGGGAATTTTTGCGATTTTTTTTAATTGTCTGTTCTATTTGAATTTGAAACGACTCGTCGGGTTCGCTGTATACCTACAGTAGTCGAGCTACAAGGTTCCGGCATCCATTATTTCCAATTCTGGCGTTTGAATAAGAGGGATAAATTCAAAAAGTCTGCAAAACAGTTCTTCCGCAAGCTCAATAAATCAGTTTTACTCTAAAAAAATGTCTCGAGTCTCGACGCGAAAGTCTCGGGACGCGAGATAACTAAATTTACAAAAAGTAGTAATTCTTTACAGGACGTATCTTAGAATCGATCTGGACGAAATTTGGTATACAAGTTTTACGACTTTAAAGATTTTTTTTGACGACGGGGATTTTTGATTGGAGGGGCACTTCCTCCAAAAAGGCGGCTATTGGATATCTACGTCTTAAGAGACCCGATTACGATGTTTCTATTTTTATTTGAAAGGAAGTAACTTAAATTCGTCTCATAAAAATTTGGTGAAGTTCTATGAGGATCTTCGGTATGAATATAATCTTTAGTGGTATATTAATTGTTTTATAAAAATTGTGCTCGCAAGGTCTATCGTTCGCAGAACTACCTACTAGTATAATTATAGTAATAATGACATTTTCTCATACTGAACGACTGCGCTTTAATTCTTAGATACCAATTAATCTATTTATGCTTCATCATCATATTATTTTTACCAACATGCATATTAGTTAATACTATTTAATGAATATTTACTTTTTAACGTATTTCTAATATTATTTTTCTGTATGTCGTAAGTCGTAACACAAGTCTCATCAGTCAACAGAGATCGATGTCAGAGTCGGATGATCCGATCAATAATAATTATTAGGTAAAACTAAACCGATTGTGAGATATAAAAGATTTATTCACAGGTGTAAAACGTTTTGAGAAATAAAGTATTATGTACTCGTATGTGAAAAGTGTTAAATATTGTTTGATACCACTAGTGAGTATTCTAAATTATTGCAGGAGACGCCGGCGCATGAAGCATATTATATAGAATCAGTAGAAATAAGTGTTTCAAACAGAAGTAAATAATTAGTAGAAAAGAAACAATAGTAATAAACAAGCACATAAATTATTTTAATTAAATACAGCATATACTCGACAATGCTTCTGATAGGAGTTTAAAGCTTATCGAATAGGTACATCTCTCAATAAAAATTTATTAACGGCCTAATAACACACTAGCATTAGTTATAGTTTCGAAATTACCTATAATATCTGGTGGTATCGCAATGAATAATATTTATTGTTCGTTGCGTACTTGCACAACTATTGAAAAATTATTTATTACTATCGACTCACCCTCGGCGTCGCTCCGCTCGGGTTCGTCCCTACTTACGTTTTAACTTTTAGTATAGATTTCTCAGAAATGAGATATTTTCCCGTAATAAAAAGTATCCTATATGTTGACCCGGATAACCAGCTATCATCATACCAAATTTCATCAAAATCCCTCCAGTGGTTTTTCCGTGATGCGGTAACAGACAGACAGACAAAAATTCTAAAAACTATAGATTCGGCCTCTGTATCGATAATAATGTCTATTTCAATAAGATTTTCCAAAAAAATTTTCATGTACAGATTCGGCTCAGTTAGAATTTTATTACGAGTATATGTATAGATAACTAATTTTAATATCAGCGGGAAATACGAGTATATTAATAACTATTAAATTAACTTAAAAGCAGTTAGTATATGTCACTTATCATTTGAATATTTATGTATTTCTTCGTTACTTAAATGATTACAGTTAACAGAATTGTAATATACTCCGAACATTTTTTCGCTAATTATAAACAAACTAGCAGAACCCGCGGCTTCACTCGCGCTAAAACTACAAAAAAATCTCTAAAAAGGTAGTTAGTTTCATACAAACTTTCATCCCCTATTTTACCCCCTAATAGGATGAATTTAGAAAAATGCTAAAATATGTATTTATTTCATTTTATTGAAGAGCATTAATACCAAGTTTCAAATAATTCTGACCACAATTCTTTTTTATTGTATTATAACGTGTTTTCCCGTGGGAATTAGATAATCTCCCGCGATAAAAAGTAGCCTATATCACTCCGTTTCGACGTGAAAGAAGGACAAACAAACAAACACACTTTCACATTTATACAATCGCTCCAACATGACCACACACTCACAAACAAATACTATCTATAGGACGCTTACTGAAAAACAAGTCAAGGAGGCTTCATGCATTTTTTTACCATGAATTTATTAGAATAAAATCAGTTTATTGAATAATAAAACTTTTAAGCATAGCAGTTCCTAAATACCCGGTTAGTTCCTACCTGGCTAAGTACTAGAGTGACCTCGTCGCTGCGCAAGCGAGCTATCATCATCGACGCCACGGCGAGGATGAAGTCGCCGGCCATGGCCACCTGGAAATGAAGAAATAAACAACATTTTAATATGGCAACAAAATATTATATTAATAAAATGATTAACATACATATTTCTTATTTGTTAGGATATTATCATATTATCGTTGTTTGCTGTTTTCATGAGTTCACTAGTGACGTAACGAATGTTCGATTTTTCACATTCGCGAATGCGAATGAATTTCATTATTTTTCATTTATAGAAAAAAAATATAGTGAAAAAATATATAATTTAAAGCAAAGGTTAAATATAATTGTGAATATTAATAATAAATATTAATAATAAATATCATTAGAACCTTACTTTTGTTTAATACCGAAATAAATATATTGTTTTGTGTAAAAGAAATTTTAACTTTAACAAATATCTAAACTATTGTTAACTAAGTAATGTATTCATATTATTTTTTTTGAGTTTATATTTCACTAGCAACTCAACCTCGCTTCGCTCGGGTTCGTCCCTACGTTGATTCCCCATACAAAGTTTACATCGTTTTGGAGAGCCTCTTCGGTACAAACAAACAAAAAATCAAATCTTTCCTCTTTATAATATTAGTATAGATTATCTTTAATTCTTAGAAAAAAGAAATAATGGAATGGAAATATATATAATTAAATCCAAAGGTTTATATAACATTTTGGGTATTAGAAATTTAATTTTGATTCAATTTTTTTTTGTTTTCTGTAGAAAGAAATTATAAACTTTATTTAAATATAGTAATTAAAATCTCCTAAATGACTTCCTTACATAATTGTAACAAGACTTCTTAGACCTAGATATAATTTTAATTTTATTAGACCTCTCAACTTCTTTTTTTTTAGAACATACTAGCGACTCACCCTCGCTTCGCTCGGGTTCGTCCCTGGCTTGATTCTCCATACAAACTATCATCCCCATTTTCACCCCCTTAAGGGATGATTTCCGGGATAAAAAAGTATCCTACGTCCTTCCCAGGCTCTCAAACTATCTTCTTACCAAATTTCATCGAAATCGGTTCAGTAGATCCAGAGATTATAATTTGTTATTTGAATTTTTCAAAATTTAAAGGACATTATTATTTTTAGTTTAGTTGTGATTTTTTTAATATTTTAATTAGACTAACAAGAACTCAAGACTGTTCATCGTTTAAGAGTTTATCGTTTTTTTAACTTTTTATTCAAATATTATACGTGAATAAAAAAATATAAATCTTATAAATTGTATTATTATCATTCCATATCTATTCACTCCATATATAATTTGCTTTTTGTTTGTCAAATACATTCGCCAAGCATTCGCATCGTTTCTTACGAATACGAATGGCAAAAACTATGCGAAATTTTATTAAAGGTTTTGAAATTAAAATGATAGTATCCATAATTTATTATAGTACATCGTCGTACATTTTAACTTAATATAATTACCTACTCCTAAAGTGTATTACAATGGAAAAAAGTAAAATATTCTATTTTTACAATAAGAGTTCATAATAATAAAAGTAGGATGTAGCGATGACGCTATCAAGTAAAACCATTTTGTCCGATAGTAAACTATTGTTTATATATTTCGTCAGAGTTAGGTATATATGTAAACCCTAAACGGATGTTAACCAACTTAATATACGTTTGTATCTAGGTCTTCAGACAGATAAACAACTATTTTATCTATATATAAATATCCAAACAGATACACCATACTAAATAGTGAAAAATTCTCTACGCGTATACTTGGTAAAGTATAAAAGTAAATTGCTTACAAATTTAGTTCAATGACAACTACTTAAGGTATATACGATTTGCTATTTAGAATTAGGCAAGTTAAATATTGAGCATGCGTCTAATTCTGAGTAACACACCGAAGTGAACACCTTGGCAAAGTCTAGTTTACTCTCGGTCTACTTTTTGTACTTGTCGCTTTGTGCGTAAACGTGAATCAGTTAAGTAATAGCATCAAGTTTAAGAAGGAAACTTTAACTTTTAAGATATAATATCTAAACACCGGTTTCAAACAATAATTTAAAATCAGTCAATGTCCACATTAGATCAAAGCGTTCAATCAATTATTTGTTATGTATATCGACGTTCATTTCTCCGGCAACCACTAAGAATGTGTAGAAAGTTGTGATGCCGTCGCATACTAATACAGAATCGAGCGTTTCGCCGGACGCTCGGCCGGTGACTCGCACCCGGCTTTCGGAAACACACACTGCCCATTCATAAATACTGGACACTAGTTAACCTACATTCATTGACCGGCTTACGCACCTATATACAGTACTAAGTTGGGTTAAAAAATAAGGAAGACAAGGTAAAATCGCCAAGCAAGCTGCCAAGACGCTTAGCATTGATCAAAATATATCATATGTTCTTGGTTTGGAAGATCACTATGAACACAAGATTACTAAAACTTAAATTTGGAAATGTTACATTATTAATTATTATAAATCTAAAATTTAAAATAATTAATTGTATTTTAAAATTTTACACATCTACATTATTAATTCTATAATTTATTTATTTAAGAAAAAATATTAAATCTATAACAACTTTCACCACACTTATTAACAGCTCACCTGAATGACAATGATCAAATAGACGAAGCAACTTGTCCTTAAACCTGTGACCTTTTTCAAATTTACTCAAGCAATTTGAGTGAACTCGGTTGTTGAGAAACAGCCAAAGCAGTCGAAAATATTAAATCAAGTTTAGTACAACATGCATACTATTAAACAAAATAAGTATATTATAATATATTAATTGAAAAATCATAAATTAACTTAATGTACGACTAAAAATGATTCGGTAATGAAATAATATTTATGAGTAGTCTATTACTTATTAAAAACATATATTTATATCAGTTTTACAACAGTTGCATTAATTACACTGATAACATAAGACAACGGGATTTGAGACGGGAATGGCTGGTGGTGGCGCGTGTCGTTCGCGCTTCGCTGATCGAATCATGCACGCATTAACACACTTTCTGCCGCTATCCGAACTATAATATATCCGTTATACGGACGTCTACCCAATATATGTATAATAACATATAGCTATTGCGAAATAATTGACTTTATAGACTAATTATATTATACTTTCGGCTGAAATATTAATTTACTGTAGGTAACAAATTTTTGTGTTTTGTCTGTCTATCTGTGTCTATCATATCGTGACTACGAATAGGCGGCCAGACTATAATTAATCATTTATTTGTGGCAGAAAATATTTCTTTAGTAAAAAATATATATAATTAAATTTGCAAAACTAGACAATTTAGTTAAAACGGGAAGAGAAAGTAAGCTCGAAATAACTTTCATATTTTGATGACTAATCAATTTAAAATTTATTATTTACAAAATTTGTTGCTTTTCCATTTTTTTTAAGTACGAAGATATAAGTAAAGGTAATTTACACTAATGAAGCAAATATAAAATAAAGCACGATGTCTTTTACTATTGAAAATCGATTTTATTAAATTTAATAAAAACATTTCTAAATATGTAATAATTACTTTAAATTTGTATGAAGTGTGTTTGTGTATTTATTTTTATTATGGAAAACATGTTATATTACAACCCAAAAAAATATTTGTGATCAGAATTACTTGACACTTGGTATTAATGCTCTTCAATATTATTTAATAAATAAGTTCTTTAGCTTTTTTCGAATTTCATCCCATAAGGGATTAAATTAAAATAGCTTTTCGGCAAATTAAAAAAGGAATTTAATCGAATGTAATTCTTTCTTAAATCTCAGGGCCAGTCGTTCAAAGTAGCAGGCAAAGACTTAAGAGAGGATACTTCTCACGTGGACATTTTAACAGAACCAAGAACCACCACCAATGTGGTATACAAAGAAGTTCTTACTTAAATAATTAAATTCCAACTTCCAGTCCGCGAATTTTTAGCGTAGACTAAGCTAAGTAAATCTAAAATGATAACGTACAACAATAACAACAAATTCAACATGAGAACATATAAATTCAATGGAAATTAAAACTGAACAAATCTTTTAGTCCACGCGAGCGTAGCCGCGGGCAGAAAGCCTAATAAAATAGGAATAGCATTTTAAAGTAACTTAAAAAAGGAGCGAAAGGACTGAAGTTTCAGGTGTACTTGACATTGTGTCGTTAAAAATATCGTAGATGTTAGCCTGTTAGTATATTAGCCGAGTTACATGATTCTTAAGTCGTAAACATTGTGAGTTGTATTATTTTTACTCTCTACCTTTAACTTCGAAAAGATGAAATAGTAAATATGCAAAAAATAGAGGTAGTAGAGCTTGCTAAATACTTTAAATGAAAATTCATTTACAGAATACATATACATAAAATATCTTTTCAGTTACTGGATATTTTGAGTGGCGATTACTAATATTAAAGTTTTCCCTAATATCTTTAGGAATAATGTGAAACGCGAACATATTTTTGCAAATAATAAAGTATATATTGCGAAAACGTAAAAAAATACTTGTGTATAAATATGTTAGTAAAAACAACACAATATTCGGCGTTACAGAACCCTCGTTCCAAATGTAGGCAAATTTGTATGTACAATGTACATACATTCACAATGATAAATTTGTAAATAATATGTAAAAAAATATAAAATTCCTGTTATTTAAATCATTCCATACTAACGTCATATACTGGTCATATAAATTATATATTAGGCATGGAACATTTCACGAGTAGCAAGTGAAAAATCACATGAAATGCGTTATCATACGTCACACCTACTACTTAAATTCACAGTGACTGCTACAAATCACCATAAACTTTATAGTCGATTTTTGCCTCTTCGGCTTGTGCAAATCGGCAGATTATTGAATTGGACACTTTTCAGGATGTGACTAGCCTACCACACCTTAATCTGACGGTTTCAAGTATTTCTACCTTATCAAAACATTTTTTAAATATTTTAATCGGCTTCCCTAGACGCGCCCCTTTATATAGAAGACTTATATTATGGTGAAAGTACTCAATAGAGTGCAAGGTAACCTCTTTTATGTTAATCTGCCGCGCTCGAGTAACTACAGAAAATCCCCTCTAGGGCTCCCCTACTAATACTTCATTTTAATAGCAAATAATATAAAGTGTGACACCAGACCGTCGAAATAAAAAATCATTGCCTGTGAAAAGTAGCAGTCACGTGGAAAATATACGTAATTTTATCATATGATAATGATTTAAAAGTAGCAATCATTTCCATGCTTACATATAATGACCGAAGACACGCCTACTTGAACGACATCAGGGCTTTTTTTAGATTTTCAGTGCATTTTAACTATAGTTATAGATTTTTTCGAAGAAACAATTGTTTTGATGGTATCATTTTCCATTTTATATTTTACTTATAAAGACCATTCAAAATACATAATAAAAAAAAAAATTCCGACGAATTGAGAACCTCCTCCTTTTTTCGGGAAGTCGGTTAAAAATAAAAAGACCATTGGAAAATAGAATACTTACTGCGCCGACCCCAAGTAACTTGGGAAATTGGGAAGGGAGAAAAAGAAGAAGACAATTCATGGATATTATTAAATATTTAATATTTAACATATTGTACTTACAACAATACATATTAATACGTCATCAATATCTGCCAGGAAAGTATCAATAAGAGTGAAAGGCTTTCTTATAAACGATTGCCTCGAAAGTGTGCCCATCGTAAGCCACATGAATAATTTACCAGAAAAATCTCTACGATTTCACGCTAACTTTATTCTGAATGCGTCTGAGTTTCTATTCTGCAACTCATTTACACCGACTGTACCTATGCAAGTGTGCACTACGTCTGTTCAACTTCAAACTTACCTAAATAATACTGTATGAGAACAAATTAAAAAAGAATTATTTTAATAAATCTATTATTTAGCAAAGTAGCTGTCGAATATTGTAAAATAGTTGAGTAACACATTTCCGAGCCCTAAGTTATTTTGAATAACGATCGAATCGGCAACCAGTCTTTTAAAATGCAAAATTACACCACAAAGCTTGTGAACTTGAAATTCATTCGGATGATGAGAATATTCTATACAATGCTAAGTTGCGACATGATTTTTTCACAAGTGGGTCTCGCGTGAAGTGAGTGCTTTGCGTGTGTATCTAGTCGAAGTGGTCTTTCGCAAGGCAGCCTTGACAGTGGTGGTGGGCAGGTGGCGGACGGCGGACGGAAGGTGAATGTGGTGGGATGAATGTATGTCACGTTGGCGGCCTTGAATCCCCTCTTAGAACCCGACACCACCAACCACTTTTCTATTCGACGTCAACCGATATCTCGTAGATATGTATATAATTTTCGTAAATAATGTTTACATTTTATTTCACCTATGTAGAAATCGTTTCCATGCAATTGTAAATTAAATTAATAACGTATTTATTATAATATTTATTTACTGTGCAAACTTTTTATTATCCAACGTCAGGTAAAAGTAAAGTAAAAAATTGAACAATATGAATTTTAAAATGCCCCGAAACGTTTTAAAAATACTAACAAAAAAGGTATAGGTACTGACTTTTAAATAACTATTTATATTACTATAAATGGTAGATTTTGCTTTTTAGAAATTCCTGTTGAACCATCGTTTTAATCTCCTTTCAGTGGTATTGTGCTGGTTTGGGAAACCTAGTGAAGCTGGTTCGAAACCCGGGTCTTGCGCCTCTGATATTTTCATGTGCAATTTTTCCAATATGATTACCATTTGACTTACGAAGGAAAAGATCGTAAGGACACCTGCATATCTGAGAGAACCTATCAAGTTTTCGAAAGAGATTTGACTCCGCGAGTTGAAAAATGGGAGTAAGGTGGAACAAGTGATAAGGAATAATTATATTTAAAAGCGTTTTAAAGTAAACATTTTTAGCGAAAAAGTTATAATTAATGTTGATTAGAGATAAGACAATAATACCGACGCATACGCGTTCTTAACTATGAAAAAAAAAGTTTTTAGTCATTTACGAAATCACTGCTATATTTTGATACTATACAGAAAATGCCTGGTAATATAAACTTTATATAAAGATTCCTAAAGAATAAAAATTTGTTGTTTATAAATAAAGATTTTTTTATCGCAAATAGTTAAAGTATTGAGTTAACTATTTTAATGGGTGGAGCTGCTAAACGGTAATCTTAAAATAACATCAGAAAGATTTATTCGAATTACAGTTGATCAAAGTATTTCGCATTGAGTGAGTGGTCAGTCCGGTGATTGCAAAACATGCAGGCATGTTGTGGTGATTAGTGTTCGAAGCCAACGAGTGAGCCATCGTTTCAACACGTATATCTAGATATAACACGTGTCCTGAGAGTAATTTTATCATTACACGAATTACATAAAAATGTTAAAAATAGATATTATTAATAAAAGTAAAAATATTACTTACGATAAAATCGGTCTTATCAAATGGTTTTGGATTATTCCAAATAAGTTCAATTCCAGGCTAAACATAAGTTGACCATATTAATTACAAGGCATTTCAAACGAATGAAAATAAAAATAAAAGTTACCTCAAATTGTAAAAAAATATGTTTTATATTACATAAGTCCGTGTAAATAAATTTACTTTATAATAGTTAAATTAAATATTTGTATATGAGAGCAAGTGTCGACGACCTACCTTCCGCAACTTGAGATACTGTTATGAGTACCAGTTTAATTCATTATTAAGCACCGCTTGGTAGGTCAGAGGAAAGTGATGAACGAATTTTGCTTTCGACGCAAACTCGACTTTATTAGAAAGTGTTACTTGTAGTATGACCATTCCATAGTATTTTTTTTGTTTACTTATCTTTTAGGAGTACGATACTGAAATTACTATACACATGACATTGTTTATTGATTCATAAATTCCTGGTCTATAATTGGTAAAAAAGCGTCAATTTCATTGAATGATGCCCCGTAATAGGTATCCCCTAGTGCGTACCTTTTGTACCTTTGCCTATATTTGTAGCCTAATAAAAACTGTAACTCCATAAAAACTAAACAAGCTCAACAAAATTATTCATTTATGTGTAGTATGTGTAATACATATGCCAATACCTACTAAAATAAAATTTACGTTTAAAGCCAGGTATAGTTTGACAATAATAATGATAACGTTAAAGACATCAACGCGATCTATTCATTCTATTAATTTTGATTATTATAAAATTGTTACTACAGTTTGTTTTTACAATGTTAATTGTATGTGATGACGTAATATATTTAAGAAATTTCAAACATAGGTTTAAAACACCTCCAGGTAAATTTCTAAGAAATTAATTAAAATTCTAATCTATTGTTAACTGACACGCCGGTGTGTCCGCGGTCGTGGAGGGATTATATGAATAAATAATTTTAGCATTTATCACTACACTTTTGTGGATTTAATCAAGGTTTCATGTTGAATTTTAAAAGTTAAACTACAACAAATTGTTATAGTTATGAAATAAAATTATGTGAAATAATGCAGACCCTAATTAGCCAAGTTTTAATTTTGTTGATATACAAGGAAACCGTATTTAGACACGTAAAATCTCGAAAGACAAATTAAGCCAAAAAAAATGTATGATTGCAAAATAATAAAAATATTTAGGTCAACATGTAAAGTTCACAATAGTAGTGTCATTAACTCGCTTAACCCAGAATATTTAACTATATGTAATAAGTTTAAAATACATATAAGAATTATACTTTAATATATTTAACATACTGTATTGAGTTACATAATATATAAATAAATATGTTGGGATATCAACACACATGTAGTTCCATGGTAAGCTACGAGGCCTGTGTTATGGATATCAGATAGTCGATACACTACATATAACTTTAAATACATTCATATTATAAAATATATAAACACCCATGATTGGAGTACAAACATTCGTGCTCATCACACAAATGAATGCCCCCAGCGGGACTCGAATCTGCGATCGCTGGCACAGCAAGTATGGTCACTACAAACTGAGCCAAACGTGTCGTTAAATTTACATTATTAAGTAAAGAGAGGGAAGAAAAGTAGCATTTTAAAATATTCTTAACTAATTAATTATTGTTATTCATCGTAGTATTTAATGTAATGTATCAGTATCTTAACCGACTTCCCAAAAAAAGGCGGAGGTTCTCAATTCTTCGGAATCTTTTTTTTATATTTGTTCACCGATTATTCGAAGATGTCTGAACCGATTTGGAATTTTTTTGGTTCAAAGTCGGTGCTAGCCGACAATATTTTAAGATATGAATATCTAATAGATAAATATGTATTTTACGTATCGAAATATATTAGATTTGCTTTGCATCGGCTGGCACCGACTTTGAAAATATCTGATTAGGTATCTATTATAAATGAAAACCTCCGTTTAGTTATTTTTCACATTTTAGTGCCTGGCAGTCGGTTTTTTTAAGTTTTCATTTATAATATGTCTATTGTTTACGTGGTATGTTTAAAGTACAGTCAAGGAATAAGGAGACAAAAATCAAGATTTTCCTGTAGCTTGTATTGACAAGTGTACAATACAATAGAAGATGTAGTCGTAGCTACTTAATAATAATAAATAAAGAATATATAAATATTCCAGACGCGTACGGTCCTGATTAAAACTCGCAGTTCTACGGCGACGGCTTCGAAGTCCAGTGAACAATAACTTACGAGACTTATTCTGAACAATGGTCGCAGAAATGATAGGAATCGCCAATTCGCCGTTGACGTTGTACTCCGCATCCTTGACAACCGCACTATTGTCGCGGACGACGAAGCGCGCGCATTGTAGGACGTTCATTTAAATTAGGACAAAAGAATTGCTTCTTGAAAAACCAATGTCAATGACCGTGTTTTAACTTTACATAATATTATTCATTATTTTCAGGCATACATATTACTACTATATGAATGAGAAACTTCTTATGGATGGATGTAACGGCTGAACGGACTTGGATGAAATTTGTCACAAAGATTATAGTCTAGTATAGCACATAGGCTACTTTTTATCCCAGAAAAACGTACAGTTCCCGTGGGATAATTTAATTTTTGTTTATCACTAGGGACAAACCCGAGCGAAGCGAGGGTGAGCCAATAATACTTAATAGTTCTAAAAACTTTAAAATACATAATAAGTAATAGAAAATATAATATAAATAATAGAAAAATTATCACAAAAACTTAAGAGGTATAATTTGATGAGATAATTCTCATCTGATAAAAATCCTATTTAGATGTATTTGACACTAATGACCTAATAAATTAATTTACTCACACAAAAAATTGAATATTTTTACATTCTTTTATTATTAATTCTGTCTTGATCTCGAAAGAGTTCCTCTGAAAGTAATTTATTCAGATTTTCTATTTTATAATTTTTAAATAAAATAATAATTAATTGTCAAAATTACATTATTAAATTTTACTGAGATAGGTACTTAATTTAAAAATCATTTATACTGGCATAGTAACAAGATCATTAACATTTAAATAAACAGGCACGCCCTAGTCCACCATAGCCGCACATAGACAAAGCAAACACGCTAAGAATAAGTATATTACAAGTTTAAACACGAATTCGTAAATCAACACTAGTATGTAATAAGGCTATCTCAAATAACGTCCAATAGATCGTGGTCAACTGGTAATTGAGACAACATCCTTAATTTTTGCAAATATTAACTTTTACAAATCGCGAACCAAAGTGTGTTTATTTAAAATTCTACAAATGGCAAGATCATATATCAAAAATTACTTATCCATAATTTTACGAGAATTAAATTTTATATTTTAGTTACATATTTTAGCTCCAAATAGTAGTTGTTAATAACTAGCGACTCATCCTCGCTTCGTCTTCGCCTTATGTACGTTTTAACGGTTAGTATGGAATAGATTCGAGCCCTTGCTCTGTGAAAAACAAAAACAAATCTATCCCACGGCAACCGTACATTTTTCCGGGATAAAAAGTAACCTATGAGCTATTCCAGATAGACTATAATCTATCTCTGTGCCAAACAACCAGACCCGTTCAGCGTTCTGGCATGATTGATTAACAAACATCCACCATCCATCCAAACTTTCGCATTTATAATATTTATGGGATTATATATGAAAAAAAAATGTATTATTATATTATATATGTTTTACTATTTGGTCATTATTATGAGAATAAATAATAATATGTTGATACTTAAAAATAAGGACACATCGCCGGAAGATATACTCGTAATTGACGTTAAGTTTTATCTGTGAAGGACAGATTAAAACGCGCATTGCATACAAGTAATATTAAAAATTAATACGATTTGGCTTTTTTCTTTGTCTTAAAAACTACAAATTTCAATATAGTATGACATTGAGAAAATAACGAATATCTTTTATTTCATTAATCTTATACGGAAATATGTAACAGTAAAAACACTAAAAATGTTATTCAAAAGAAGACACTAACGATTCAAAAGCCGGTTAGCGTAAGGCGCCGCACTGTCTACAATGTTATAATATCAATCATAGCACATAATAATAAATTTAAATAGAAATTTTGAGCGAACAAAATAAAGGTAGGATTTTATGGTGTGTTATCAGTATAAATACCAATGTTGTGCAAAGTGTTACGAAAAGCACCTTGAGAAAACTAATGGCCATAATACTTTTGACAAACATCAAATGGGGAATTATTACTCAATTTCCAGTGTTACTTGTTCAATATGTGTTGCTCTAATTTGCATTTATATAATATATTATGTTATCATATATACATTATGATAACAAAAATTGAAACACTTAATTTCAAAAAATCTATAGTGTACTTGCATCAGAAACACAAACTATACATTTATAACAAACTAGCGACTGACTAGCCGTCGATAAGTGTAAAAAAGTAACAGACAGACAGTTACTTTCACATTCATAATATTAGTATGGATTACTTAGTTATATCAAAATTCTTCAAACTTCCACACACATTTTTTTCATTGATATTAGTAATTTAAATAAAGTGTGTATGTACGTATGTACGCACGTAAGGAGTTATACTTCTTAATTATTTTTTGGAGCATTTATTTATAAGAGTTTGTCGTTTTTAATGTTTAAACTTTTTTCGTATTTTTCTCGGCAAACCCTTTCATTTGATATCCTTATCAGGGGGGTGCATAAAAAACAGTCCGCTATCTTTGGGAGTTCACCATATTGCATTTTATTGTATTTACAACACTTTGCTTATTATGTATCGCTCATGAAGCCATATCATTTAATGTCCATAACATAAGGCCCACTATGGAAATGCTGGATCGCCATTTTATAACATCCGCCATATTGGATTAAAAATGATTTAGATAATCGTGCATTGTCACGAGAACCAAACGTGTGTGCCTTTTTCTTCACACTATACTAAAGGGAGATTTAACAACTAACTTCACACAGTAACCAATAAAGACTAACTTCATACTGTAGTCTAAATTAGTCGCATCGTAAAAAAATCAATCTCATCATTTTTCATAACGCGCCAAAAGAAATACATATAACTTCAAAAATATTACCTAAAAATAACAGGATATTAAGCTCAAGATGATCAAATATAAATAAGAAATGAGGCAAAATGAAAATCATAAAGGCGAGACCGCGGCCGCAGGGCACTTTCACCGGGGGTCGTCAGCTTTCGGCCGCACTCGCTGGCATCTCAACTGACCACCAATAATTAATTTTCGAATCTACGCACACATGTTTACTTAAATGCGAGTTAACTATCAATGTTACTAGATACTAATGGAGGAGTTTGGTAATAAATCGAGTTTTAAAAATCACGAAAAATATCAACACATATATAAAATTTTTAATCGGTAGAAGTTATCTAAAAGGATCAATCAAAACAGAAAACTTAGTTTTTATACATCTATAAATATATATACTCAGATTTAGAATCCATCTCTTTCTTTCAAATGCGCTAGTGAAAGGTCGCATCGTCTGTCTGTATAGGTAAGTGTAAGCGACGCGGACTACTTCCCACAAATTGTACTTATTCTTTTTTTAAGTAGGCCAAGAACCTGAACGTGACTTAATGATCGAAGATGTTCTCCTTTTTCATTTTAATAGGAATGTAGTTCATCTAATGTTTTATATTTAAAATATTAGACTGACATCGTATTAACATACATATCTATATTAAGTAGTGGAAATAAATAGATTCTCATCAAATATTTTAATCACGCACAAACTTAACGCAACTATCAGCTTTCTATACTCAATGTAAACTAAATTGAACATGGTTCACAGTTAATATTTACTCAATAAATACGCAAGTAATGTGGATTTGAAATCGTAGTATTCTAATGATGATTTAAAAAAAAACATTAAAATTATGTTTGTTTTATGCTTAAATTAAAAAAATGGCACGACTTCGTTCACAAGTCAGGTTCAAATTTATCTGAGAAAATATGTAAAGATGACGTATCGATGTTCAAGTGAATGATATATGTACGAGTATATATTTAATTTCATAACGGAGGACTCCTTTCCTCATTTTATTTAAATCAATACACCTAAAAATATTGAATAGTCATTATTATTTTTTTCATTTCTATATCTATCATAAAACAGATATACGTACATTCTTGTAAAACATATAGGAGTGGATTTGAGGAAATAAAAATAATCTTATATTCTAGTCCACTTGCTCATTTCACTAACCTTTTAACTGCCCTTAACTCTTATATATATATATATATATATATATATATATATATATATATATATATATATATATATATATATATATTGATTAATTTTGATTATCGTCTTTGATTATAGTTTTTAGTAGTTTATTTTATTTTATAGTACTTGTTAAAGTTCAGTATAAATTTCTCAGAGATGAGATATTTTCCCGCAGTAAAATGTATCCTATATGTTAACCGGGATAACCAGCTATCATTTATACCTTTCATTAAAATGCCTCCAGAGGTTTTTCCGTGATGCGGTCACAGACAGACAAAAATTCTAAAAACTATAGATACGGCCTCTGTACCGATAATAATGTCTATTTCAATAAGATTTTTCAAAAAAGTATTTTATCTACAAATTCGGCTTAGTTACAATTTTATTACGAGTATATATATATAGAATACATATAATATTATGACATAGTGTTTCCATTGTAATACCAATGCGATATAATTACATTGCATTGAATTCATATAACAATTAAACATATTATATCTTTAATAAACACATAATAAGATCCAAGATAATGAAAGACACTAAAACTACTTTTACATAAAATATTTATTAATATAAAAATATTCATAGGTTTTATAACATAACTTTACGGCTTGTTAAATAAATATGTGCATACGACTCCTTAGCAACCGTCTAACCTACCTGCCATACATATCATTACCTCAACGACACGACGTCATATATAATCCTCTTCGATTCTTAATAGAGTCGACATCACGTTCATACATAAAGAGTAGGTACATATTTCGGGTAAATCCTAATACACATTAGACATTTGTCATACATACAATTCAAAATACCAACTGATCTTTAGCCTATGAAATTTGTCCATTCATAACCATACAACGTAAGTGGAAAATGGTCGCAAGGGTTATGGCCGATTTCACCAACGTCGTCTAAGTTTAAGGGATCCCCTAAGCATGGTTAGGGGGCTGTTAGGGGACTGTTTCTGTTTCATCGACAGTTAGGGGTCACCTAAATATTAAAAGGCCCCCTAAATTTAGGTGCTCGAAATATGGGCTTAAAGACGATCGCAAAACGAAATTTAATTTAGGGGCTAGTTTAGGGGACTTTTAAGCTAGGGATCCCATACGTAGGTGGTAGCTTATGGATTGTCGGTGAAATCGGGCTTTAGACTGCTATGTAAAAGTTTCTGATCGACTTAAAAAGAACTGTAGAAGAGATAAGTAATTTAAGTGTGTTTTTCTTTGTGTTCGTAGATATCTTATAAAGTAATTTTGAAGTCAGTGAACCTTTTTATTCAGCTTACACACTGGATTAAGACATAGGCTACTTATAATTAACGTACTTATGCTAGTGAAGCCTCGACCGATATATTATTTTAAATTCAATATTATTAGTTTGAAACTCACGTCACGACATCATGATGTACGTACATATTTGGAACGTATCTTGTCCCATCATTTGTAGTTGAGAACAAATGAATATTCAAATTAATTTAGCGCCTACCGTATAGATTTTCATTGTATCAATATCATGTATACATTGAATGATCAAGTTATTATCGTGTATCCGTATTTATTATGTATAGTTATTTAAACAAAAGATACAGTTTTTTGCTACAAGCTCTAAACGCCATAGAAAATAAACATAAATTTCCATCAAAATTGACGAATTTCCTTAAAAACTATTATCTCCTATTTAACCTCTTTACAAACTTAACATACATTTTCAAAAATCATTCATTAGTCTTCTTCAGATGTTTATAAGAAGCACTTATTGAAATCTTCATTTTCCTAGACCCAGCTAGCATGTTTAGGCTATGCGTCGTCTGTTATTCAGTCAATAATCGTTAGAGTTTTATCACGTAAAAGATTAAAAGTTTCGTCCATCATGTTCGCATAACTCTGTTAGGACTTCCCCTACGGGTTTTCGTATGTTAGTGTGATTAGAATAAAAATATTAAATGGTAATTTAAACAATAATATTGAAATAACAATCACGAATGAGACATAATATCATTACATTGATGTAAATTAATTGTGCAACATATATGATAAATATTTATCTTACCTTCTTATGGTTCCAGAGCACGTTGACTGAGGGTTTTCCGCGGCGGAACTCACTCTGGTCGATGACGTCATCGTGGATTAGCGAGGCCGAATGGATCATCTCACTGATCATGGCAACCTGCCGTTGGGAGGGCAGGAGTGCGCTGTGAATAAAAAATATTTGTTTCAAGTTCTAAATTAAAATTAATTGGTAAAATATTCTATAGAATTTAAGAAACAATGAAAAACTATGAAATCAACAGTCTCGGTGTTGACCAAAAGCGATGAAAGTCATTATGTTATTTCAAGAAAAAAAAAGAGCAGTCAAAAAATTGATTATAAAATTATAAAATTGGTTACATATTAAGCTGGCTTTTTTTGTAACATTTGAGTAATTTGCCGTTTTCTATTACACCTATATCACTATAAAAATATATTTTTCGACCGATGTTATTTGACCGTTTAACTGTAAATTATAAGTACATACAAACATATATATAAATTATTATAAATAAACTTAAATCTTTAATGTTTATTTACATGTCTAAATATGTTTTTTTCACAGTTACCTACATATTATTGTTATAACTATTACGCTGGTAATGTTCTTGTGCCATACATTCATACGTGTGAGATGTTGATACTCGCTAATAGTGTGTAAATTATAAAATATTATATTCTAACGAGGCAATGTATTGTTTGACTATTGAAAACATTACATAATAAACATTGAGATTGATAAATGAAATGAAATTATGTTAAAGAATTACTCTACACTATAAATGTACATATGTAAGTAGTATACTCGTACATGTGTTTTTAATCACGTACCTCTCTAATAAAAAAAATAATACTTAAGTCGAAAATATTTTTTTCAGATATATTGTACAATATACATACATACGTTACCGCCGTAATTATAAAAATGATTCATCATCTCGTACACTTGTCCATTGATTCAATCAGAAGTATGTAAATGTTTGTACTGATAATGATGTGTATAAGTGTTACACGGAGATGACTGCCTCCCTAATGTATTATGGAATACAATGGTGTTATTATTTATACGATTATAAATAATTCTACACGCAACTTGTGTGCACGCATCGGACTTATCGCGTTCTTTAAATATTCTTAAAGTGTATAGTACAGTCCGCGGCGAATCATAGGCAAGACGTGAACACACTGCACAATTAGAAGATTTATTATTCCCGTACTGAATATCTTAGATCTTATGTTTAAGAAATTCCAGAGTAATTTATACTACTAGCTAATAAATGACAACAAGAAGGACGTATTTAAATGAGGCGCGTGAATGATTACCATTTAAAATCGTTGACGTTTAATTATAGCATCAACACGGTAATAAAAATTGTTTATCATCTTCTATATACATTGTATAATTTTGAGAGAAGACAAAGACCGGCAAGCGACACTGCGACTTATAAACCTAACGCACTCCTCTATGGTAGTTTATTTTATGATAACATTTACCAACTATATGTATGTACATAAGTATGTAAGGCCAGAGACGCATGTCGGATATAACCACTTAGTTCATATTTCTAAAAAAAAATAGTCAAGCAAATGTAATAAAACCTATATATGGTATTACCATAACTAAGATAAACATTTGTGCATGTACTACAACAGTCCTTCAAAAACAATTTAGACAATGACTGTAAAAAATAAACATTTACATGCTAAAATTTATATCTTTTTTCCGGTTCACATAATATTTATATTAAAATTTGACATTAACTGAGAATATTAAATAATTTGTTCTACCCAACTTTTTTTTCATGTTGGGAAATGGATTTACGCAAACCACCTGCATACAAACAGGTGGTTATGTGGGACTCACCGGCTCGAGAAGCCAGTGCTAAAACCTAACAGTACTTCCCCCGTCTTAGTGGGGCGTCGCAGGATCACTTACGCACTCAACCACAACGCCCCGACGGCAGGTCTGCCGAAGCAGACGACAACAACCATGGGGTTGTTCCACTCTGCTATCGGAGAAGTACCAGGTAACCCGCATGGCACACCGCCCACCACCACACACCATCACATGTGTAATACATACACATGGTGTATAAAAATTACTAATGCTTATACGTTTATATTATACCTGTCGTATACAAACTAATAAATCTCAAATGATACGATGCAAATAGCACGTAACCTATCATTCGTCGATTCCGAAATTCAGAAACCTTAGCACGCTAGCATACAACAATTCCCCAAGCTGTTATTGCAATCGGATGAGTGACATACATTATTATTTATTAAGGCCCTTTTATTTCATTATAAGTTAGTAAAATCTCCACTAAATATAAAATGTTCTGTAACAATCATTGCACTACTATGTGGAAAATACTACTAGAACTTGGACACAATAATTTTGAATATTCACCATGAGTATGGTAATTAAGGTAGATATTGACTTGATCTGACAATTTATTGTAGTTTAATAATTATTTTTATTCCAAAAAACGAAGCTTAAGGCGGTATGTCACGTCACAAAAAACATATTATAGGCTATTTCACATTCAAGGTCTCCGATAAAGACATTGAACTCTTGACCTCAATATGAGAGCAAATTGAAAACTTCAACTCTATAATTTAGCAAGAACATTAAGAGTGAATGGCACGCCAAGCCTTTAGTTTTGAAAAGGCCAAACTAAAATAGTGCAATAATGTTTAAATTAAAACAACAAAATATTACGTAAATAAGTTTTAATTTTATAAACCTCAAAAATCAACTAAACATGAAAAACTAAATATTGTCAAATAATAATAGGTATAACATTTAATCTCACCTATTTTCTCCGTACACGTGGTAGTTAACAGCTCTCGCCATAAGTATTGCCACCATTGGCCTGAGCGCCTTCCCCTGTCCGTCGAAGTAGTATGTAGCTATGGTATTCAGTTCGGGCTGGTTTGTGTTGCGTTCCAATTCCTGTCAATAATAATGCTAAAGTCGAGTTAGGATCTCAATAACATCAGTCATTAATATTACTATAAATATTTTATTAGTGTTACAAATATAAATAAATAAATATAAATAAATTTGAGGGGACATTAACACACAGCGCCATCTAGTTCCATTGTAAGCTACGAGGCTTGTGTTATGGATACCAGATAGTTGATACACTACACATATATAACTTTAAATACATACATATTAAAAATATAAACACCCATGACTGAAGTACAAACATTCGTGCTCATCATAAAAATGAATGGCCCCAGCGGGACTCGAACCCGCGACCGCTGGCACAGCAAGCAGGATCACTACAAACTGAGGCAAACGTGTCGTCGAATATACTTCATATTATATTAATTTAAAGACATGCATGCCACTAAGTTCCTTTTTTAACTTTTAATGTCTACGCAAACGCCATTAAATCTTGAGTAAGAGAGGAACAATGTAATAATGATCGTCGTATAATGTGTTTCATCCTAATGTTTATCTGATGCAAGGAAATCAGACACTATATTTCGCAGTAGTTTAAGTATATCAAAATATAGAGCACCTGTAATCTATAATAAAATTATAACTGAGCCGAATCTGTACATAAAATATTTTTTGGAAAATCTTATTGAAATAGTCATTATTATCGATACAGAGACCGAATCTATAATTCTAGAATTTTTGTTTATCCGACTGTCTATCTGGGAACGCATCACGAGAAAACCACTGGACAGATTTTGATGAAATTTGCTATAATGATAGCTGGTTATCTGGGTCAACATATATGATACTTCTTACTAACATCTCTAAGAAATCCATACTAAACGTTAAATGTTACTAAGAGTCATCTAAGTAGATGTCATAAAAATATTTTGAACGCAATTAAATCACATGTTAAGTTAATTTTTCGCTTTCACTTCTCATGGATACTCCGTAGCTTCGAATAAGTATTAGAAAATAAATCTGTTAGTGGCGGTAAATCAAGAAAAACGATTACTTAAAATCACATAGTATTACGCTTATAACAAACTTCCTATTGTAAGCATGAAAGAATCTTTCAGGAATTTCGATATTAAGTTGAGAATTTACAACACTACTGTTATTTGTTGTATAACACTACAACTGTAAAAGAAAGCCGGACTTGTAGTCGTAACGTTATTGTTTACATACGTGTATATTTTACTACTTTTACATATTCACTTTCGCCCATGACTTAACGCAAGATCAAGTAGAAATGCTTTTCTAACTTAATTATTTAAAGTGACAAGGGACAAAAAGTTGAAGGTTCTAATAAACTAATCTATTCATTTTTTTAAGGAAATGTCATACAATAAAAAAAATTTTTTTATTTATTTTGCACTTTTCTAGTAGATTGAGCTTTACTTCAACTAAGTGCTATAAAAATAAATAGCATTGAGAGCGTTATTTTCACGGGAAAATATTTATTCCTCAATGAAGATCATCGACTCACCTACTAGCTACACTGCAGAAGTAAAATTATGACAGCAGTAAATTAACATATACGAGTATGTATATATAAAACCTATTGTTTTTTTTTTAAATAAACCGCAAAATTAGTATATTTAAGTAAATTGTAACTGTAATGTGGTAGGCCTTGATTGAAATAATCTCTAAATAATATTATAATGATATTGTAATAACTTAATTGTAGTTGAAAACAGGGCCTTGCTTGTTCATAAATGTTTTGGGAAAAAACAGCGCTTGGGGGATGTTTGGGATAAACAGAAGCCAAGTTTTAAGTCTTTTCTGTCTATCTATATGTGTTTATCTACATATATGTATAATCTAGATTTATGAATTATTAATTTTGTTGTTGACATATAGACAACAATTAACAATTATATTCTCTAGACGCAAATAATAATAATAACTTTATTCATATATAAGGAAATTGAACATAGAACATAGTAATTTTTTACAGTAAAGGCTTGTACAATTCAATTTCATACAGTTGGGTGAAGTACTGTACTCCTTGCTAGGTTATAAATATAATCTGTATAAATAACGTATTAATTTTAATTTAAATACTATCTTATGTTGCAATACGACAATATGTACACGTAGCGTAATTGGCATGTAATAATGTAAAATAAATCTAAGATTAATTAGCGAGTTCATTATTAAGAAAGTCTAATGGATATCTCATAAGTTTTCTTTGTAGTGTTCAACCCCGTAAGAATGTCGAAGGTCAAATGCTTAAGTTTCGCGTGGTTTCACACGCCGCACTTTCCATCGGCAGTCTATCGCAACATCCATTGATTCTAAGATAACATTTTTAATCCAAGTAATATTCTTCTCTACGATTTAACCAAAAACAATTAATAATTAATAAAAAAATTATAATGGACGCCACTGCACAAAATTTCATACAACATTTTTTTGACAGTTTTGTTTACGACGAAATCCTTAAATATGTAAGTAACATTTAGTATCTAAAATAATTGATATTATTTATTGTACGAGGGTAACCCCGTTTTGTACAAAAAGTAAACCCTAGCTTAAAGAAATAAGTTCATGATATATTATACGTAATTACATAGTATCATTTCGTAATTCAACTCAGTAAAATTAGATGCCAATAACTTGTGTAGGTGTATCTATACTAATATTATAACGAGGAAAGTATTTTTTTTGTATGTTTGTTTGTACCGAATAAGCTCCGAAGCTACTGGACCGATTTACATAAAATTTGGTAAGACAGTTTGAGACCCTGGGAAGGAAATGGGATAGTTTTTATCCCGGAAATCATCTCTTAAGGATGGGGAAATGGGGATGACATTTATGGGGAATCAACCCAGAAACGAACTCGAACGAAGCGAGGGTGAGTTGCTTGTTACTCATAAATAGTTAGAAATGGTTATTTTATCTAATCTAACATTATTATATGTATATAATAGTATCATAGGTCACAAGGCTATTCACGCATGTTTATTTCCAGATACTCCCATATTAAGCAAGGGATTTTAAAATGTGAGGGTATAGGAGCACAAAGTCTATCTTTACATTTTTAATCAATTACATATACTTATTATATTTTAATATACAATATAATAGAAAGAAAAAAACAATAAGCACTTCTACGGTTAAATAACAATAACCAATTTAGTTGAGATTAAATGAACTATTTGTACATTTTAACGATGTAAGTTATTGACTAATTGCTTAACTACATAGGTACTACTGAACTCAGTTCAAGGCATTCGAGTACTTGATTCTGTTATAATGCATCTTTTATCTTCTACGTATTTAATTCTACTGTCAAAGAACATTGGAGTCAAGGACTAAGCTAAATCAACATCCGAAACGGATTTTTTGCAACCACACCGTTTTAGTCACACATATATTTATATTACAAAACTACTGTACACTTATACTACAAAACGGTTATCTCACCTTTTTGATTTAGGAAATTGGTTCTAGTACATATCTCACTTAAAACTTTAAATTTACTATGTCAAAAATAAAAATATAACAAAGCAATGCTAGTCATTAATATAATCATAGCTTCATATTATGTGGGCAGAAGTGTTTACGCGGATCTGAAAGGAACGGTCCAATGTCATATTGCAACATTATTTATTTAGTAAATTAAACGTAATAAAATACGCGTGTCTATTAGACGTAGCCCATATAATATTGTCTTGAATATTACAAGAAGGTTATGTTTAAAGGTTACTTCAATGTGCGAAGAGTTTTTTGGTAAAGGAATATAGATTTTTTTTTATAATCTGTAAGTATATATAATATATAGCATAACTAAAATCATCTCTTGCAAAACAGTAAGCGGTAAAGATGTTACTGTAAATACGACATCTAGGAAACAAGCATTCAGAATACATAGGACTAGTAAATGCTGGTATGTCTGTAACTGGTGGTACAGCATTTACGAGGCCTCGTTCTAGATGGGTATCCACCAAAGAAAGTAGGCAAACAAGATTCTACTACTCTTAGTGTGGCAAGGATTGAGTAGATATACCAAGATAAAATTGCTGTCACAACTCTGTTTACTTTTATTTAATTCTGTATTTAAAAAAAAAAACATTTATCTTTTTTAATGAAATAAAAGTCGTTTTTTTATATATAAAAAGTATTTAAGTCAATATTTTAGTAATAAAGTAACTTATGGATTTATATTGTAAATAACGCGTAATAATAATAATAATAATATAGGGGTGGAAAATGGAGAACATAGTGAGTAGATTTATTTTGCTGTCTCTCTTAATAAAACATTTACAATGGACGATGAGCCTTGATATTCTGCCATTAGAAAATAATTTATTTATAAAAAAAATTCGCTACAATTGGCGATATATGGATAAAATAACAGTGATACGTTGCTTAATCCTGGAAAGCTCGCGTGCTGACACGTCATGACTTTGACACACTTGCAGTTCAATAGTCATCAAAGATTGACGTTAGAGACATTCGATAAAAACACAGAGTTCAAGTAGTGGATATTATTACGTGACACATTGGTATAAAACTGCATGTACATATACAATATGGGCAGAGTTTACATACTATTTTTCTTGGATATTTATATTTGAGATATTTGATAACAAGTAAAAACCAAAGCAATTTTTTTGGAATTTGCCATTTGTCGTTTAAAAACTTATTCTTTTAAGGAAATTATGCTTACAATTACTATTGTATAATATAAAAAGTAGTTGATAACAGATAACTATAATAAAATCAAGCGTTATGACAGCACGTGCTACAGAACGTAGAAACTCGTAGCAATCGCGTTATTTACATTAGATCATTCAAATTTATTGTCCATCAAAGTTTTGGATTGATACTTACTGATCTAATATCTTCGTATATGCCGTTTAGGTCATCTTCTAATAAGCGGTAGGGGTCGACAATTTGTGTACCATAATCTGGAAGCGAGCCAGTACTTGTGCTCTGTAGACTTGACGCGAGTCGTCGACCCACACCAGTCATTGGTCCCGGACCCGCGGATCCACACGCTGGACCACATGTTGTCATGCGCTGGAAAAAAAGATTTTTGGTTCAATATCTCATACATTGGATCTTTATCTTCTTGGTGATAGGAATATTTTTTTAAAAAATTATATAAATAATACAATAACGATTGATCATTATTGGTAGAGAACTCATCCCTAAACAAACAAATATTTATATATGTAAGATAACTTTCCCAGCGAGTCCCTAGAATAGTGAACGAAAAGGAACTAACTGCCACAAGTGGATTAGGCCAAAAGGAACTGTACAGCAGGATTCTTTCAATGATGTAGTAGCTGTCGTAGTAATAGTATAGTATAAGTAGAGTACTAAGGTGAGTAGTAAGGTTTAGATAGATATAATATGAAATGTATGACACGAAAACTTATTTAAAATCTAATAAAAAAATAATAAAAATATAATGTTGTTCGTTGCTAAACGCAAAAAGAGAGAAGGGCTAAATCGATTTGGGTGATTTTTCATACCGGATCATAACTGAATTTGGTGCAGGTACAATTAATAATTCGGATCAACAATTAGGATACCTTTTATTACAGGAAAACCTCTTATTCCCACAGGAAAACATAATCACAGGTTCGGCCGAGTAGTCGTTCATACCAAAAATTCATGGATTTATTACACAAAAACTATTGCATGGTTGTTGCATGGTTAAAAATTAACTTATTTACAACTTTTTCCGGTAAAGCTCTTGCACTGCCAAAGACAATGGCAAAGCCGTAAACAAGCTAGTGTTTAATGTAAATATTAAAATTCTTGCTCAGTAACGTGGCTATATAAATAACTATGATTGTTCTATACGTACATCATCATCTATTATAGTTACTAGTATTGTTAGCGATCATGTAAAAGTATTACAAAAGCACGTAACAACCCAACCATCTGCATTGGTAATAAATCAATTAGATAATGGTATCAGTAACTTATGTGCCTCTACGTAATAATCTATTCATTGACTACACAACAGTATTATGAAACTACTAATATTGCATATAACAAACGTCATTGGATTGAATAGTTAAGTATCTATACATAAATATTGATAATAATAAATATGCTGAAATTTTTTTGTGTCGGTTAAACATAATTCATCACCAGTAAAGCGATGTGATCAATCATACGTACCTATTTAAAATATCACAATCTCTCGACATGACCATAAATGGCGAAATTTAATATACTTTTTATAAATATCTTAAATGGCTCATTTTACAGTCACTTTGTTGGGATCATTATACACACTAAACGAGTACATAATATGTACATATATACCTATGTACCTATGTATTCAGCACTTTTTAACGTCCCACTGCTAGGCACGGGCCTCCCTTCAGCACGAGGGGAATCAGGCCATAGTCCACCACGCTGGCCAAGTGCGGGTTGGCGGACTTCACATGTCTTTTGAAAACTTGCTAGGTTCTCTCAGACATGCAGGTTTCCTCACGATGTTTTCCTTCACCGTTAAGACAAGTGGTAATCATGTTGGAAATATGCATGTATGTACCTATTTAAACAAATAGTAAAATAATGAAACAAAACGAAATATATTTTATCTTTAGTAAGCTATTAGAAATGGCATGTTTTAAACTAGATAAAAATATTATTAATGATTATAGTTCTTCATTATAAAAATGATAATTTTAAAAGACCAAAAAAACACGCTTTTGACGAATTGAATAATGTTTGGTATCAACAATAATAAATTATATGAGCCCAAACTCGAAGGGTTTACTAATTATTAGTAGGCACTGAAGAATTCTACTATCCACCTCCTGACTCCACCCCATCATCAGATCAGCTCCAAGATACAAACTTTAGTATTGTCATCCGAGCTACATATATACATACAAAGTTCCATTTCGATACGACGTTTAGGAGTAAGTTAAAAGTTACTTCCAAGATTTGATTACTTCGTTAGAACTTACTATTTAAGTATATTTATTATAGTAGTATTCAATACGAGGGGGATCAGGCCATAGTCCACCGCGCTGGCGAAGTGCGGGTTAGCGGACTGCACGTCTTTCGAAAACTTGTGAGGTTCTCTGAGACATGCAGGTTTCCTTACGACGTTTTCCTTTACCGTAAGACAAGTGGTAATCATGTTGGAAATGATTCGCACATAAAAATATCAGAGGTGCGAGACCCGAGATTTGAACCCGCTTCGCTCGGTTTCCCAAGCGAGCGCGTTACCACTGGGCTACACTACCCATGTTATGTATGACACTCATCGAATCGAATCAAATGAGAACTAAGATTTCCACAACCATCTACTACCTCTTGGTTCCATAATCAGATCAAAATGGATGATATTTACATACATGTAAGAAAATTAAGTTTATCAAGTTTCAAGATTTCATCACATTTAGTTTTTTTATCGATTCAATAATGATAAAAATGTAAAACATTTTATAACGCAAATTATCATTTTACGCTAGTATTCAGGAAATATTTTTTCTTGTCATTTGGCAAATATTTTAATGATTCAATGATTGATAAAGTAAGGGTGCGGCAGGTGCCCTTAGCTCAAAAGCGGCAGTGACCGAGATCCGCGTTTCGTAAGTGTTTATGCAACAGCGAGTGCAGTCCACACCTGATGGCTACGACCGGCGGTTGCAAAATCGTGCTACGACTGATGTTCATGCACATATTCGTACGTGCGCCGGGTAGTTATGGCACAAGGTATTTTTATGTTTTAAGTGGAAAATCTATTTCTTTTGTAAGAATGTTTATTTTGCTATAAAACAGATTGACTATAAGTGAATAACAAATATAGAAGTGTTAAATTCACAAAAGATTTCGCCGGGAGGACTCTATTGAATAGCTTTATAAATATACAAGAGTAAAACTCAACTTACTAACCAACATAGTTACATATTTGCAAGACAATAATTATTGCCAGTGGTTCAACATCCTTTAATGTATGGCGATTTACTAATACATCGAGAAATATATGTATCTTGACAATACATTGTAAATGCCTTGAACGTAACTTATTGTAAATCATTTTGTACTTTACCATAAGTAATTTAGATAAATATTCACACTTAAATTGCCTCATTAGTTGTAATGCTACGTTTTATAATGGTGTGATAACTGACAATGAAATAACCTCCATAAACTACCTAACAATTGAATTGTGTCAGATGGCAGGTCAATATAGAGCACGCAATAACAAATATTAAAGAGTAGGTAGGTAAAGGTATATTTGCTCAATTTACTCAATAGGTGAAAAAATATTGTAGGTATATTAATTAAACATTAGCGATAATACTTTCTTAGATTTACGCGAATGTTTGACATTATTAAATAAAACTATCTTTTCGGATTATTTCGCGGATTTATTTTGATTTTTGGTTCCCGACGTTTCTAACGTTGTTAATTGTGGGTAGGCTGTCTGTAACAACTATATCTTTAAGACATGTAACACCTCAGTCTCTCCCGTGACCATGGATGCTGTAAAGCATTCGAAACGTCGGGAACCAAAAATCAAAATAAATCCGCGAAATAATCCGAAAAGATAGTTTTATTTAATAATGTCAAACATTCGCGTAAATCTAAGAAAGTATTATGTGAACCAGTACGGACTGGAAACCGCAAATAAGATACGCCGGTTAGAAGATCTAAAGACAAAGCGCGCAAGATTATTAACATCGTTAACTTTCTTGAAGAGATGTCGTGATCATCGTCTCATTCCTACGTGTGTGAAAATATCTTCCAAAAAGAACATACGAGGAAGCGCTAAGATCGTAAACCAGGCAAGTTTTAAGTTGTTACGGACAGTGATTCGACAAAATCGCCGCGATCTACGCAGAAACGACCGGGACATTGAACAGACGTCTAATATTGTTAAGACAGTATTGACACCATCTGATTTCAACGATTGCATTGACACTTTAAATAAGCGTGAAACAACCAAATATAATCAGTGCAAAATTAAACATATTTTAAAATATCAAAAACTCGTTGAAAAATTAAACATCAAAAAGAAAAAGAAAACCATAGAGTATAACGGAACGCGCCCGTCTACCACAGATACACACTCGTGCGGACCTCAAGCTGTTCTCAATCTGTCAAAACAAACGTTAGACGAAACCATTCGGGTACTAAATAAAGGTTTGAATTTTGCTGTAACGCCTACGCGCATTCCTTATGAAAACATTATTTGCGCAGTTGAAGATGCCCTGGCCCAAAATATTATGAAAACTGAGGATATGGAGGCCATACGTCAAGATGTTTCGTCTTTATTACGTCGTAGCACTAGGCCCAAACCAAATCTCAATAAACAAGAGTATTTAGCGTTGAAGAACCTACGCAATAGGTCAGACATCACCGTTCTACGCGCAGACAAAGGAAATGCAACCGTTGTGATGGATACATCAGATTATAATGATAAAATAAAACAACTTTTGTCGGACGAGAGCACGTACAAAAAGGTTAAAACGGATCCAACTACCACCGTTTTAAATAATACTAAAAAGCTAATTAAGGAACACTCCGACACATTAAATCTTGATGTTAAAAATCTTATTCCATCATGTGCAAAACCACCTAAGTTGTATGGACTTCCGAAAATACACAAGACTAACGCTCCGCTACGCCCAATTGTGAGTCAAATCGACTCACCGACTTACAAATTGGCTAAACTAGTAGCAAAAGTACTCTCACCACTCAGAGGATTAACAAGAGCGTTCACAAAGGACTCTTACCATTTTGTCAATGAAGTTAAACACCTAAAACTCATGGACAATGAAACAATGGTTAGTTTCGATGTACAGTCTTTATTTACCAGCCTACCAGTGGAAGACTGTATTGAAATAATATCTAGGAAGCTACTAGATCACAACATGTCAATAGAATACATTGAACTTTTAAAACACTGCCTAACATCCGGCTATCTACTGTGGAATGGTGAATTCTACAGGCAAGTGGATGGAGTGGCCATGGGTTCGCCAGTCTCCCCCGTCGTAGCCGACATCTTCATGGAGGACTTCGAGGAGACTGCTCTGAACACATCACCCGTGACCCCTCGTTTCTACAAGCGGTATGTAGATGACACTTTTACAATATTACCATCTGATAAAATAACTGTATTCTTAGAACACCTTAATTCTATAAATCCTAAAATACAATTTACAATGGAATTAGAATCAGACAAAACCTTAGCTTTCCTAGATGTATTAGTTAAACGTAACCCAGATAACACCTTGAGTCATACTGTGTATAGAAAGAAGACCCATACTGATAGGTACCTGAACGGTGAATCTCACCACCATCCTTCACAGTTAGCTACCGTGGGAAAATCTCTGTTTCAGAGAGCGCGCGGGATCTGTGACGAGCAACACCTGGCTGGAGAACTGCAACATGTCAAGCAAGTTCTGCGTGACAACAAGCTGCAAGTGCCGCGCCTGCGTCACAGTGACCGAGTGAAACCAGCCACAGTCGAGCGCGTCCCTGCAGTCTTGCCATACATGAAAGGAGTCACTGACAAGATTGGCTACATTCTAAAGCGAGCTTCAATTAAAACTTACTTCAAGCCGCCAAAGAAAATTAGTCAGTTCTTACCACCTGTCAAGTGCCACATCCCTCTACAAGATGCAGGAGTCTACAAGCTTGATTGTGATTGTGGGCTCTCTTACATTGGCCAAACAAAGCGATCCATTAGAACCCGGGTCAAAGAACACATAGCTGATGTGAAGCACCGTCGCAATACAACATCTGCTGTCTGCAAACATAGCCAGGACCGCCCAAGCCATTATATTCGTTTCGATAGACCTCAAATCCTGGCGAAAGAAAACCGATATCGCCCTAGAATGATTCGAGAAGCCATAGAAATTAAAAAACATCCAAATTTCAATAGGGAAGATGGCTGGGTACTACCATCGTCATGGGATCCTGTTATTAATATAATAAAATCAAATAATAAATATAAACATAACAGACAGGCAGATGTAGTAAGTTCATACTGTGTAGATCAAAATGACAGCTTATCAGAATAATATTTTTCATTTGTAAAAGTATATATTAATAGTGTTGCTTAGTAAGTTGTTTTTAAATAATAGCAAACTAAATTAAAATGATTATCCGTAATTAATTTTAACTTTTTTAAATTACACATAGAACAATTATATGGCTTTAATAATTAATACTATATTTTTATATTTTTATTTATGGTTATAAATATAATAATGGCAACACTAAATATAGATTACTAATTAATATTTTTAAAATTGTAATAATTATAAAAATAATAGCAAAAATTAAATAAATAATTTTCCATATTCAATTATAATTAAAATTATAAAAATGTTTAAAGTTAAAAATATTGTAATGTAATTGGTGCAATTTTCATTTTGTTAATTGTGGGTAGGCTGTCTGTAACAACTATATCTTTAAGACATGTAACACCTCAGTCTCTCCCGTGACCATGGATGCTGTAAAGCATTCGAAACGTCGGGAACCAAAAATCAAAATAAATCCGCGAAATAATCCGAAAAGATAGTTTTATTTAATAAACATTAGCGACTCACTCTCACTTCGCACGGGTTCGTCCCTATCCGTACATACATTTTATATATAATCTATACCAGGCACTAGTATAAGAGGCAGAGTTTGTTTGTCTGTTTGTTATTATAGTATAGATTATGATAAAGAACTCGTAGTTTAATCAATTACATAATGATTCCGTAGATTAGCATAATGAAACCTCCTTATATAACTTTCTTTGCTTCCTCACTTTGTCCTCTATGACTCAGTCCACCATTCATAAATCGACGGCGTTTAAATTGATAGCGTCATACGATTCATACAATACAATCAAGAATGGGCACCACAAATTGAGTGCCAAATTGTAGTATGCAGTTCCAATAATATTACATACATACGTGTCGAATTATTGATAACCTCTTTTTTTTGAAGTCAGTTAATAAGAAAATTCCTAAAGCAGTCCATTAAAAATAAGATATTGTGAATATATCATTACGACGTACTCTCATGATTTTACTATTTAATCATCAATTTATTCGATATTTACATGATTATATCTTTTTTAAGGGTAAAGACCGCTGAAAATGTGAGGATAAATATGTAGGTATGTATTTAAAAAGTTAATTAATGAAAAAAAAGAAGAATTCCTTTAGATATGAACATCAGGCCTTCGGCTTTTAATTCAAATAAGTAATTATACGTAATTAATTTTCACAAATATTTATATATTTATTTGACTAACTTCCATTCGCGTGTTACGACAAGTATCTCCATATCCATTGGTAAAATACTTACACTAATCAAATAAACCCATACTTAATATTATAAAATGTGAAAGTGTGTTTGTTTGTTTGTCCTTCTTTCACGTTGAAACAGAGTGACACATCGGCTTGATTTTTTTATGTGGAGATAGTTGGAGGACTGGAGAGTGACATAAGCAACTTTGCCACAGGAAATTTGGTATGGTGATTGCTGGTCATCCGGGTCAATATATAGGATACTTTTTACCGCTGGAAAATGTTTAATTTCTGAGAAAAAATACAAAAACTACAATGTAAGAGTATACTAATATGTAAAATCTAACAATTTGGTTTTTGGTCATTTGAACGCGGGCGGCAATGCTTGTGTTGTATAAAATAATAAAAATAAGAAGTTGTAAATTAATTTATATGTATATGTATAGAGGACCAATGTAACTTATACCAGTGTACAGCATCTATCATGAATAATCCAAGTAAACTAAAAAAACAGAGTGTATTTTCAGAGCATAACATTGTACGTGTTTTATGTAAATAGTACTTTTAAAAAAACAAAAAGGTAGCAAATGACGATGAGCATTGCCGCACGTAAAATTGCATGTGTCAAACTCCGCCGCACATAACAATTAATACGCGGTAGAAAGTGAACGATCCCACTGTCCTGCACTCCTTAAAATAGAAGCCAGAACAATTAACACGTCCGATTGATTCAAATAAATACTATCACAACGCAATCACGCCATATAGGATTCATTAATAATAATTAATTATTTTTATTGCCCTGTATTGCCTTATTCCTCGCGTGTTACTTATTATTTTACTATGTTTTAATCTTATTCACAAGTTTTTTACAACAGTAATTAAAAAAGTAAAACGTGCATATGTAATTTAAGTAATAATTCTATAATAAATTTAAAATGCATGTCATGAAGCTCATATCTATCACGTTTTGAGTATAAGAAAACAAATAATAAAAATATTGCCATAAAATGCGTACTAAAACTTAAAGTCGTGTTTCAGTTTTTTAATGTACGAAATAATAAATAATAATTTATCGTTTTGCTAAATGATACTATAATCTATACGTATAATAAAACTGAAGAGGTTGAATGTCTGTACCTACATAGAAAAAAATGCTAAAAACCGAGTCAGGGGGTGTTAGAAGAGAAATAGAATAAATTCAGATTTTTTCAATTTTTTTCTTTCTCTATCTGTTTGTCTGTTTGTACGGGCTAACCTCCGAAGCTGTTGGACCGATTGAAATGAAATTTTGCATGGTGGTACTAAGGTATCACCCCAGTTAACACCCAGGATATAATATGCACCATGCAAAATTTTTAGATACTTTTCATCCCGGAATTAAAGAGTTCCCTTGGTATAGTTAAAAAACTATAGTAACTTATACAGCTTAGTACACAACAACTTATGCACCTAATTTAGTGAAATTTGGCATGCCGATACCATATATTGCCGGTCAAACAATATGTATTATAAAATTAATTATAAATCCCATAAAAGTGACGTGTTCCCGCGGGAAAGTAAAACATTACAATAACAGTATCTAGCATAGCGTCTATCATACTAAACCAATAGTGTGTGACGGACTTCATTTTGACCTAAGGCAAAGGCTTCTTTTTATCCCGGAAAAATGTACGGTTCCCGTGGAATAGATTTGTTTTAGTTTTCCTAGAGGCGAACCCAAGCGAAGCAAGGGTGAACCGCTAGTCATTAAACATTTTATGTTCATGATACTATAGTTCAACACAACATACATAACATCCAGTGGTATCACCAGAGAAAAAAAATTAAACAATCGTCTGCAATATTTAAATTCGATACTCAATAAATTATACGTATACCAAAGAATGATTATAACTATTCGAACTTATTTAAACCTAACTTTTGCTATATTATAATTAACACAAAAATTTTGTGAAATTATTTAGCTTTGCGAGCTTTGCGACGTCTTCGCATATTTTCTTTTCACAGAATATTTTGTTATAATATTATAAATAGATTTAATAAAAATTTGACCCTTTCAACGTTAACTTACAAAATTAAGTGATACGAGTATATAAGCTATTGACGCAAAGTGTAAAATAAAAAACGTCTTCAACTTTTTAAAAGTTAAAACAATATGTAGATTACTTATTGTAAGTCCCTGATGAAAACTTCTTTCTTAAATTTTATACATTAAACAAAAAACATTTCATTTAGTTTTAATAATAGTAGCCTTGAAATTCCTTTTAAAAGATGCACTGTAATTGTTTTTACAAAAATGTATAATTTTTTTATTTCACATCACAGTAAATTATTGCTCGTCGATTAAGATATTAATTTCACCGTGGAAAAATTCTTTAGTATTTCCGGGTTGGTCATTAAACCTTTGGCATTTATGGTCATCCTTGCCAAGTAATAATATTTTATTATGAACCAACTTTTATGTAGCTGTGCCTCTTGAAAAAGATTTTTCCGACATATGAATTATAAATATTGAGTACTTAAATTACCTTCCACAAAAGTGATTTATTAATATTGAATTGTATGATCATACATTTCGCTATTTCGAAATTATTAGGTCTAGTACATTTTAGTTTTTGTATTTTTTCTTAGAAATGAGACATTTTCCCGGGGTAAAAAGTATCCTATATGTTGACCCGGATAACCAGCTATCACCATACTAAATTTCATTAAAATCCCTCCAGTGGTTTTTCTGTGATAGACTTTTTACCGCAGGAAAATATCTCATTTTTGAGAAAAAATACAAAAACTGTAATGTAAGAGTATACTAATATGTAAAACCAAAGAATTTGGTTTTTGGTCATGTGAACGCGGGCGAATTTTAAAATTAATTTCATTAATGTTTTGATGATTTTAATTTATAAACAAGTTTAATTAAGACCATTTTACTTTTTTATATTACCTGTATCAAATAAACTTAAAAGGCTTTGGTATGTAATATTTTAGGGTCCATATTATATACACGCAAATGTTTATATATTTTGGAATAGTTTCAGATTGCGTCAAAATATATTATGTCAATATTTCAGCTTTCTGGTTGAATATTACAATTAATTGACTTCATGAAATGAGAAGGCAAGCCAATTTCAGAGCTTGTTTCATTCGACTAATATCATGGGAGTCAAACAGGCACAAAAAATATAATTACTATGCTTACTACCTAATAATAACCATTTATTCCAAAAATACTGCATACCTACAGTTCGACAATAAGTTTTTAAATATCATTTGTAAACAGCACATGAGAGATATCATTTCACATATTAAATTGCTTGTAATTTATGTTTGCCTATAAAAATAATATAAAAGTTTAAAAATATTCATAAACAGATGACGATGCTTTTGTGAGGAATGCAACTACGGGGAATAACATTTCACATCATTAAGTTTACGTCTGGAGACTTAACCATATTTGTCTTGAAAATATTATTAGTAAGAACGAGGAAAGAAAAGTTTTAAAAATAATATATGCCGTTGGCCTTTTAAAATAAAATCGTAATATAAAAAGTATTGCATGAATATAAATTTCTGTCAATGAATGCATTAATGCTATTCCTTAATACTTTAAGTATACTCATTTGTAAAATGCTACAGACTCTAGAGTAAAATTATTTTTACAATATATAATACATTACAGATTTTATTATGCTATGCCAATGATCAATACAAAGAGCGGTATCGCAGCTTAAAACAAGTACAGTGAATGTAGGACAAAGACCGCGTATTAAACTCCAGAGGTCAGAAATCAAGGACGACACCTGGTAAAAGCGGATGTACATATGTATAGCTACGAAAAAAATTTATCGTCTAGTGTCTACTTATATTTTTATAGTTAAAGTCATTAATAAACAAAGGGTAATATTTTATTATTGAGAAAGGAGGAGGAACTTGTTCATAAGGTTGTTTCTAAATTATTTTTTTAAAATAAAAAATTTGATAATTAAATTATGATTATTATGAATTAAAAAGTGAAAATAACTTCAGTGCCCAAAAAAATAAAAGGAAATTTTTTAGGAACAACAAAGGACACAAAAAAACTAAAAAATAAAAAAATAAAATTTCTCTCTTGGCCTTTTAACTTTATTAAAAGTACCTATTAAATATTTTGATGATGAGAGTCGCCGCGTCTAGTTTAGTCAAGTGCCTTTTTGGTCAACTTTTATCAACAGTCTCGGAAAAATATAACAATAACAAAGTGAAAAATAATTTCTAAAAATAAGTTTCACAATAAAAATATTTATCCAACAATTATCACACTTGCATTTTAAAGAAAATAGTAGAAAAAAATAATTAAGTAACTAATGCATAATTCATAGATAAATCGCGATAAAAAATTTTGACCGCCAATTGTTGCTCATTTATTTATTCAGTAAGCCCCTGAATTTTTCATTTCTTAAATTTTATATTTAATTAATGTCCAAAGAAGCGTGGCTTGCGCCAGTAAGAACACCCGTTTTCGGCAGTATTTTCATCCCTCTGGAAAAATTATAAATATTGATCCTACAGTTCTGGGAGATGAGATTTTTTTTAGAAAATCACCTCCTCTTTTTGAATATGTTTTTAGATTTGAAAAACTCAATTAGGTAAACAAAAAGGCATTTTTTGACTAGACTACGGCGTAATATAAAATATAGAAGTTATTAAAATTATTAAAGGAAATTATTGTTAGATATTAATGTGATTAGGCAAATAATATATATTTTTATCTTCTTGAAGCATACATTTAGTATCTAAGTTCTCCGTAGTTTTTAATATACATAATGAATCAAATAACATTGGCTTATTATTGGAAATGTTATTTGATCCTTTACCTAAATGTTCTATTGTAAATGCTCTCTTTTTAAACTAACGACCCACAGAAAGGTATTTTTCGATTTATCGAAATATATTTTCAATAATTACTTTATTTAAAAATAACAAAAATAGATTCGACTCGCCTTAAGAGTATTGTAAAGCTGTAAATTTTCATACACAAAGCGATAAGCTTTTTTCCCTCCATAAACATAGTGTAATCTTCATGTTTTTTGGAAATGTTGTAGATATAATGAAAAATTAGGTCCGTAATTTTAATTTAAAAAAAACGCTCGAGGAAGTTTTTAAGTCAAAAACACAGATATTTATGTAGATGCTAATAACTTCTATCATACGCAATATTTCTTTAAAATAAAAACTTATGGACCCTAGTTTTCCATTATACCTATCTACAACATTTCCAAAACTTATGAAAATTAGACTATGTTAATGGGGGGAAAAACGTTATCGCTTTTTGTATGAAAATTTACAGCTTAACAATCCTCTTAACCGTCTCGTTAGACTTTTTTTTTCAAATCCGCTGTTACATATAAAATTCCCCTGTTCGCTGCATGTACATAATACATATCCGACATACATATTTCGTGGATTAATTTAGTTTTTTTGGCCCCAAATAAATAAAATGTAAAAAAATAAATAAAAATCATTGACAATTAATTAAATATATTATTTACAATTACATTTTAAATAATATATTTGATATCATATAGCTCATCTAAAAATCTTTCAAAAATATATTTATATATATTGCTTATAATAATAATAATAACCGGATCTTTAATGTGACTTCATTTCAAAGTTAAAAGGTATTTTTCTAAGCTAAATGTATTTAACTATTTATAATCTAATCTAGAATTTACGTACTCAATACCCTAACCTATGTTACAAAACATGAAGCGGTCACGCTCTCAAAACCAAATGAACTCTCATTAACTTTAATTTATTTAATAAGTACAAATGCAAGCGTCAATCCATTATGAAAATACCATGTATACCATAAAAAGATGCACAGGAAAAAATATACAATTTGGAATATTAATTATCACCATATAAATACACGTTGATATTTTTAATTATTCTGTACAAAGACAATTTCGTTCTACATATACCTTCTTACTTAAATATTTAAATGCAACGTAAATATGCTATGGGTGATGAAACTATTCATTTCACTGCTTTAAAAAAATCATGTTTTTGAGATACGGGAATAAACTTACACGTGCTTTATATAAAAAATGTGTCGTAGGATATTATAATGCCGACTTATATCACTTTTACTTTTAAAAGATTTTATTTAAAATTTACAGTTATATGAAATTACTACCATTGCCCGCGGCTCCGCCCGCGTTCAGATGACCAAAAAGCAAATTCTTAGGTTCTACATATTAGTACTCTTACAATGCAGTTTTTGTATTTTTTCTTAGAAAGGAGATATTTTCCCGCGGTAAAAAGTAACCTATATGTTGACCCGGATAACCAGCTATCATCATACCAAATTTCATCAAAATCTGTCCAGTGGTTTTCTCGTGATGCGGTAACAGACAGACAAACAGACAAAAATTCTAAAAACTTTGGATTCGGACTCTGTATCGATAATAATGTCTATTTCAATTAGATTTTCCAAAAAATATTTAATGTACAGATTCGACTTAGTTACAATTTTATTATATGTATAGATATTTGCATGATAGAGTAATGAAATTGCAATTATAAATTGCTTCCAGTCACTGATGAGTTCATTGTTTGCAAGAGTCGGCCGATGCGCGCTTGCTCAATGGCATCGGGCTAAACATTTGTGGTTGCAAGGACGTTTAGTAACTGGTGCCTTAGTGACCACTTCTGTAGTTGTCTCAGTGCAAAATGCTCGATCACAATTTTTCATTATTTATATTTCAACACTAGACAACACATTTTAAAATGAGCAGACCTTAGACCTACAATGTTAAGGTGGTGAAATAATCTTATGCATGTGTATGAGCATTTATCAAAATACTTACGCCAAGGTTGCAACCTTTTTTTAATTTACCTTTGCGCGCTTAATTAGAAAGTCACAGTAAAAATAAAAAGTTACAGTGAAATTTTTGGCACTTGAAATGAAAAATCATTGTGGCGTTTTCTTAAATGTTATAAGATTACGTAAGTTTTCTTAAGTTTAGTCTTGGTCAAGCATCGTGATTAGCCAATTGAATAATGTGATGAGTTATTGCGAAAATAAAGTTTAATGTTTTGATGTCTGGGTCAAAAAGAATAGACCTACTTCTTATGTAGAATAGACGAAGTTTGCTCATCAGGGAGTTTTGTCAGTAACATAAAGTATTTTCATCAAGCACTTGCCCTTAGGTATTTTAACCACGTAAGTTGGGGTCGAAAAGTATGTTGAAAGTCCAAAATAACATATGCGACGTATGCGTTACTGCTAACTCTTATACAATGATGTCGACTGAACAAATAGTTATGTGTTCCGCATTTCTAGTAACCGTCATTTACGCAGGACGTTACGTGCCACGCGATTCAGCGATCCAACGTTCGTATAATCTAATAATACGTATCAATATCGGAACTTCCATTGTTAATAATAATATGAATATATACATACCCAATTTAAGTTTATTTTCGTATTATACCCTATTAGACATAAATCATCGGATATTTTTTTTAATTTAGAAATAAATTAACAGTCTTTAAAAATCGCAACAGAAACTAAAATCGAAAGTTTTAACATTCTTATTATTAGAAGTCGAGTTTATTTAAGTTCCATGAGACAACACGTTATTTGTATAAGTCGGATGATATTAAATTTAAACAAAACTTTCACTAACATCCAGCAGTGAGATCCGCATAACTTTAATTTAGCGAATATATTTTATGAATGTAGATATATACATATAAAGTAGCATATTAACAGGTACTAATTTCTAACATTTATAAAGAATAATTATTTAACATAGACTACTAAAACTAGACTCGATATCTAGAAAGAAAAGCAGAGCTTGAATCCCTTGTCTTCAATTTATTAGGCTAAAACTTAAAATATGATTGTATGATTAAAGAAAGATTCGCCTTTTTCACCAATTGATTGTTATAGCGGATAAACAAATCGCTAATCGTCTATTTTTACTATATAGAAAGTTTCTAAAGAAATATTGTGAAAATGAATAGAATATTTAAAATATAGCAAAAAAATACTAATATCATATCCACATAATTGTTGCTTAGAAAGTTTTCTGACTCGTCAAGATTTACATTGCATGCTCGCACGCTGTGCGAGAAAGCACGGAACAGTGCTCGGCTATGAACACAGCGCCGACCTCACTGAGCGGTCGCTTTTAATATTTTTTAATCAGTTCGTTATTATTATTGCCAAATGCCAATATGCATTAATAGTTCTTAAGGAAAAACAAACAATATTATTAAATCCAACATACACTTAGTAAATTAGTAGTTATTTCGTTTACAATTAAAGTCTCTCAATCTTTAAGTTTTGTTAAAGAAATCATGAATTTGACGAAAGTAAAAGCTAAAGTAGCAGAGAAAACTTCAGAGTAAACCTCACAAACCTGTGCCGCGAAATGACCTACTGGCCGTAGACTTGTGACGATTTCACTTTTAGTACTAAGTTTATATGAAAATATTTTTATGTTTTCCTATATATATTTTCTACTAGATGCACACATTTTTAGAGAAAAATGAATGGATCAGCTGACTTATAGGTTAATGTCATGCTGTTATGTAAAAAGGCTTGGTAATGATATTCAATAACAAGAACTGTTTTGAGTTGATAAGATTTTTCATATTGACTAATCTAATAAAATTTTACGAACAGTTCTATTACAATTAAGAAAAAATATAAACATAATTATAACAAAATAATTATCTAACCTGGCAGGTCTTTCCAAATATCCGCACTGGGGATGGTCCAGGAGGTTTCAGTTTCACAAATACAGTCTGCCTTCGAACTTTAGGCCCGAATTGACACATTAACTTATCCTGAACACGAGCACAAAGCCTACTCGAACTTAAACACGCCATAGCTACAACTGCAACGAAACGCTTGAGGACATGAACTACATAACGTACTTAGCACATACGATATCGGCCTTTTCCTCCCCACTTACGACAGCTGATTGTCAATTTCACGGATGACGGAACTATTTACAGTATTGCCACTTCTTAATTCAATAAGCTTATATAGTTGCTACTTACCAGTCCAGCTATCCACTAGATCTTTTCTATTTCCGGATCAATTTTTGTCGTGTGTACGCTGTCTGTTATTTTTAATTATTTTTATATGACTGATGACTCTGAAAAAGTAACTCTTACGCTCATGCCAAAATTCATAGATAATAGTTCTATTTTTATTTATAGTATAAAAAACTAATATTTTCGTCATCGAGATGTATGACCGGACTCGTGTGTGAAAGGCTTAACTATCAATTTTTTTCCACCTCTTTTTGTGTGACTTTTAACTTTTCTTTGGATGGAATGTCAGTGTCAATATAATTTTATCATTCAATTCATAAATATTAATTATTACTCTGTGCAAATTCTATTAGAATTTAGGTTATTATTTTTCAAAATTCACTTATATTGACAAAGAAAATATATAATTTCTTGGTGGTAATTATTAATTTAATATTTATATCATTATTTGAATAACTAGATAAATTAATTTGTTAATAAAACAAGTTATTAATTAGTTTCATGGTTTTTAAACCTATTAGTTTTGATGAAACTTAGAATCTATTTAAATCTATTCCTAATTATCCTACCGGTTTTATGAATTTATAAAAGTAGTAGTCCCTAGACCCTTACCTTTACATTACGATAATGTATGGAAGTCTGCCCGATTTGTTGACATTAATGATCACTGCTCCATTCCCTTGGGTAGTAGCATGATGATATATAACCTTCCTCAATAAACGGGCATTAGAATAATGCAAAAAGAATTTTTCAAATCGGATTAGTAGTTCCTGAGATTAGTGCATTCAAACAAAGAAACTAACTATTTCTTTATAATATTATTGTAAGATAGATTCTTTTATATTTTTACTGTTACTTAATAATTAATTTCAGTAGTAAAATATTTCCTAGAATTGATTAGTAGATCCATCATCGTTTGACTCCTGAGAAGAGTTTCAGTTTTGAGTTACATGACTTTCAAATTAAAACATTGTTGTTTTTCAGATAATGATTCCCCGTGCTACTTACATTGTGAATTTCTTGAAAAGTTTGGAGAGGACCATATTACAAACATTTGGCCATCCACCTAGAGGTTTCATAAGCAGTCACTTTTTATTACTTTAGGCCCTTGTAGTTTCAGGGATTAGATAAGGGAAATGTTGAAATTAATATCTATAGATACTTGAAGTAAAATATATTGTGTACCTTAACACCTATAATTTGAATTTATATATTGGATCACCTCTAAATTACATTTGTACCTCAAGTAGAATACCAACATCAAAAATTCATATTTACTTCAAATTTAAGTATGAGTAGGTAATTATACATTATGAAGGCTACAATGTTACTTTTATTCATTAACTAGGTGAAGTATTGAACACGAAGTCCAAAAATGCCTCATGCCTGTATATGCTCATTATATAAATGCATATTATAATCTAGTCTTTACTTTAATTATTATATTGTTAATTTTTATTCAAATATTAATAATAATTCAATACACATATACATTTTCAGAACTTGCATATGCTTATACATATGGAAAGCAAACACAACTGCAGCCAAAGAAATTCTCCATTAAAGATATTGTTGGAGATGGCTTCTTGTTAGCTGTGCCAAAATTTAGAAGAACAATTGAAAAGAAGTGGAAAAGAAAATTTGGACATCCTGATTATGTGTGGAAATTACTTGTACCTAAAACAAATATTGCAGTATGTTCTGATTGTGGACATAATTTTGAACGGGGACATCTTTGTGGTATGAACTATGAATATATTATATTAAACTATATTTTGAAAATAATTTTTATATTTAAAATATTTTTATATTTTGAAGGTGTAATTTTTTACTATAAACAGAAATATATGTACCCCACAGGCAATTGTTATAAAAAAGTAGAAGCTGAAACAAAAGAGATTCAGGAGAAGATCAAGGAGAAACTTGGCAATAATAAACCTATAGAGAATGATGTTATTGTATTGTATAATGGAGAAGAACTTCCAGAGGAGGTAACTAATTCTTTATATTGGATATGAGTTTAACAAAATAAATATGCTTCTTATGGATACATTACCTATAATACATATAATAAAATTCTAAGCCGAATCTGTACATTAAATATTTTTTGGAAAATCTTACTGAAATAGACATTATTATCGATACAGAGGCCGAATCTATAGTTTTTAGAATTTTTGTCTGTCTGTCTGTCTGTTACCGCATCACGGTAAAACCACTAGAAGGATTTTGATGAAATTTGGTATGATGGTAGCTGGATATCCGGGTCAACATATAGGATACTTTTTACTGCAGGAAAATATGATATATCTGAGAAAAAATACAAAAACTGCAATGTAAGAGTATACTAATATGTAAAACTTAAGAATTTGGTTTTTAGTCATCTGAACGCCGCGGGCAATGCTAGTATCCTATAAAAATATAATGGTTTTTCTTTTCTGTGCTATATAATTGCCTTTAAATCTTTAATTTTTCCTTTTAAGTTAACAAAAAAGTATTATTATTAACAAAACCACAAGAGGTTCTATCAAACCCCCTTCTAATTTAAGCGACAACAAAAGTCCTAATCATGTCATTGCTGACTAAATAAAAGAACAAACACGGCACGGACAGTAAAAAAATGCTGCATAGTTGAAATAAATTGTATTATTTATTCGAATCATTAGAATAATTATAGTGTTTATTTTTTCTGTTTATGATAACCAGCTATGAATTATTTTTAGACTAAAGAATTTTGGCAAGGTAAAAGAATAATTGAGATGAAGAAAGACAGACCCCAATGGTTTAGTAAAAATCTTCTGCAAAAATCCACCCAGCAACCTTCAGAGTCGAAAGATGTGAAACCCACGGATTTGGCATAGGTCACTAAATAATTATTATAAATAATATTATTTCATTAATGTGTAGTCATTACCTTTCAATAAATACTAGTTCTAATAAGTGTCTTTTATTCAGAATTAACAAGTTATTTCATGTGGTATGTTAACAATTATCATTCAAAGAATATTGACAAAAAATATTTTTTTGCAAAATAGTAGTAAATAAGGTAGCTGGTTATCCGGGTCAACATATAGAATACTTTTTACCGCGGAAAATATCTCATTTCTGAGAAAAAATACAAAAACTGCATTTTATGAGTATACCAATATGTAAAACCTAAGAATTTTGTTTTTGGTCATCTGAACGCGGGCGGAGCCGCGGGCAATGGTAGTATATTATAATATGCTTAATCTATACTATAATAAAACAGTAGAGGTCGAATGTCTGTACATAGCAAAAAAATGCTTAAAACCGAGTCAGGGAGATGTAAGAAGACAAATAGAACAAATTCAGATTTTTTTCAAAATTGTTATTTCTCTGTTTGTCTGTTTATACGGGCTAATCTCCGAATCTATTGGACCGATTTAAATGAAATTTTGCATGGTGGTACTTTATATCTCCGGGCAACATCTTAGATACTTTTTATCCCGGAAAACTAAATAGTTCCCGTAGGATAGTTAAAAAACTATAATAACTTATAAAACTTATGCACCTAATTTAGTAAAATTTAACATTCTGATACCTTATATTGCCGGTCAAACAACAGGTTACTTTTCATCCGGGAAAAATGAACGGATCCCGTGGGAACTAATAGATCTCTATTAGTGTTATTCTAGAGGCAAACTGAGCGAAGCGAGGGAGAACCGCTAGTGTTTACGTAAAAAGATATTTTTATTATAGTGTGCAGAAATAAAACAAGAAAATTTGAATCAAAGTTACAAACACCATATATTAAACTTATTTTGTAAAATGTACATAGGTATCTTGTCAATAGTCAATCGGGATCCAGTTTGTGAACAAAATATTGAAAACCTGAACTTTTATGAGTTTAAAATGTTAGCAGGTATATAAGGAATAGAAATTCGTAAAATGCCCCCGATGCCCAGCTACCCCCGAAAAATGGGGGACGCAAAGCGTTGTAAAATAGTTTTCTTCAGTTTCCGGCTTATTTTGAATTTTCTATCGAAAAATGTTTTCTACAAAAGTTGTACGTCCAATAAAAATCTACAACTTTTATAAATAACACTTTTTACAATAACCTCAAAGTTTTCGAGATATTTGCAGAAAACTCGGTTTTTTACTTTTTCTTGGTTTTTTATTTTTAATTTCTAGAACAATCTTTTGATTTTGATGAAACTAAGGGAATATAATCTTCGAAATACATATAATAAATTAAAAAAAATGAAATTGAAATGTTTAGCCATTTGTCTAAAGAGGCTGAAAATCACACTCAACTTCAAGTGGACGTTTACATTAAAAAATTTGCTTAACTTTCAAGTAGGGCTTATTCTTTTTGTCTTGAACTCTACTTTTTGAAAAAATAAAAACATTGTCTGGTCGTCCTGTGAAAACGCCCTTAAAAATTGGAGAAATCGATAATGTTTACTTTGTAAATTACATTTTTTTCAATAATCATTGAAGAAGTGTACTTTATTGACCAAATTTTTATAAACTGATTACACCAATGTATTTTTCGGGAAAAAACGAAAAAGATGTTATCCTCTCTATCCAGTCTATCGCTTATTTTCTATACCTACAATGTCGCCGTAAATATTCCAACTTTGCAGTAGTAGTGAAAAAGTAATAAAAGTTGGAATTCACGTAAAGTATACCATTGCTTTTGTATTTTTTGCACTTGAATCTATTTATGTTATTATTTTTTCGAATTTTAATAGTTTTTGATCGGTGTTGGAGTTAAATTTATTGATTTTTCTGAAAAAATTGATTTTAAGTTTTAAGGAAAGAAATGAAATTCATTCATCTAGTCTAATCTTGTTTATTCATTAGTTAAAAATATACTTAATATAAAAATTAAGTTGATATTTACACAATAGTCATAGTTTTGTTAAAACATCATATATAAATGTAAAAAATGAAAAAAATATTTAAATAAAGAAACATGATAAAGACTTGTAAAAATATGACTTAAATTTTTAAAATTACCCTTTAATCTACTGTTCATCCATTAAATTAAGATATTGATGATAAAAAAGAAAAGGATCCTTTTTCATTGATAGTCGAATATCTCAGGAAAAAAAATGACATAAGAGTTGATTAAAAAATTTTTTTTCATTATTTACATTCTTTTATGATTTTTTAACAAACCTATGACTACATTTTTAACGCTTTGCATCCCCTATTTCTCGAGGGTAGCTGGGCATTGGGGGCATTTTACGAATTTCTATTCCTTATATATACCTGCTAATATTTTAAAATCATAAAACTTCAGGTTTTCAATATATTTTTTAAATGGATTCGGATTAGTCTATAAATTAATATTAATATATACTAAACATATTAGAAAATACATGTATTAAAAAACACTAGATGACTTGAGAACTATTTACACTCCATTAGCACAGTCTACTAACCCATTCAGTTTTCTAACAAAGGGCTCTAGGCAGTGCAATCATTATATTATTATGGAATGTGTGAGTAGATACAATACCAACTGCCATACTTACTGTAATATGAATTATGACATTATGTAGATGGCTAGAGTTAAATAACATTATCAAGAGAGTTAGGAATGGTATCGAAGTTGTCTATAGAATCAATTTCGTTTTCACCCATGAAATGACTTTCTACATGTGACTGAAAATCTGCAAAAATAGTATCTTTTTGAAATTTATCACCACAAATGGGGCACATTTTATCAAATAGCTCTGAAGTTGTTTCATGGTCTATATGGTTTCTTATATTAGTAATATTTTCCTCTGAGACATCATGGTTATAAAGACTTGAATCTATGTGTATGTCACTTGTAACAAGACTATCACTTGTTTCTGTTTCCTTATCTTCAAAGGTTATAATAGACTTCCCTTTATTTGCAATACATGATGGACATCTATAACCATCTGAAATGTAAATAAACATTAAAATAGTATTTTTATATAATCTACGTTAAAACACTTTATCACTGTAATGGTGATATTTCTATTTATTTTTTTGATGTAATAGGGCATTTTATGTGTGGTAACATTTGATTCTTTGTAACTAGAACTTAATAAATAAAGGTAAGGTTTTGTTAGTGAAAAATGTTTAATACTATATTCATTATAATAAAATCATAAAACATTTTAATCAATCTTCTCTGAAAAACATAGTATACTAAACATTACCCTTTTCAATGATCCTAAAAATATATAACAAGATATTCATAACTCTGTATACATAAATAAAACAAAATGGAATTATCCACATTATACTTATGTACAACTAGAGTAAAGTTCGAAATTTTTGTATTGACTTTTGATTCTTACCACAGTCTCTATATTTATATACTATTGTTTCACAATCTTAGCGACTTACATACTTATCTTACATAATATGTTTTATATAAATTAAAGTAGTTGTGAGTATGCTTAGGAGATACATATGCCATCGCAGATTTTTCTGTGTGCCTTAAAAAAATCTAGTACATTTTTTGACATATCTCTCAAGGTTTGGGGAGCACTTATTGTATTTTCCCATGGGAATAAAAAAAATGTGAAAACTGCATCCAAATCAGTTAAGACGTTTCTGAGATAAGCACACTCAAACGCACAGACAATCAGACAAAAAATCTAAATCTAACCTTAGTTTCAGGTTCTAGTGAATTTGTAGCCTCCCAATAATAGTTTTTCTCAAATATTTTCCATGTGCAGACAGCGATCAGTTTTATTAATGTATAGATGATATACATGCTCATATAAACTGTCAATCATTATTGTTTTACAAACTTTAGTATAGTTAATCATAATTTCAAAATATATCGGTGAAGATATATATATATATATATATATATATATATATATATATATATATATATATATATATATATATATATATATATATATATTTTAATTTATCATTCCTTTTACAAACACAGAGTTGTAACATATGGGATAAATTTTGAGCTATTTTTGTTCTGTTATGCTAAAGAAGTATAACTTCTTACATGCATACATAAGTACAACACATACATACATTTGACATGATTCTTGAAATTGTCAATTTTTTTATTTATGAACTAAAATGAAATAAAACAAAACTAAATGTTAGGCGAAGCTTACTACAATACATTCGTGAATACTGTGCTCAAATTGGTTAAACTATTTCTGAGATTAGCATGCACAAACACACCGACAAACCAATAACCATACAAAAAATCTAAGTCATTGTTTTGGGGTCAATTACATTAAATAAAGATGCCCAATAATCGTTTTTATCAAATATCTTCCATGTGCAGACAGCGATCAGTTACACTTTTATGAATTTAGTATAGGTGACACTTAGTACTTTTTACAAAAATCATAGCATTGTGTAGTTTGCTTGTACCCCTATAGGTGAAGATGAATTGAGCATATCATCATTTTAATTTTGCATATCATTTATCATTAAACGACACAAAGAAAATAATAATTATGAAGTAATGGGTAATAATTACCTACCTTTCATTAAATGTTCTATTCTCGAAATTACTGTTTTTAAATCTTTTTCTTGCTGAGCTAATTCTTTCTTTATATTTTGTAACTTTTCTGTTTGACTGTAAATTTCTTTAAGAGAATCTGTTGCAGGGTCTTCCATATAGGTAAAACCTATAGAGTCCACATTTAGAATATCATCATCTATTTCCTGAAGTTGAGCCATTTGTTCATATTGCTCTACTAACTGTGACTTTTCTTGAATATAACTATTTATTAATTTTAAAGATATTTCTTCCAAACTAGAATCTGAAAACTTCTCTTGATATTGAGCATTGTATTTTGGTGTGCTATGAATATAAGTATTTGTTCGAATAAGAGGTTGTTTTATACGGTCTTTTATAGTATTTTCTGCTCCTTTTAAAGTTGAAAGTTTATTCCATAAATTTTTATTTTCACAAGAAACCATAAATACATGATGTAGCAAGGTCGACTTTTGTTTGTTAAGTTCTGCAATTTTTTGTTGTAGTGATAGCTTTTCATCATCCGCTAAAGGTGTGTAAGGTCTTTTTTCCCCAGCTTTTGTTATGTCAAGTTTTAATCTCATGTTATCACTCTCGAGCGTATTAATTCTTCGTTGAAGAAGTAAGCATCTATCGCGCATAGCGTGAAGAGCCAATTCATGCACATTATTGTAATCAGCTTTTAATGTCGTTTGATAAGTAGAATCATTGTTAAAGCTCACTATAGATGAAGAATCCATTGGAAATATTATTTTTTAACAATGAAAACAAACATGCATTTTACAATTTACATCGTCTATGACAATTCACTTTTTAGTTTTTACCAGAGCTGTCGCCTGTCTCTTGTCAGTTGTCAGTTGCCACATAGCAGTTGTTGATTTACCCGACCAATAAACCTCGAAATACCCGGCTTATCCCGCTGCGCCGCGCCGGCGCCAACCATGAGGAGAATACCCGAAAATAGCTTTTTCAAAGTAATTAATTCATGTTTTATATAGAATAAAAAAAAGTATTAGTGTTAAAAAAACAAGTCATTGTAATCAGTTTTTAATTAAACAGCTTTTAATTATTGAGTCAAACATAAAAAAATCTTAAAATATTAAATGAATCAATTTCCGCTAGTACTTGGCGTTGGCTTAGTAGAGTCAGAAGAAGACTATACCTAATGTGTTTCGCAACATTTGAACACTGGACTGGAATTTCACAATATAATTATAAATTTGTACCTTCTGCTTTACGGATACCTTCCCGCACGGCCAATATTGCGACAACAATGTAATTGATAATTTCAATGAGTTTCGATGAGCTGTTAAAATGTTTATTTTTTTTAATTATGTACTATTATGATAATGTTCCAGCTCAACTATAATACCTGCTTAGTGCTTTTACCCCGGTCAATGCATATATCCGACAAAATTACACGCTATCACAAAATCGCCTAAAATTACCCGCTTTTCGGGTAATTAGGACGGACTACGGAGTCGGAATTCGAAAATCGGAATAGTTATGGAGAGTAAAGTAGAGGTAAAGAGATTTATCTCTGTGATGAAAAAATATCCGTAGAAAAGCGTCAAATCAGGGGGGGCACCACGGTTGCAAGTGGGTACATCTTGAGGAAAGTGCCAAAAGTATTATTAAAAGTTCACAACATCACATCATCATCACACGGTTATATTTACTAAAAAAAATTTTGGACTACATTAATAGTTTTAATAACAACTCAATCCTCAAGTCAAGTTTTCAACTCAGCACACTTTACTCTGTTTACAACTGCTAAACTCATATCATACCCTCTTGCTATGCTAGCGCCATTCTGGTGGCTTTTTACACACATAGGTAATTTAAATACATCCATTCACAATTACACAACACATACAAGCACACACACTTAAACACATACATGTAGTTTAATTTAAAAGTTTCACTCTGTATGTTGACTTTCTAGTCTTGGGACAGGACTACATCTAGTACAGGGGCCCTTGCGACTAGCTTGTAATGTAATCTTTACGTCAATAAAAGTATTTTTATTTATTTTTTTATTTTTTGAACTTTTGTTTACAGCTTATAGATGAATACTTTTTCAACTTGACTCTCATATAAGATGGTTCTCCTTACATCTACTATCCAGAATCATTGATAAATAATAATAATAATAATAATAATAATAGTGAATACGGATTCATCAATAGCCCAGACTATGTAAGAGATTATCTATAGTAAAACTTTCAAATCTAGAAGCGAAAATGGGGAAGGTTTCTCGAAAGGAGGGTGCCACACGTATCGCCTGTTAACATTCAGTCTGGGGTTAAGCAATTTAATGTGATATCTTTTTTATACCTGGTTTTTTGCGTCTATTGAGTTTGCATCTTATCTGTGCAATGTATTGTAGGTACCTGGAAGTGAGACCAGCTACAGGAAGAACTGAGAAGGAGAGATGCATCCTGCTGTGGTCCAGACTGACTGATGGGTCAACACGCAGCCTAAACCACTAGTCGTAGAAACGTGAAATTTGGAGGACGTATTCCTTATATTATGTAAGCATCTGATAAGAAAGAACTTTTTAAAATTCATCCCTTTAGGGGGTAAGGTGGGGTAATAAAGATTATATGGCCAAAGAATTATTTATAATCAGAATAACTTGAAACTTAGTATTAACGCTCTTTAGTACAATTAAATAAATACATGTTTTAGCATTGTTTGAAATTCAATCCTGTAAGGGGGGAATATGGGGGATGATTGTTTGTATAAAACTCTGTTATATGTAAATACACAAATAATAAAAAAGAACAAGTGAATACTTGTAGACGATTTAAGAGTTTTAAAATCACTTTCTTCAAAATGATGTCCATATAGCCTTAAATATTAAGATTGTTTCGCCAATTTTGGTCGTCTTATTGCTTTAGCTCACAATTTCTTCATTTTTTGTCTTTTGGGAATAAATGAGATCCATTTTCTTTGCATCCTAGCACTGCAAAATTTGTCATTTTAATTAAATTTTAAATAAAATAAAAAAAATACATCCACGCTATAGAGATTTACAATATTCTGAAGAACATAGTTATCGCGACACCTGGCGGGAGAAAAAGGCAAAATTCTTCCCTATTAAAAATGTACATATGTAAGTATCTTAGCATAATCTTTTATATAATAAAGAACACAACAATTTTGAAAAAGAAATAATTGTGCATTGATAATGAATATTGAAGTAGTAACGAGGTGAAGTAGAAACGTTTATGGCTATATTTTCTATTTATAAAATCTATAGGCAGTAGGCACAGAAGACAAAGTAATTGACATTTTGTCGACACTCGACTGAATAGAGTATATTGCTACATATATAAACTCAACTGTCAGTGTCATCCATGCTGACATCTGTGTTATAGGGAAAATGTCAATGCTTATTTCAAAAATGTGACAATTCCATTTGAAAATTAACTCTTAACAATTAAATTATTCTAAGAAATAGCAAGACAGGTTATAATATAGATATAAATAATGTCAAAATTTATTATAGATTTGACCTCCGTTATTTACACAAAAGAATAATTAATATGGCGTTGCCTATTCGCCTTCTGCAACTTGTTGCATTTTTGGTAAGTCATTGTATTACAAGGCTATTTTAAATAAAATAAAAAAAATGTTATTATGATGTCATGTTAATATATTTTTTATCATTATTATAGTACAGCATATTTTAGGCTATCATGCATCAAACATATCTTTTATCTAATTTAAATAACTTTAAAAAGAAATATATTAAAATGTATGGAAATGTTGTAACTTTAAGTCTCAATAACTTTTGACTCTTTTGTTGTATTAAAAAAATTTATTTAACATTTCGACTCCCTATCACGTCCCCTATCCAGAAATACCATCCACTCCGCCAAGGGCCACGTCCCCTATTCTAAACTTGTGCCACGATTTTTCTATAATTATATATTTTTTCTGAATATTAGGATTTGTTAGCTGTTGGTTTAATAGTACCACTAATACCAAATCATGTTCGACAAATGGGAGGAAACCATATTTACATTGGGCTTCTTGGGTCAATTTATGCAGGATCCCAATTCGGATCAGGCCCTTTTATTGTAAGTATAATAAATTTATTACATTTTTTTTTATGAGATTTTTTTATTGTAGTTTCAAGATATTTTTAATTGTGGATATTATCTTAATAATCAATAATTTGTAATTTTGATATTAATTATAAATGCATAACAAGATGCTTGGAACCAATTTGGATATTAATAGTACCATAAACAGAATTTTTATTGTTTTGTTTACAGGGGAGTCTTAGTGACTTGAAAGGGCGTAAATTTATACTTATCACTACCTTATTGTTATGCAGCATTGCATATATGGTCCTAAGTATAACACATTCTATTGCTACAATATTAATAATAAGAGCAGTATTAGGTATTTTTTGTTTCTTAAACTGTTTAAGTACAAACAATAAATATATATATATAAAAATGTTGATTTCTCCTGTTTCAGGTCTATTTAAACAAACACAATTATTAACAAAAGCCTTAGTTCCTGATTATGAGAAAGATGAAAGAAAACAATCTAATATTTATGGTAAAATGGCTGCTATTTCTGGTGTGGGAATTACAATAGGACCTGTAATTGGTGGTCACATTGTAGAAGATTTCCCTAGCCAGGGGTTCAATTTTATAGCATGGATTGTAGGAATGTGTTTTATAATAAATGCAGGTGAGTTATCATGTATCATATTTTTAAGTTTTAAAAGGAGGAGGTCATGTTTAATGTGGTATTTTTTTAATAATATTTCATAATTGGTTTCAGGTATTGTTTACCTTCTCCCAAAGACTATCCTTCTAAGAAAACAACAACAGGGCACTAAAAATCATCTCAAAATATTATAGTGTCTCTGTTAGATGGCACTAAGCAATCATTTGTAGAATTATCTAAAGTTGAGTGGTCAAAGTATGGGACAATATTTTTATTTCAAGCCTTAAATAGTTTTGCAATGGGAGTATATTTTTCAAATTATGCATTATATTTAAAAACCCACTATGGCTTATCACCAAAATATATAGGATATGTTGTTTCTGTGCAAGGTATAATTGGTGCTGTGTCCAGCTTTTTAATAAGTTACATAAATAGTTTCTATGTACAAGATAATGATTATAGTGTAAGAAACCATCATGTTTTTATTTTGTTAAGTTTATCTTTACTAGGACTATGTTTATCATTTAATGTTATAATGTATTGCTTTTTGTTGATTCCATTAGCTATAGGAAATGCAGTGGGTAGGTTAGTTACATTAGAAATGGTTTTAAAAAAGAGCCATGGAGATCATAGAGGTACTTTAATTGGAGCATCAAATAGTGTTAGATCATTAACTGGGGTTGTGGCACCAATGGTGTCAGGATTAGTCGGAGAATTCTTTGGGGTGACTTATGTTTTATATGCTTCATTATTTTCTACAATAATTGGACTAGTATTGAGTTATCAGTATAAAAGTAAACATATAAAGGTGGATTGAATTATGTAATATTTTGTCTAGTACATTTTTTTAATCTTTGTGTTTATTTTTCAGTCTTATTAAGTTAAATGATGTGAATATTTAAAATCTTAATATTGTACTCTAAATCCCTATTGAAAAACTCTAATAGAATCTCATCAAAAGCGACAAAAGCCACATAGAAACCAATAAATATTCAATGGCAAATCATTGATTTGTTGTTACCTAGACAGTTACTGTATACCTTGGGTGGTAAAATCAAACATACAGAGTACAGACTTTGAATGACATTCCCATTGATTTATAATAAAATTTATATATTGGTATGGTATGGTATATTCGGACTTGATTCTGCAACTCGATGCCTATTTTGCGTGTGGGAAATTTTCCATTAGTTTTTTTCTTGCCAACCCAGTTCCTCCAGGAATTTCAGCAATCTTTCCGCAATTCAAATTTACATATTACAATTAATAATAAAGTTTCATAACATTTTTATTTTGTGTTATTTATTATGATTTAGAATAGTAATGAAACAGATATTTATACTGCAGAATTCAAATATCCGACGAGCTATAAGAAGGTTGGACATTCAGCTTGATGTCATTCCTGATATATTCCATATTACATACAACTAATACTCATGTTATCAAAATAATTTTGATGTATTCATGTCTAATTGTGACTTAGTGATGAGCGAAAGTCAACTGTATTAGGTCAATCACTTTGTGACCTTTAAATTGGCAATAGGTAAACTCAAAACGGCACCTAGACTTGTCAAGCTTTTCCGTGAGATATTCTCACACCTTTCAGCGCATTCCTGTTTACAAGTCAACTGAGTATTTACATCTTTTCACAGATATTTTGTCCTAGATATTGTGTTATTATCTGGTATTTGGCATGATAACAAAGTAAGGCAGGATAATTACATCATATCCATTTCATTTGTAATTCAGAAGTAAATATTTACAATAAGAAATGCTCTGTTTCATAGTTAGCGTTTATGCAAAGTTGGAGTGAATTAAAAAGTAGACAAAAAACTTAATTTAATCATATATTACCCCGTTTTAAAAGTGAATGTGATCAGGAACAGTGATCAGGAAGATAATCTGTATTTTTAAATTTATGAAACTTAAAAACAAAACTTAGCTGTGATATTATTAATGAAGTAGTATAATTGAAATTTAATCATACATTAATCATTCTACATGGCATGAGAAAAAGCTGAACTATTATACTGGTAAAATATGATAGTCTTACCTACTGAACTATACTAGGTTAATATTTATTTTAATTTAACAATTATTATATAGATGATGGATAAAAAATAATTTTATATACATTCCATTTTATTAAGTTAGGCAATACATATGTTGTATACTATAATTTATTTATTTACATTAACATTAAAAACTAAATTAGTACAATATATCTTTATATTACTCTCCATCTATTGCTTTTAGTTGTTTCTTTCTCATGTCTTGGATAAGTTGTTGTATAGCATCCCTATCTTGCTTTTTTTCTGGTGGAAATATTTGACGTTTTTTGTTAGTTACCCATTCTTCAAAATACGTGGGCTGGTTAAAAAAGAAGAATAATGCAACAGGAAATGAGGTATACATAGCCATTTTTCCCACTTCTAATTTCCAGTTTCCCATTTTACTAGTTTGCACTTTGCAATTGTCACTTTTGTGGTAATCTTAAAATATTAATTAAATATCTTTTTTTATCTTTAATTAATCACATGCAAAGATCAGATTTGAAAGAAATATCAAATAAAGATAAAAGATTTATTTCTGTCAACTGTCGTCTGTCACATGCATAGAGTATATTGCTACATAACATGTCACTTGTAAGGTTGGTTACATGACATGTTTTCCAATTACAGAGCACAATGCCGGAGTGTGCTAAGCCTTAATTGAAACGTGAATTAGTTTTCAAGTGCATCAGCAGAGGGCACTAGATTCAGTGTTGAAAGAAACAATATAACTAACTAATTTGTATATAATATATAATAATACATATCGTCGATATTATACATTATATAATAAATATATAATTATATAAATATAAACAAATGTGAATAAAATTATATAATGAAAATAAAAGTTTTGATCAATGCCTCCTTGAAGCTGAACACAGTATAAATTACCTTTTTTATATTTTATCAGACTACGTCATAAGCTTTATGAATTAGTTAAACAATAAACAATATGACTAACTATAATTGTAAATAAAATTTTGATCAATGCCACCTTGAAGAAAAAACACTTCTCATATTTTCTGCTATTGAGTTGGTATCCTTGCGCGCATGACGCATCACGACAAAGCAGTACTTTTCAAAATGCTCGATTGAGGGCATGGAACGTTGCTGTAGTTGAAACATTCGAAGTTAGCATTATGCCGCATAATGCGCGAGTGCTCTAATTGGAAAACAGGGATGGAGCATAGAAGTTGAATTCCAAGGAGTACTTTCTTTGCGATAAAAAAGTGTCCGTCAAAACGCGTCCAATAAGGGTGGCGCCTCGTACAACAGCTAAATTCATATTGTAGTTATGGCTCACGTTTGTCATAAATAATTATTTTTTGTTCGTAAATTGTTTATTTATAAAAAAATAAACAAAATTGTACCCACAAAATAGCCCCCTCAATCGAAATTTATAATTTTTCTTGTTACTTGTAGTCGTCAAGTACCTATTTTTTGTTAAATTAATAATTTTCATTTAGTTCAATTAATTATTATTATTCAGATATATTTGTGTAGCGTATGCGTCACGCAGTGAAATATACATATAATAAAACAGCAACTTAACAAAATCTGTACATTAAATAAAAAAGTGGGGGTGTGTGGGGGGAGTCAGAATTTTAATTTCATTGGTTGGTTGGGCTTGATTATTATATGTATTTTGAAAATTATATTCCTCTAGTTTCAAGAATATCAAAAAGTTTTTGCAGACATTAAAAATTATTCAAAAGGGACAAGAAAAAAATTAAAAATCGTTTTTTTTTTTGGAAAAAAAACTTTGAGGTTATTGTAATAGTCGCAGATTTTTACTAGACCTACAACTTTTGTAAAGAATATTTTTCGATAAGACAGCTATAAACGTCTTAAAAACATAAAACTTCCGGTTTTAATTTTTTGTGTAGCACATCGCGATCGGACTAGAGCTAGACTATAGCGCTATTTAAATTAAGGAAAAACTTAATAACGAATAAAAACTTAATTTGTTTCGAATTAGAAAAAAATATGTATTATTCCTTCTATTTATTCCTTCTTTTCTTAGACTTCTTTGGGGGTCATGACCCCCCCCCCCCCCCCCTGGATCCGCGCTTGCACGAACGTGTATGTAGTAAATATTTAACAATTTTCGAGATATATAAAACAAATACATAAATAAATTATTAATAATTGAAAATAAAAATACACATGTAAGAAATTTGAATATATAATCTGGTTTTTTTATTTATGATAATATGGAGGTTAGAAATAAGGAGAATTGTCTCTTGTATAAAAAGTGACGGCCGTAGATAGAGATACTCTTGTCTACGGTGACGGCTCACAAAAGTTTTGTGACAAAATTTGGCCCCCCAGGATTTTTTTTTCTAATTTTTGAACTTTCATTTTCACATATCGTTTGTTCGTCGTTTGTTTTGATTATTCGACATAAATAATTGTTGGTTCGTATATTGTTTATTTATGAATAAATAAACAAAATTATATAAATAATACCTTGGCAAAGTTTCAATGTAAATGTTTTTAAAAATAAAAAAATTAAGTCACAAACAGACAAACATAAAATAATCTACACATATAATAAAATTGTAACTAAGCCGAATCTGTACATAAAAATTTTTTTTGAAAATCTTATTGAAATAGACATTATTATCGATATAGAGACCGAATCTATTGTTTTTAAAAATTTTGTCTGTCTGTCTGCATGAACATATTGTATTATAATAACATAAGTAATCATTATAATAATTAGCATCTATACACATTACAATAAAACAGGTACCTATATATATATAAAAATTAACCCGATGATCTGTCACTAATTTATATATATATATATATATATATATATAGGCGCGAACTAGCGGCCCGTACCGCTAGTTATTAGGTATAATTAATTATATTTAGAAATATAGTACCTATTTCATTTCATTATTATACATAAAAACAATTGAAATGATGATACGGCTTAATTTTGTACAAAATATTATTATGACTCTTGATTACATATTTATAGCTTTTCTAACGAGCTATTCTCGCTTTGCTCTACAATTCTACAATTTTCTAGATCACTTATCTTTTAAGATTTAGCCAGCGTTAACCATGTAAATTTCTAAGGATGAACCAGTTATTGTGTTTTCCCGTGGGAATGAAAGGTTTTCCTGTAGTAAAAGGTAAATACAAGTAGGTATCTATCTACCTACTTAAATAGCAACCAACGACTACTTACGGGCTGAGTGGTCGTTGATAGCAACAGTTAACTATTAAATCTATACATACAATGAAATTCTGAGTCGAATCTGTACATTAAAATATATTTTTGGAATTTTTTATTGAAACAACAGTCTTTATTAGCAACACAGAGGCCGAATCTCCAGTTTTTAGATTTTTTGTCTGTCTGTCTGTCTGTGACCGAATCACGAGAAAACCATTGGACAGATTTTGATAAAATGAGGTATGATGGTAGCTGGTTATCCGGGTCAACATATTACTTATAGGATACTTTTTACTGCGAAAAAATATCTGATCTCTGAGTAATCTATACTAACCGTTAAAACTTAACTAGGGACGAAGTACGAACCCGAGCGGACCGAGGGTGAGTCGCTAGTAGGTAATAAAAGATAAGATCTACATTTCTCTTCTCTTTTATCACAATCAATTTATTTATGTTAATGGAATACGGAATAAGTATAATATTTTTAGGATTCCGTATGCGTCTGCGTCTGAGCTTCAGCAGAAAATTCGCCCGTCTGTCTTTTGACATACACCTATTAAAGGACTAAATATTTAGAACCTTAGGTAATAGGTAGACAGTTGAAATTTTCGATGTTTGTTATAAATCTAATAAATAATTGTTATAAATTGAACAAAAAAGGATATTTCAATTATACTAGAAATATGACTTTTAACCTTATCGTTATTTTTGCTTGATGGTAATAAGGGCAAAACATATGTAATATTCAAATTTAGGGTAATTTGATACTTTCTTAGATTTACGCGAATATTTGACATTTGAAATAAACTATCTTTTCGGATTTTTTCGCGGATTTATTTGGATTTTTGTTTCCCGACGTTTCGAATGCTTTGCAACAATCATGGTCACGGGAGAGACTGAGGTGTTAGATGTCTCAAAGGTATTATTTAGTTGTTACAGACAGCCTACCCACAAATACCTAACAAAATGAATTCAAAAGTTGAAAAAATGGCACCAAAGTACCTCTTATTTGTTAATTTCAAACATTTTTATAATTTTAATAAGTTTTATAATTGAATATGGAATATAATTTATTTCATTTTAGCTGTTATTATTATAATTATTACAATATTTTTTTAAATATATAATTAGTGTAATTTTGGTTCAAATGCTAAAGTACGAAATAAGAAATTCTGCCCAAGTGTGACTGAAATGCGCGATATTTAAAAAAAAACATTACAGGTGCTAGCTAATATTAGGAAAAAGCCAGCAAGAATAACAAATTCAATCAAAATACTACTTCTGCTGCTACTGTTAAAATATATAAATACGAGTAACCATGACAACAGGGAAACTCATTATTTTTCAGGTTATTATGGTAATAACTAATAAGTTTCTGATATCTTGCGAGAATCATCAGTTTTTTCAGACGTTCATATTATATGCTGATTGCTTTTTAATCTCCTTGTTGGCTTGACTGTGCCTTTTGATATTCAAATTGATGCCGGAACAGGCACTTCATATTGGGTTATAATGAGGCGTGAATGACAAACTACCCTTTTGTAGCTACGTCTTGTTATTACTTCTAAGGATTGCACTGAGATAAGCTTGCGTTTGTGTTGTTTTTATAGAATTAATGAGCATATTCCTCTACAACTTTACGTTAAAGTAAATTAAAGAAGTCATAATTAAAATGAAATGGGCTTAAAAATAGTTTAAAATTTTAAGCTAATCTTATTTAGATCAAACTTATATAAAAAAAAACATTTAAAAAAAATTGATTTTAGAGTAAGCAGCCAGAAACAGCTTTATAGTTTATTATTTAGTTGTAAGATATTAAATTACTTATTTGTTGTACAACATCCGTGATTTAGTAACTGTATTAACAGGCTAACAACGTATGGTCTAGTGGTTCTCGCAGGAATTGTCACCAGTTAATATTTATGAATTTTATATTGGTAGGTATAATTGATAAAAAAATATAATGTTGTTTACACTAGCCTTGATTGTTCAAAACATTCACTGTTAACGATTGCAAACTATTTATACGCATTCTCAATAAAGCAAGCTATCTCTCATCTCCATCTTTTAACATAATGCAATATGAATAATTCAGTATTCAACACAATTATGCAATAGTACAAAGTACAAATTGAAATTGTTTTGGAGGTAATTTGACTCCCAGGGACCCCTGCGGTGTGAGACAACCCGAGATAGTAACGTAACAAAAGCTTCAAAGCTCTTCAATGTCGTCGATTTAATCGATTAATTTAATACAGGTACCGAATACTGATATCATATGTTTTTATTAAACCTTTGAATACCAAGTATAATCATTGCAAAAGAATTTTTAAAGTGAAAACTTATACAGGCAAGTTTTATCGACATGGTCACGTGACGTGTTAACGCTAACACTCAGAGTGCCGATAGATGTCAAAACCAGATAAATGTAAGCAGTTTTAATTTACAAAAATTTAAGATCAAACAATTAATTTGAATATCCAAAAATATCAACTGTTTATAGTTTTAAGTTTTTACTTCTGTCGGCAGCTTTTTATAATTTTTTGCTTTGACTACTTTTTATAATTTTATTTTATTCATTAAATCATTGACTATTATGACAATATTTTAGAAATCACTACGTCCTTTTCAACCGACTTCAAAAAGGAGGAGGTTCTCAATTCGACTGTTTTTTTTATGTTTGTTACCTCAGAACTTCGTCATTTATTAACCGATTTGGACAATTTTTATTTTGTTCGAAAGGGCATACTTCCAGATTGGTCCCATTTAAATTTCAAAAAAAATACCACCCCTAAGGGTGGAAAAATAGCTAATAATGAATTTAACCTACTTCTAATTGACTTGAAACTTTGCAAGTGTTTCTATTTCCGTTGATAGTACAGTGGTTCGGTATTGTTGACCTGATCTAATGGTAAGGCCAGAAGGTGGATAGGTGGAACTCTTCAACGACTAATAGTAGATACTTTGAGTTTGGGCTTATTTTGTTTGGTTTGACAAGCCTAACACTTTAGAATTCTTACTTTGCTACTACTGTCTACACTAAAAAGGGAAAAATAAAACTTTTTAACAAAAAAATAAAAACCGACTTCAAACAAAAGCACTAAAAAGTAAAAAATAACTGATTGGTAGTTTTCATTAACTAAACATACCTAATCAAATATTTTCGAAGTCGGTGTGCTTTGGCTAAGTAATTAAAGCCTACCTATTAAATACATACCTAATCAAATATTTTCGAAATCGGTGCTAGCCCATACAAAGCAAACTACTACTACGTCCTTTTTAACTTTCGGACCACCACGCTGGTCCAACACGGCGGACTTCTGCTGACTTCATATGTACCTATCGATAACTAATTGTAGCTCGGAGATCCTCCGTGAAATAGGAACCCATACGTTGTAGGTATTCCATTTATAAAAACATGATAGCAGTGACCTTATACATTTATTAGCATTAGTAATGAAAACAAATATTAAGAAATTGCGAAAATGTTGACGTTCATTTGATCTTCATTGTAAAGTTTTTGTTTGAAATTTTATGTCAGCTACTAAATGCGGCACCACTCACTTACGTTCAATGTTCAATTAAGTGCTATTTGTATTAACTTATATTTGGTCCACAATCTAATACTATGACTATATTTTTATAAGACACTAGCGACACACTTTCGCTTCGCTCGGGTCGCTTCCCTAGGTGATTCTTTAAATTGATAATTTTGATTTTTTTTATTTATGGACCGATTAAAATAAAACAATTATACTAAACGTTAAGTTTAGTCGTTTCTGAGATTTGCGCGCACAAACGCACAGGCAAACAGACCCAAAAATTCTAAAAATCATTGTTTTAGGTTCAATAATAGTTTTTCTCAAATATCTTAAATGTACAGACAGCGATCTGTTACAACTTTATTATCTATATAGATAAAGATAAATAAAATTGAAGTGTCTGTTTGTCATGTCAAAATAACAGTGTTTACTAAATGTATATGAAAATATATGCGGTATCATGTATTTATAAGAAAAACACATTTTTTTTAATTTTTGTCTGTTGTTTGTTCTGGATAATCTCTGAAACGGCTGGACTGTTTTTGACGGGACTTTAACTGAAAGATAGCTGATATTATAGGGAGTAACATAGGCTACTTTTATTTTAGATAAAGAATTAGGGTTCCACTCAAAAAAATTAAAACCTACCTAGGGACGAACCCGAGCGAAGCAAGTGTGAGTGTCGTATGTATAAATTAGGTAAATCTATTTGATGTATCTACCTGTTTCACATTAATTGCTATACTTGTGGATTTTTACAAGTAAAAATTATTTCCTCAAAATTATTATAATCTATTTAATATTAATATCTATTATTATCTGTTAATTTTTAATGTGAACAACAAATAGAACTTACATTTAAAGTTTCAATGGTGATGATAACAAATCGGAATCGTGCCGGAGTCACATTAGCGCGCGGCACGTTCCGGCGCACAGCATCTGATACTACGTAATGCAACTGTAATGCACTCAAGTATTTCATGTTATTATTGCCATACTAGTGCTCTAAACGTAAACAGGTAATATCATCAGTGGCGATCGCATTCGTTCCCTCCGATATCCTTGTGACTTGGAATAGTCTTGCATTTCTACAATATATAGAAAGAATTCTTATTTTTACCCGACTGCCGATAAAAATAATGTCAGTTAAGGATCTATTATCTACACTTAGAAATGAAGAAATAGATCCTGTTTAGTTTTGAAAGATTTTAAAGAGAAACGATAGATGTTATATTTTTAAAAAAATATGTCTAGAAAGTAATAGGAGGGGGATGACCTCCTTACATAACCATCCAAATAAAATTTAGGTAACCATATTTTTCTACTTAACTAATGATGTAAAAATAAAAACTAAGTAGGTATAGTACCCCCTACTACCTACTTTATTAAAATGAGAAGATAGTTCAGACAGCTCTTAAAGATTGAGAAATCAATCACTTGTCTAAGCAGCAATTAATAATTTAACCTGTACTTAAATGGACATCTTTATACGTCCGCAGATAACGGCAGTATATGGCAATAAATGCTAGTTTAGTGTAAGCCATAGCTCAACATCGTATTAACGGTTGTATATCCCATCTTTGGCACATTCATAATGGCATAACACTTGACAAATTCAAATAGCCTGAAACGCGATATTAGTATTCTATTAGATGTAACGATATAAAATAAATACAAGATACTACCCATAAAATCACACAACATCTCAGTAATTCCATATCTAAAGTAGATGGATGCTATTAATATGAAATAAGCACGCATTATACTGTATACTATAATGGGATATCGAAGCGTTGCAATTTGCAGTAGTTTAAAGTAAAGAGCACGCTACAGCAATTTTCTTTTATAAACCAAGATGATAAAATCCGGGTGGTCCTCCAAGAAGAGCATGTTTAAGTTTTTACTATGAAAGTAAAAAGCCTTTACTTGAAGTTTATTATAACCTGATCTGATTGCAGAAAATTTTCAGCTATCTAATTGGCATGAACAAATTCAATAACTTTATTTTGTGCTAGCGACTTACCCTCGTTTCGCTCGGTACGTTTATAACTTATTACTAGGTACGATAAATAATTATTGCCAGTGTACCTTAGAAGAAAGCCTTATGCTATTGCTGATTTTTCTGTAGGCCTTATTAAAACCTACAATTTTCTAGTACATTGTTTTGATGTATCTCTTAAGTCAGTAGTCCCTTTAGCCAGCGATAGACATGTAAATTTCTAAGGACGATTCGATAAAACCAGTTATTGTGTTTTCCCGTGGGAATGCAAGTTTCATGTAGTAAAAGGTATCCTAAAAGTTGACTCGAGTAATCATTACATACATAAAATTTAGTTAACATAGATTCAGGACTTTTTGCGAGAAATGGGCACACACAAACAGACCAACAGACAAAATTTTTAATATCTATTGTTCTGGGGTCTGTATTCTGTACACAATACGTTACAGTCATTGTTTTTAAAAAATATTTCATTTATAGGTTTCACTAAGTTACCTACTTCAAATATGTAAAGTTTACACGTGGATACATCTTATCAGCTACTTTTAGTAATTTTTATGTTCACATAAAAAATTATGTATTAGAAATAAATACTTGATTTGTTACACGTGATTCACAAACATAAACTGATGCATACAAAAAATTACAAGTAGACGCAACTCGCTTAGTAATGGCTTGTATTAAAAAGAAAATATAGAAATGTCTATTTTAATAATTTAAGACCCTATTTGAAGATATCCTGTCTCTACATAGTGAAAAAAATCATGCCTCAGTATATATACTACTGCTTTTATTTTATTTTTTGTAATGTAATACGGAATTGTTTAGTCATTCACATACGAAGTTTTTTAGGTTCCTAGTTGACCATACAAATTTCATTAATATAGCTCAATTAGAGCTCTATTAGAGTATCCGAATTACATAGGATCCGTTTCTGCCTTTTGGCTATAGAATCATAAAAAAAATATTTGTCCCTTTAAACGCATACATATATAAGAGGATACATACCTAGGTTATTTCATAATATTTTTAGACTTATCCTAGATTTAATACGTTATTTTGAAATATAACAAAATTTTATTCGATCGATTCAATACCTACATTTAAAGTTTTAGCTCGAGCTGGATCGGGCTCGATATTGTTTGCAATTTTGAAAGAGACCTACAGTTTCTTAGTGTTTATCAAGTAAATTTGAAATATATGCACACAAGACGTTGAAAGACAAAAAGACCGATATAACACATTTGTGTTTTTTGTGGAAAAGTGTAAAAATATGGCCAAATTCATGGTTTTCTAATTTAGAGTTAAACGAAATCTATCAATTTACTGGCGTTAGCATCACTGTTTGGAAACCTAAATTATCTAAAAAAAATTATATTCATTTTCATTCTAATTCAGATTTTGAGCGGATTTATCATTCATTTTTCGACCATGTTACATAATACATTAACCATAGAGCAAGGTATGTACGAGAGGCATCAAAAAAAAAATCTGCCAAAATGTGATTTGTCGGTTTTTGTTCTGACGCTCCTCAAATGAAAATTAGAAAGGTTATAATAATAAAAATAAATTATTTCAACTTTCGCTACATTTAATTTTCTATTATATAGATTTTTGTTACTTTCTAAGTTTCTAGTAAACCTTAAAATACAACCTATCTAATTTGTAAATCCTCTTTAAGTTGGCGCATATGAGCAACTCTCAAAGACATTCGTCTGTGACATGGCGTGTGATTAGATATGAGTCGGAGAAAGCAGCTGATAGCCAGTTTTGAAAATATATGGTGAAAAAAAATCTTTTTTGTAAGATTTAATTAAAATATTAACAAAAAATTTACAAAATACTTTATAAAATTCAGAGCACAATAAAATATATGTATCTTTTTGTAGCATTTTAATGTAAAGTTTAATTTGTACGTAGGTGTTTTGAGTATTCCTAAACGGTTTTGAGTTTTTGACTTTTGATACGTTTGACGTTTAAAATAAGATTTTATTTGTCACCTGTGTTGTCACTTGTCATCCATGTTAAAAAGACGTAATTCGTAAATAATAAATATAAAAATTTGTGCCCAAAGGCACTCCTAGAAGCCACAAACCGAAAGAATTAAATTGTATTAAATATAAAAATTGAATACTAATTACCTATTGAATTGAATACCTTGAAAATCTTAGATTTGATAAAAAAAGTTTAAAACTAAATAATAACAGGTGAAATAAGGTTAGTTTAGAAATGTTGAATAGGAATTCTTTCAAAATGTCTAAATATTATTGATAATGTATAAAGATTATATGAATGAAGCTTAAAAATTGATAAATTTAATATCTATCATGTCAAATTTTAATGAACTGTTTGTTGACAAGATTGTGGAAAGTTGCATAAAAACGTATAAAGGCCTCCCAAAATCCGGAAAACCTCTTGAAGATGAATGGACTGTGTTATCCTGTGTAGTACAATACAATATAGAAACTAATGAACACAAAGTTGTATCTCTAGGAACAGGTTCGAAATGCATTGGGGCATCAAAGATGTCTCCAACAGGTAATATTTTAAACGATTCTCATGCTGAGGTATTTGCCCGAAGAGGGTTTCTAATATACATATATGAAAATATTATAAACCTACTAGATCAAAAACAGTCTATTTTTGTAAAAGAAGTAGAAAAATTCAAACTTAAAGATAATATTCAATTTATTTTTTATTCATCCCAGATGCCATGTGGAGATGCATCAATTATACCAATAAAAGGGGAGGAAGATGATTTTGGTAAATTAATTTTGAGTAAAAGAGGAGCTATGGATGATAATTGTGACATAGAATGTAAAAAGCAAAAAATAGATATTTATAGAACAGGTGCAAAATGCCTACCTCACACACAACAAGATCCAAAGGGATCTGGTGAAAACTATCACATAGTTGGAAAGGTTAGAACAAAGCCTGGCAGAGGAGATCACACTTTATCAGTATCATGTAGCGATAAAATAGCTCGCTGGATACATTTAGGCATTCAAGGTAGCTTACTATATATGCTGTTATATGAACCATTAACAATTAAACATTTTATATTTGGAGCAGGAGTGCCTTATTCTGTAGAAACTCTGAATAGAGCATTTTTATTAAGAGATAGTTATTTGTCTATTAAAGATAGACTGAAGGAAATTCCAAAATTTTATAAAAGCTCAATAAAATTCATTCACACTCGAGGTGCTGTCAATATAAGACCTGCACCTGGAAGCATTGTATGGGTTAACACAACTGATAGGTATGGTAATTTTTAGCAAGGTTGCATACAATTAATATTGTTGCCAAAGTGAAAAAAATTTATAAAAATATCTATTTTTTAAAAACTTATGTTTCATAGACGAGTTGAATACAAGCAAAATAACAACATTGATAATTTTATCTGTCTGTTTAATCTTACATAAGTTGAGAATTTATGTTTAAAAATTTGCCATTTGCAAATTTGTACAAGTACTTCGAATTAAATATTAAGTTAAATTTAAATATTTTTTTCTGTCATTGGCTAAATGAGTCTGAAATACTTTGCTCCTGTTTTATGACAAGTCATTTGTAGTTATGATAAATAATTAAAATACGCTTAAACAAAGTCACTATGAATCTAGCTGAGAGTCAATTATCTACTCCTTTACATTTTACAAAATGAAATGTATATTATTATTTTCAGATTAGTGGAAGTTGCGGTACATGGATTGAAATTAGGTGTAACTAAGAAGAAAGCTAATTCTGCAAATAGTAGTCTGTGTATAAGTAAATATAATTTATACAAAAAATTCCATGAAGTTATATTGAAAAGCAAGGAATTAAAAACTAATATTTGCAGTAGTGAACCACTGAGTAACATACCATATAATGAAATGAAAAAGAAGTCAGTCAAATATCAATCACAGTGGAGTAAAATAAAAGAAGGATTTTTTAAAACATGGACAATGAAACCTGATATGTGGAACTTTACTATAAAAAATTAATGAATGATAAAATTAATTGTTTATAATTTTATATTTTCCTTGCATAGCATGTAATTTGTAAATATATTATTTTATGCTTATGCTTCCTTGCATTGCCTGCACTTTTGGCTACTACTGTACTGTAAGCAACTACCATTTTTTTCACTTATGCTTTGATAGTCAATAAGTTTTAATAAAGATTTCTGATAAATTCATCAATGTACCAGCTGCACTATATATTTGTTTCATTCAATCAAAAAGAGAATTTTATTAAAATTTGGATAAAGAAATACCAATAATACTTATACAATATATATCTTTACTGCCACCATAAATATTAGTGTAAAATGGGGAGCAGGTACTGGTACAGTGAGTGCTGTGGAGCCAATGCTTCTTCAAAATAAATACTTTTAATTGGATATTGGCATTAGTAGTATTATATGATCTGTGGTATTAGAATGGAAGAGAAATTGTTTTTTATCTTCGGTGGAGAAAAACAAACAAATCTATCCCGCGGGAACCGTAAATTTTTTCGGGATAGAAAGTAACTTATGTGTTATTCCACACTACAATCTATATCTGTGCCAAATTCCATCCAGATGCGTTTAGCCGTTCTGGCGTGATAGAGTAACAAACATCTATACTCACATACTTTCACATTGATAATATTAGTATGGATAGTATTATATGATCTGTGTTATTATGGACCTACTAACTCCTATTAGGTATTTAGATAAAATACAAGTTTGACGTTATCAATTATAAAAAATAGTAACGTTAATGTGATAATTTAGGTATTTATTACTGGTACCCGCGGTTTCGCCCGCGTCCAAACTGCCGCTGGGCTAATCTGAAGATCACGCGAAAATTTCATCAAAATCGCTCCAGCTGTTTTGGAGTCCATTGGAAAAATGCATACATACACATCGATTTATATTTTATTTAATCAGCAATTTAAATTTATTTATTGCTCGGAAAATGGACTCTTTCATGAAAATTTAGTGACACACGGACTGCCGCGCTACCTACCAGATCCATTTGTGAATTCAAACCTTGCAGGGACCCACTTGAACATACACAAAAAAATATCATTAAAATCATCCCTGCCGTTTAAGAGATGATCAGTGGCACACCGACTGCAGCGCGACCTACTGGGTCCATTTGTGTTTTCAAACCTTCCAGGAGCCTATTGAAATATACACACAACATTTCATCCAAATCGGTCCAGTCCTAGAGGAGTAGGTTAACAAACACAAGTACAAAAGAATTATATATATTAATATTATTAGTTGTTACCGTATCTTCTTAAGTACAGTACCTACCTACATGAACCTTTGGAAAAAAGGACCACCGATAAACAATGACGTGATATATTACACCTGTTTATAAGCGTATCAAGAATTAAGTAAAACAAATGGATGCATTGTAAGATCCCAAGGGTTTAGCGCCTACGCAATGCGATCCTATCACCAACCGATTACGTAGATATCTTCTAATTTATTACATTTACCGTGCTTATTGCGTACAGACATATTTTAGTTTTGAACCTTATTCAAAAAGGCTCTTCCTGCTTGTTGATTTTAATGTATATAATAAATAGGTAGGTACAGATATGTCATATTAACTGCCTCGGTGGTGTAGTGGCTAGCATGTACGGCTGCACACCTGGAGGTCCTGGGTTCGAGTCCCAGGTCACGTCAAGTTTTGTTATTGAGTCTTTTTGTATAGTAAGAAGCCTCAGTAATAGCCCGGAGTTGGGAAGTTGGCGGTGTTTCACCCCCGTGTCAGAGAGCACGTAAAGTCGGTCCTGCGCCTTAACTCTCACCGGTCGTGTCGAGTGGTCGTCCCACCGGAGTATGAGAGTGACAGGAATAGAGAGTGCACGTTGTGTCTGCGCGTACACTTGTGCACTATAATATCTCCTGCGCAGTTGGCTAGTCTCAATGAGATTGGCCGCCGTGGCCGGAATCGGTCAGGAGGACATTATTATTACAGCTATGTAATTTCTAACAATAAGTTTACTACTAAGCTGTTTGCTTGAACCAATGTGTAAAACAGAAGGAATTCATTAGCTTATATTATGTAGTATTTTAAAAACTAAAACAACTCTCATCATATAAAAATTATAATAAAAATTTCCTATTAGGTTTTAAATGTTCAAAAAAGTTAGATATTTCAGGGCTCCCGGTTCGGTAAAAACGAAAACCTACATCTTCGTGACTACCGCCTACCTATACCTATATTGAAAAAAATATAGTACGTACCGGCAATCCATAGGTACATGTATTCTGAGTGGATAAAATATATTTGAGTTCTTAATTAATTACGTACTAATATATTATGAGATATTAAAGATATAATATTATGTATTATGTATTTTGTATAACATGCCTTATTCTCGCTTCATTCAGGGGCGATGATGACTGCGTCCAAGTCAATTATGTATCCAGCGCTGGATTTACACTAGGGGCACTCGAGGCTAGTGCCCAGGGCGGCAAATCATAATATAAAAGAAAGATAAAAAAAATTTTCGCGTTATCGAAAATGTTTTATTTATTTTCAAAAAAATAAATATAATAATTAAAAAAATTAACTACCACATTTTTCGAAAAACGGACAACAATTTACAAATTACTTTTTTGCATTTTTCAAAAATTAATAATAATAAAAAATAACTTTATTAAAACTTTATCCATTTTATGCAAAATTTCGATAATTGAATCCGGCGCAGTATATATCTTAATTAAGTACCTACCTATTTGTGATGACGTAATAATTAATTTGTATAAGGAATAAAATTGAGTAGTTCAATCATCTAAACATTACTTAGTTAAAAAGAAAATATATTATAATAGCAACTAAATATATCTGATAATAATATAACTTAGCATTCGAAACTTCGGTAACCAAAGATTAAAATAAATCCGCGAAAAAATGCGAAAAGATAGTTTTATTTAAAATGTCAAATATTCGCGTTAATGTAAAAGAAAGTATTAAAGTAATATAAATATATGCCTTACATTATTTTATTTGTACTCATTTATTTACAACCGTTTATTCAGCGGTCAGCGCACGTTGATATAATAACCAAGCAGCGCTTTTTCAACCGACTCAGTAGCTCGTCAATTAAAAGTTGGTCTGAATTAAGCCGACGCCATAGATATATCTTTTCAACCGACTTCAAAAAGGAGGAGGTTCTCAATTCGACTGTTTGTTTTTTTTTATGTTTGTTACCTCAGAACTCCGTCATTTATTAACCGATTTGGACGATTTTTGTTTTGTTTGAAAGGGTATACTTCCAGATTGGTCCCATTTAAATTAAAAAAAAAATACCACCCCTAAGGGTGGAAAAAGAACTAATGATGAATTTAACCTACTTCTAATGTTCATATTGACTTGAAACTTTGCAAGTATTTCTATTTCCGTTGATAGTACAGTGGTCCGGTGTTGTTGACCTGATCTGATGGCAAGGTCAGAAGGTGGATAGGTGGAACTTGTCAACGGCTAATAGTAGATACTTTGAGTTTGGGCTTATTTTGTTTGATTTGACAAGCCTAACACGTTAGAATCCTTACTTTGCTATTACTGTCTACACTAAAAAGGGAAAAATAAAAACTTTTTAACAAAAAAGTAAAAACCGACTTCAAACAAAAGCACTAAAAAGTAAAAAATAACTGATTGGTAGTTTTCATTAGTGCTTTGCTTTGTATGGGCTGGCACCGATTTCGAAAATATTTGATTAGGTATGTATTTAATAGGTAGGCTTTAATTACTTAGCCAAAGCACACCGACTACGAAAATATTTGATTAGGTATGTATAGTAAATGAAAACTACCAATCAGTTATTTTTTATTTTTTAGTGCTTTTGTTTGAAGTCGGTTTTTATTTTTTTGTTAAAAAGTTTTTTCAATATATATTTTTAATGGCAAACCTAAAACAAGTATTGGAATAGAACCCTCAGTACGCGAGATCTTTTTACACTTGATCTATTTATTATATTTATTACATGTGGAATAAATTTATGCTGTTTTTACTTTGTCTTAGAATTTTCTTAAATAAATATATCTATATGAGTCCTATAATAACGTTACCTATTTAATATGAAATTAATGTTGAATAAGCTATTTAAATACATAGCTAGTAAATATATATATTTATAATATGAAACTAGGTAGGTTGTAAGTTTATTCTTGTTGTCCGTTGTGACAGCATAATGCTTATTCTAGGACATAAATCATAGCAGGTGAGCGCGTGCGCAGGTCGTCTGCAGTCTATAGATATTTGAGATTATTTGTATGACCGATATAATGTTACAGTGGTTTTTCGTAACGGTGAGTGACTTATTGTGACAATCAAAACAATATTTAGTAAATCCAAAAATCAAAATCAGTAAGAAAATTTGTATTATTAAGTATTTTCTTGTAGTCTGCCATTGGTAGAGTTCATAGGTCTAGGGTATTCGCTTGTAAATAATATTATTGAAACCGTAGCGCTATAAATATAACGATTGGGTCGTAAATTTGTTGTTCCTTTAGATTCCTCTATCAGGAGGTGTGTCCAGTCACGATTCGTTGTTTACTCACAACAAATTGCCACGGTCAAGTTGGGAAGAAAGTTGATATCACTATAACATCCTAATAAATCACTTTTGACATTTTATTAATCACATAAGTCCCCATTGTTGAAGTCTGTAACGGTTTTAAAGGAGCAGTCATGGAACTTTAAATTTCTGCCCTTCAAGGACCGTTAAGGTTTCAAGGCGAAAAACGTTTTTATATGATGTTTGTCTCTTCAAACTTTATATTTTAAGCTTCTAAGTACGTACTAAGCAGAAAGAAAGTATAGCGAATAATATAGAACATACCAATTATAGAATGCTTAAACGTGTGTCAGTTTATTCGAAATTATATATATTTTTACTGAACAGACAAAAATTCTGCGCAAAATATATTATAGGTATGTCTATATTTTAAGACGACTTTTTGTCTTTTTAGTAAAAAAACAAGTTATTGCTATTTTCTTTAGGTACTTGTAGGTATATTCTTTCAACACTCACTATTTAAGTATTTTTTCTATACTAAATGTCAAATTGAAAATAATAAGTATGTTATTAGTATTTTTTACAACTTTTTATTCGTTTCAGTGGTGACTTGCTGATCTTATGTTAGGAAGCGAAGTGTACGAACTGTTCAATAGTATGTATAGGTAACTAAAAACTTTCAATATTTTTGCCGATCCTTATAGATTACACTTCTCTTGTGTCACATGCCAAAGTATTTCTTATATTCTTTAAATATACTTGCACGAGTTCACTTTAATTATATATTTAACACAATTTACAATTAAATAACTAGACAAATCGGTCAAGTCGAGAAATCGGTGCATAATGACTTATTACCTCCTCCTATTGAAGTCGGTAAATGAAATCGATAAAGAGCTGAAATCTATAATATCCATAGTATAAGAACTACAGATTATTACCTTTGTTAATTTTTTCAGTACATTAAGACTCTTCTATGTCATTTCTGCAGTTTTTCAACCGACTTCAAAAAGGAGGAGGTTTTCAATTCGACTGTATTTTTTTATGTTCGTCATTTATTAACAGATTTGGATAATTTTTGTGTTGTTTGAAAGTGTATACTTTCAGATTGGTCCCATTTAAATTTCAAAAAAAAAAAGTACCACCCCTAAAGGTGGAAAAATAGCTAATGATGAATTTAACCTAAAGCACACTGACTTCGAAAATATTTTATTAGGTATGTATAGTAAATGAAAACTACCAATCACTTTTTAATGCTTTTGTTTGAAGTCGGTTTTTATTTTTTTGTTAAAAAGTTTTCATCTACGTATAATGTAAACTATCCATAACCTGAAACCAGTATCTACAATACTGCATATACAGACATATTTACTACGGAATTAGAGTAATGTTGATCTTTTTCCTTATAAAATAACATGCTTGTATTTAACTGTCAGTGTTATTTTTTATTGAATTTCAATAAAAAAATGTAGGTTCACTGGTTCTATGCAGAAAAGAAAAGAAGCAGTCCGGTAGCTTTCGGTCCATGTACAGAAACATACAGTTACTTTACTGAGTGGTTTTAACGTTTAAGGAGTTAAAAATTATCAGGCTTTTCAACGGAGCACCTGACGAGGAAATTGGTTTATGTGAGTAGATGGTGCCATACGTCTCGATTCGTGAACAAGATGACATTTCTAGGTCAAAAGTATTTTTAACAGATAATGAATTTTACTCTTGTTACATATATTATGTCTTCTGCAATATAATTAATTGTATTTTTTTATTTATTGTACTTTTAATTATGTGTAGATTTGTGTATTAAATATTTTTATATATTGAATATCTAGTTTAGAATATTTGTTTGTTGTTGAAGTAAGTGTACTCTATTGTTTGGTATGACAAGCCCCATTACGTTACAATTGGATTTTAGGTTGTGATGTTAGAATTGATATATGCTAGTTGTAAGATTTCGTCGTTTTCATTAATTATAACATACAATTTTCGTTCGAGACATTTCATCCTTACCATAGACTCTATCCATTAATACGATAAAATAGTGACGGTGATCCTTTATGCATTTTTAGTTGGTTTGATCACCGGTTCAGGTCACGTCTTTAAAAAAAGAAAATTAAATACAGGTAATCTTATTTCAAAAAATAAAATAATGTTTCCTTTGAGTGAAACTTAATATTTTCAATGTTTAAGACACTTTTCTTCCATGTCCTGTGCGTTTGTTCCACGATTTATTCTCGATATTATAATTTGTAAGATTTCATCGTTTTCTTAAATTCTAAGACGCAATGTTTGTTTTAGAGTTTCTATCCTTCCCATAGACTCTATCGATTAATGCGATAAAATAGTGACGGTGTCCTTTTTTGCATTTTTATTTGGTTCGATTCCCGGTTCAGGTAAACTCTTTTTAAAAAAAAATCAATACAGTTATTATTATTTAAAAAAATAAAGGAATGTTTCCTTAAATTTTGATAATTTCAATATTTAAGGTACTTTTCTTCCATGTCCCATTGATTTGTATAAGTCAAACACAAAAATGTATTGAGCAGGCATTACAGATTTTTAAACTGTAGTATAATTTTATAGTAATTGTTGATGTTATTATTGTGCTTAGTTAAACTGTAGTTTCTTACATTAGAAAGACAGTAATAACGTCATAATTTTAATAGTTTGTGTAATAGCTAGATAGCTTGATGAATTGTGATAATAGATTAGTAGTCTCGCTTCAAATATCCCAGACGCCAGTATATATATGCTGTCCTTTTTTTACGTAAATATGTTGTATGCATAAACATATAACTGTGTATTGAGTTCCGTTGAGCATAAATAACAATAATCAATAAGAAAATTAAATATACGAAATATGACAATCGCATTTATGTAACAAGAGACGGTGCTGATATCGAAACAATATGCAAAATTAAGTTTAATCATGGGCACTAACTTACATGTGACGATTTCAAAAGAAAGAAATATTTGAGCGTACAAGGACGTAGTCATTATGATTTTTTAACAATTTTATATGCCTCAATAAAAACTTGGTTATTAATAATCGATATTAATTGAATAACATTAAGGTACTCGAATATCGTAATATTCATTAAGGCGCCCTATTCGGCGCCAATACGAGTATATTTCATGTAAATTACATCGGTATTTAATACTTACATTCACAATTTTGAAATTAGATTAAGTGACAGTTTCGCAAAGTGAATTGAGTTGCGGAGACAATGATGAAAAAATACTGTTGACAAAGCTTCCGCATATCAAGTATCGAATTCTGTTTAGGTCAACTACGAGAAGATCGTCTTTGTTAATACCTAAACATCAGTTATAAAAATTATAAGTAAAGAAGAAATGTATATTGCTTGAGAGTAATTTTATGATATACTAGCGTGTCACTCTCGCTTCTCTCTGGTTCGTCCCTGCTTGCTTCCCAAATCCCAATACAAACTTTCATCACCTTTTTCACCCCCTTAAGGGATGATTTCCAGGATAAAACGTATCCTATGTCCTTCCCAGGTTCTCAAACTATCTTTTTACCAAATTTCATTTGAATCGGTTTAGTAGATCCAGAGATTACCCCTATAACGTCACAAACATGCAAACCTTACCTCTTTTTAATATTAGTAAAGTACTAGGGACTCACCCTCGCTTCGCTTTGGGTTCGTCCCCAGACAAAAATAAATTATCCCACAGGAACCGTACATTTATTTCGGGACCGGTTATATATATATATATATAGCCTTCCTCAATTAATGGGCTATCTAATGCAAGAAGAATTTTTCAAATCGGATTAGTAGTTCCTGAGATTAGCGCGTTCATACAAACAAACAAACTGCCTCTTTATAATATTAATGTAGATATTTTGAAATTATATTTTATAATTGTATTAATAATACAATGTACACTGTATAGTTAAATTTTTAACCAATCTTAAAATAACAAAGTAGAGAAGTGTAGATACCAAATGATGACTGCTATATCTAAGTATTAAATGATTATCAAAGTTTAGTTATTTTAACGTAAAACAAGTGTAAATCGTGACAAATGGATGAGTAAATAAATCTATCCTTTTTCCAAATTTGATGTGTCTTTCATTAATTAAATTAGCAATGCTAATAGGTATATTTTAGATAGGCACAGGACTAGGTTATAGCTAAAGTTTTGTTTAGTTTGCTTAAAATTTTTATATTTTCGTTCCTTAAAAGATACTGCAGTACGATACAAGATAATTGAATAAATATATAATTGAATAAGTATATAATGAAAAATAATACTAAATATGTTGGGACATTAACACGTAGCACCATCTAGTTCCAAGGTAAGCTACGAGGCTTGTGTTATGGATACCATATAGTTGATACACTTCACATATATATAAGTTTAAATACATACATATTATAAATATAAACACCCATCACACAAATGAATGCCTCCAGCGGGACTCAAACCTGCGACCGCTGGCACAGCAAGTAGGGTAGAAACTGAGCCAAACGTGTCGTCAAATGGTAGCTACAAGATAATTTTTTGATTATTTATTCGCTTATATCGTATGAAACTTCACAGGAGACCCGCCCGCTGGGCTAGTCTGAAGATTGCCTGAAAATTTCATCAAAATCGGTCAAACCGTTTTAGAGTCAGATAAGTAATGTGTAGGTACCACATAATACATAAGTATAACACATAATACATATGTATAAGTATAAGGCAGAGGTAGCCCAGTGGTAACGCGCTGGCTTGGGAAACCGAGTGAAGCGAGTTCAAATCCCGGGTCTCGCCCTCTGATATTTTCATGTTCGAATCATTTCCAACATGATTATCACTTGTCTTAACAGTGAAGAAAACATCTTGAGGAAACCTGCACGTCTGAGAGAACCTAGTAAGTTTTCACAAGACATACATAAAGTCCGCCAAGCTGTACTTGGTCAGCGTGGTGGACTCTGGTCTGATTCCCCTCGTACTGAAGTTTCAAAACGACGTTACAAAAGGTATACTATATACAATACATACATACATCATAACACATAAAGAGCTATGTGCAAAATAATTTGATAAGCATTATAATTTATATAAAAGCTTGAGTAATCAAGTTATATATATATATCCCTTATATTTTAATGTTTTTCACTACGATCGTGATTATTTTAAGTAATAAAATAAATTATCTCACACAGCCTTGGGGCTCTTGTTCAGAGTAACTTAAAAAGATTGTGTATCCTTTTTATGTTATTTATTCATTTATAACAAATTAATCACAATTTATAGACTTGAAACATTATATTATTTGAATTATTCTTTATTTCAAATTCAACAAGTGCCCACTACTTCGTTTCTTTTTGTAATTTTATTGAAGTTTATTTGTACCTAAGTAGTGTATAATTTTATGATAAACTCATACCGTTTTTACGGATTTAGTCTTCCATCGAAATAACACTTGGAGATGTTTTTGATATAATCATAATCCTCCTTTTGCTTCGCCGTAGTCGGATAAAAAACCAAAAAAAGTACAGATGTATGTATAAGTCTGCAAAAATGGTTGATTCACTTTGTTCTAAATCTATACTTTATTTTTTTTAAATCTAGGTTTTATCTATACTAATAATATAAAGAGGTAGAGTTTGAGAGTTTGTGACGTTGTAGGGGGGTAATCTCTGGATCTCCTGAACCGATTTAGATGAAATTTGGTAAAAAGATAGTTTGGTACCCTGGGAAGGACAAAGTAAACTTTTTATCCTGAAAATCATCCCTTAAGGGGGTGGAAAAGGGGATGAAAGTTTGTATTGGGAAGCAAGCTAGGGACGAACGCGAGCGAAGCGAGGGTGTGTCGCTAGTTACTAATATAGATATGTACAAATATATTTACAAACCAAAGTTTCATTTCCTTAGTCATGATTTGTAGCTTATTTATATGTTTGTCTATGCGTATTTATATCTTATATCAGTCTAATGTTTCTGTATACATATTTGACTAAATTTTAATTTATCTTATTTACACAAAATATACATAAGTTATTAAACATATTTTATGAACATGAGTGTTACATGAAAGATATATAATTTTCGATAGTTATCGATTGACTCGATCTCGATCCTTTTAAAACGACCCACTCTCGTATCGCGACCCTGTGAACTTTACATTAAGCTTATGACATGGGCTTAAAACATTCAGTTCGTGTTAGCGACGCTTTCAAACAATTATAAAATATTCATTAAAATTATGAATATTGCAACATAGATAATTAATTTGTTGGATCATAAAATTATTAAAATTTTGGGTCGATATTGACATTATTATTTAAAATACGTATTTTATGAGATATTTCATTAATATTATGAGATTTAACGTTAATATTCTACACTAATCCCATTTTATTTTAATGGTATATATAAACCTACATAAGCATGTATATTTAAAGATCATAATATATTATTAATACTATGTATAAATGCGAAAATGTAGTTGTATGTTATCTGTTTCTTATCTTACCACATGTCAAATAAAAAACCTATATAGCTCACTAATAAATTAAATTTTTAACTATGGGCCTTATTCGTTTCTAGTAACTCTTGCAATAGACTAATATATATCACAAAAACCTTTAAATTTATATTTAAAGGCTTTTGTGATATATACTAAATCTACTTCTATCTATATACATCTACTTTATAGTAGCCTATGTCGGTTTCCGGTCTTTAACCAAATGTGTTTCTCCTCTACAGTGTTAAATACGAACATAACAAGAAATAAACTTTCGTATTTATAATATCGACGACACGTTTGGCTCAGTGTGTAGTGGCCCTATTTTCTGTGCCGGCGGTCGCGGGTTCGAGTCCCACTGGGGGCATTCATTTGTGTGATGACGGAGGTTTGTACTCCAGTCATGGGTGTTTATATTTATAATATGTATGTATTTAAAGTTATATATGTGTAGTGTATCAACTATCTGGTATCCATAACACAAGCCTCGTAGCTTACCATGGAACTAGATGGTGCTGTGTGTTAATGTCCCAACGTATGTCCCAACGTATTTATAATATTAGTGGGGATAATAGCTTTTGTATTAACTGATACTGTGCGCGATGTAGGTGCTAGTGCATGTACTAATGAAAACAAAGCTCCTTAAAAGGTTGAGAGATGGATAGATATGTATTGTTTAATGGGCGAGTGTGAACGCCATTATTCTTGAGCCAAATAAACGAGTTTTGACACGCGATAGTTTTTGCGAAATGTTTAGCTCACGACTAAATAAATAGCCACTTATTAACATTGTTATCAAAGTTAGTGATAAGTAATTCAATTAGAATTGCTTTATTAATATCGAAAAACCATCGATTTGTTATTGATATGTTGTAATATAGGTAACTAGAATGGTCCAGTCTCGCTAATTACTTACGGAGTGGAAGTAAAAGGTTGAATTATTAAAAACGCCGCAATACAGGTTTCATCATATTTTTTACCAAAGAAAATCAATGTTTTTAAGTACTTTAATCCGGATGATTATTATTTCCTACATGAACTTTGTCACCCCTTTCATAGTTAAATTTCGAAAGTCCTTTTCTAGTGGTTACTTCGGTTCGCAAACTAAATAAATAATAAAATCATGTCAATTATTACTTTTTTTAAATATCATAGATTATATGTGATCTTTACAAATTACTATAAAGTATTTTATAGTGTAGAATATGAGAATGAATAAGTAACAATATTAATAACAAAATTTACATCATCCTTTGATGAAACAAGGAGACGACGGACCATAAAAACGTTATGAATATTGTAGCCACTAGCTATAAATACCTGAGACAGCTAAAAACAGAGTTCATCGCTATGGCAACGATTGCATAAATATAGTGAAGCCTGTTCGAGGAAGTCTTAGTAATGAGCAATTTGCGCCGGGAAGCCGCCATGGCGCATTTTTCCAATTCAACTTTCCATAATGAGCTGTGAAACCATGTAGAGACTACATATCTTCTATGCAAGTTAATAGTCTCAATTTACATATTCACGTTTACAATTGTACTAATAAAATAGTATAAAACGATGAGAAGGTTATGACGTGATAGGTTTACAAGACCGACTTTAAGGCCGAGCTCTAAGATCTGAATTCGTAGACGTCAAGCATTTTGTTATATCCAAGACTCTTTATACTCGTGCAACAATTTGCACAATTATTCCATGTCACGATTCAGCTTTGGACCTCAGCACAATGTCATATCAAGCTTTATTCAATATACGTCTTAATACGCGCCCTCGGTGGAATGTAGAGAAGCTGGAGTGGGTGGAGCGGACAGATCCAATTACCTGGCATCGCAAATTAATTTACAGCAGAAGGCGCCGTGGCGTCGCTCTCACCTTGACATGTAGACGCACCCAATCTGACGCCCGGACTCTACGACAGGTTTGCGCAAGCCCTTAACTCGGCCTAAAGGATTAACACTTAAACTTTCGCCCGCTTTCGTTTTCATCATATCAAAAAACGTCATTGGTAATGAAATAACATCGGTTTGACCAGACACACCGAAATTGTATGATTAAAAGCAAATGGAATTTGCACGACTTCTCTGTTATCTCAATTTGCGGAAACTTTCAATATAGAGAAAATGACGTGATTTAGTTTGCCAAAGCGTGTTAATATTTATATGAGATAATGATAATGGCATTCCATACAACATGCGCATACACGAAACTAGAACGAAGGCTGTATAATCGGAGGCTGCGCACGCGTTTTTGATGCAGCGTGCGCGCAAACGCCGGCAGTCGCACAGGAATCGTTGCGGCAGATAGTCGAGTCGATGGTGCGCTCGCCACCGCTATCGGACGCTTTTTCGAACGCTTTTACAAAACGAGATATTTACGAGATTTATATTTTACAATTTTATTAGTGTATCGTGAAGAAAGTGAATGATGAAACTCGTGTGATATATGACTCTCATAATGTCCGAATAAAAATTCGTTTAATTGTGCTACTAAGAAATCTGTCCAAATGAAGATGACTGTAAATCGTATAAGGGTAGTTGTGCTTGGAAGTCCTCGGAGTGGGAAGTCGGGTTAGTAACATGATTTTATATATTTCTTTTAACTTTAATATATAACAAGAAAATCTGTAAAATTGGAATAAGTTATTGACTTTATATGATATATTCCACCTGTAAACTAGGTATATAAAAGGCCCTGGATATATAAATATATCACAAGTTACTTAAACAATAATTCAATTCAATTTTATTGTTAATTAATGGCTTCATAATGTGCCAGATTAAATAATAATAATAATGTAAACATTAAAAAGTAAACAAATATTATGCGTAATAATTTAACATATTAATTTAAATATTTTGGTAAAAATCTATGATTAGCTTTAGCTCCTCTATTTACAATTAACTAAAAAATTTAAAAGAATAAGCTTTCTATTTTGGCGTTTATTATGACTGAAATTTTCCTAACGCTATATTTATGTATCTGCACGTCTGCAATGTTTGTTTACAAACATAAGTAGTTGAAATGCGCAAGTAATAATGTAATTTCTATTGTTCCACATTATCTTAATACGTATGTTTATGAATCTAGATTAAAATTCTGTTGTTACTTTAACAATATTTAACCATTTGTTTATTGACGTTATCATTGCATTCCATACATATTCTTGATACCTTAGTCAAGACGTCCTACCATAACTTTCTACGTCTAATTTTCTCAATTATAAAGAAACATTCTTATGAATATACATATTATATACCTATGGAAAAAATATTCACGTTTTTTTAATAGATATTTTTATTATCTTAGTATAAAATTAACTATCAACTTTTCATTTTATTGATACTTTGATTTTATGAACAAATTTCTTTATTTTATTACTAATCCTATACATTATTATATCAAAAAGTTATTTTTTCTACCATAAAGTTATTTTTTCTACTCAAAATTTTATTTCCATTCATGAAACATGTCGTCTATTTTAAAGCTTTCCTAGAAGAAGAGGAAGTTATAAATAAAGCTACTCGATCACGACGCTTACCAATGGACATTACTTAACAGATACTTTATAGTGTACACACTTTAACTCATAATTTACAACGCATATATTATAGTAATTTAAAGACGGTAATCCATTTAGTCTAACAATTATAAAGACATATAAAGAGAACTAAAAAATATTTTACCACTTAACTTTTAAATCTTCTCAAAAATTGAACTGATTGTTTGATTGTAGTGCATTATAAGTGACCACTAAACCTTAATCTTGAAGGTATAATATCTGATATACATTGTACGTCGTGAGTGTATAGTTACAGTGAAAGAACTATCCGCATACCAGCCGTAGAGTCTGCAAATTCTATGCATACATGTAGATCAACGACCTCGACTGTTAAACTGAACGGACGTTTAAGTTACACAACGTGGTGCTGGCGCCAGGCTTCGCTGTCGGGAAATCGCTTCTTGACCCACCGGCCGAGTCGTTGCCGACTGGTTATAATTGCACCGCCCTAATTGTACGTACAGGCTTTAGCCTACAGCTGATGCCGACGGAGACTCATGCGTTAGCAATTCATTATATCCAGAACCAACATGCGAAAACGCTTTTAAAGTAAATCCTGTCTGCTCCGAGCGGTCTATTCACGGATGCGGCCGAGTAACATGGTTCATCTATATAAACTATATAAATTCAAAGAATACTTAACCACCTGTTTAAACAGTTACTCGGTAATAAGCTGTCTGAGAGTTTTATAAGCTAGAAGGCTCAAAATATCTTTATATATAGAGTAACTATTACTTCACGTATATTTTTAGCTGATTAAGTCCGATTAATTATTATTTCAAACATATTTTGCAATTTTAAATTAAATTAAAATTAAATTACCTAACAATTAAATTTAAATTACCTAAAAATACTACTGTATTTTTAATTTTTTAATTTAATCGTAAGGCATTAATTATGAAAACGATTTTTTTCGTTAGTGACCATGACCTCATTGAACAGTGATGGGTGGATCGTCATTTTAATGATCCGTACAGTAAGTACTAAGGAGGATATCTTTATGTTTTAAAATAAATATTCTGGCCCATATTAAGTAGGTTAAGAAATTTGATATTTATCTCGGATATTCTGTGGTTAAATATTGTCAGTCAATTTTATGAAGCAAAAAAGTTTTAAAATAATGATAATTAAGCATTATGTAAACAATATTTCAATTAAATTTTAAGATCTTCATGGTCATCTTAAGCAATCAATAGTTTATACTTGCAATAAAATTATCGTTTATTTTATGAAGTGATTACAAGTATGATTTGTTTGATACTTTTAAAATTTTACCTTCATTGTTAATATTATATCGATGATATACGTTTAATAAGTTTTTAAAGAGTCTAAAAAAATATAATGTTAAAATAGAATAATGTAAAAGGGCACAAACGTATCTGCCTTTTCTTTTTGATAATGTATTAAAGAAAGCAATAAGCATCCACGGCTTTAGTCACTTGTTCATAAAACGATTACCCGTTACCGCGGGTTATACATGGAGCGACATTTGATGGATGATACCATATAATCTATTAATTATCTTTGATTCTTGTCGATACAACACCTATTGTCTCGATATATTATCATTCATCAAAAAAATGTACTATGTTGCTTGAACACATTAATTTGTCTTATAAATTTAATAAATTGTGATGACGCTTTGATGCAGTGGTTTTGAGGCACTCTCCTGTATTCTTGTATTTACTGGATGATCGCGGGTTCGATACACTTCATGATTTCCAACAATCCGGAATAATAAAAATACCCTGTACACGAACCGTAAAAAAACCTTATATTATAATTACATACATGCATACATGCCCCTTGTTAATCTTGAACCTATAACCTCCAGACTCTAGCTTTATTTATGTTATACTGAATGTTGTATAGCATTGTACACATTTTTTTTGCAGTCGGTAAAAGTCGTTGTAGTATTAAGTGGAGAACAATGATCGGCTGTATTATGAATGAATATTGAATGTAAAAATACGTGCGTAATCTGATTAAAGAGAAAGTAAAATATTTATATTTTAATACTTGCTTACCGAAGGCGGAAAAAATGAAAACGAGAGTGTAGCATTTGACGTATATTTCATAAACAACGATTGTTACGTGAAGCATTTTAAAAACCACTATTATGATGCAAATCACTTAAAGATCGTCCATTCAATTTTAATAAAAAGATACGAAGCTTTTAAGTGGATGTTATAACAACTAATCTTTTAAAATATTACTCTTACTCTTACTTACATGCTTTTACTATAAAACGTTAAAATTTTTACAATAAATATTAAATCGTTGAATCATATACCTAAGAAAAGAAGATAAGCATCTATCGAAATATATTTTATGGACAAAATAATTTTTCTATATCGTAATGGTTGAAATGTCAAACAGACTGTACCATACTTTGTACGGAGTGTATTTCAAGTCCATTGTCATGCGGTGTTTGGATTCGGTTGCATAACTTTGCTGTGGTATTAGTTTGACGAAGGTCCGATTTGTCTCGTGATGTGGTTGTCAACTGACGCATACAAATCTGACCGGCGCGGTGAACGCTTACCGACCAGACAGACTCCTATAGGAGGCTCACAGGAAATATGCCCCATGATAGACTGTGACTCACAATAAAGTTGTATAACCGAACAATGTTCCACCAATCGCTAGTGTAATGAATTAACGTGCAATGGCTTTGAAATTTATTGTTATGTTTTGAACTGACTGTTATTATAATACAGGATTTATGTGTATATCTGACCTATCTATAAACCTGTACTCGAACATGTCTACGAATGCCTTTGTTTATTAACTAGCTTGCCGTTTCTTTGCGACTCTACTTGATCTATTTTAAGATCATTTCTATTATAAATCCGTGTTGTAGACAAACTATTAAAAATAAATAAGTAAAATAACACAGTACCTACATCACACTTACGTATTTAAACTATAGTTTTCTTTTACCATTACATAAAATATATGTTAGCATAATGAACATTTATATAGTGTACAACTTACGAGTATATGATCATTAGAAACGTGTACACCTATAATCTATTATAGAGTCGAAGAGAACTTGTCGGATGCTTTTAAAGCATTGGCACAAAAGTAATCACCTTTTGAACACGATGCGTCCTTTTGATCTGTTGCTAGGATTCTCCACACTTCATTTTGTCGGTAGCCTGCACCCATTCACGTAACTTGCCGCGTCATCATTGTTGATTGTTAACCCTCAAATGGGAATTCCAGGAGTTCTATACACCTCGTGAAAAGACTAATCAATGCCACGTCCAGTAGAAAGTTAAGAGTAATGACCTCTTGATGACTTTTTCATAATATTGTAGTACCTAGTACAGAAACAAGTTTAATAGTATGAGTTTATGAATTTTTACTTATATATATATATTTTTTGTTACAGCGGTGGTTGTGCGTTACCTTACTAAGCGCTATATTGGCGAATATAGTTCGACTGGAGGTAAGTTGCATACACATTTACTTTACACTATTAAATTTATCTTATTAATAAATGTACCCTAATTAATATAACCAGGAAATAATAATGTAATATAAAAATATTTGTTTTCTTTTTTATTAATTAATAATTACACATTTTCATTGAATTAAATAACTACGTTTACGTCAGTGTCATAATCTTTTTATTTTATAGGAAACATTTCTTCCTCACTTTAACCAGTGACATAAAAGCTATGACGTATTTATTTTAATCATTAAAAAATAACATTCTGTTCACACGTATGAGTGTTAAATTTTTACATAAGTTAAAATAAAGAGAATTTGTAAATTCCGCATAAACTCATTGAGGAAGGTCAGTCTCGATCGGCAGCTATGACGTTAAAGTTTATTTGGTTTAAGGCAATTTGTGACGCACTGATGTAATGATTTTGTTACGCACGCGGAATTCTTACATATATATATATATATATATATATATATATATATATATATATATATTTTCCATACAATTAGTATGGGAAAACTTAAAGTTCGATGGAGAACCTCTTAGAATTGGAATTTTGAGCTCCGCTTTTAACAGAAGCTTTGTTGGGATATTTTCTAAGACATTTTGAGGTGAGAGCGAAGAAAAAAAATATCGTCATTTTATTATTATATATTTAAGTTTATTATACAATATAATATATACATTTTTTGCGTTAATAATTCCAAAGTATCTTATAATTAGTGGTAATATTAAATTTTAGTACCTATTCTAGAGATGTTTTCTTTTGTTTTAGATTTCCTCTACCAACATAGAGTGGCATTCGATGGTGCTGTATCCGAAGTAGAAATATTGGACACTTCAAATTGTGCGGTAAGTTACTTATAAATTACACCGACAATAAATTCTCATGGTTTAACATCTTTCGCAAGACTTCTTCGTTTACACTACATACGTTTGTACGAGTATATATGTATGTATATCTTAGTATAGAGTATGGATATTATTATGTATAATAATTTAGTATAGACATTTATTGCATTAAGCATAGAAAAAACACGCCATTTTATAAGAAAATACTACTTGTTTACGTTTATAATCTGACAATCAAGAACACTACCACATAATGATACATACATATACATTACCGATACATTACGTCGTTAAGCCATTATTAGCTCAAATAGGAAGTGCGTAATCAAGAGATAGATGGGACAGAACTTAATTAAACAGCAAACAATGAAGATATTAATCTGACAGGCTCGGCCCGCGGCGCCGCTTGATGTACTGGGTACAATTTAATTATACAAAATTTATTACAGAGCCCAAGTAATATGTATTCTCGCGGTATATTTTATGAAGAAATATTTAGATAAATTTAACATAGATTGTGAGCTGTGTTACTTAAGATATATCTTGTTGTTTTGCTTGTATTGTTATTATGACAATAAATGAGGAGCAACTAGTTGTTTCTCCAGTTACCCTTCGCATATTTGCGAACCTTGTAATTTTTATGTCCAGCCACACAGCCGTCTCATGTAATCTGATTGACGCTGATTGATGGAGTCACTCAAACTTGGTGGAATGTGTAATAATACTAATAAATAATTACTCACATTTTGAATTTTGTTTGCGAATTTTATCATTTGATTTTTAATTTGAAATGTTGCATTAATTAACATGGCCTTTCTTGGATCTCGAGTGATAACGACATTATAAATTTATGTATTATTGGCTAATTAACGTCTAGTCGGCTACTGTATGAGCTTGCCGGCTTTCGTAATAAATCAAATCATAGCTTTCCTTGAATCTGTTGTCAAATATCAAACCAGTTTCTTTGTTGGAATTTATTTTTTTAATAAAACAGTTATCGTATGTGACATAACTTTCAAAGTTTTTTTATATTTTTAATTAAATAATTACACACTTAAATTATAAAACTGTCATTGAAGTGACAGTACAAATTAGAGACAATATTAGAGTTATAGTATATTACTTAATCGTATTACTGTGTAAAATTTAATTAATAAAATCTTTTTCACCTTTGTTTAACCAATCCGAGATAGTATACCTATAATATATGTAATATAATAATGTATATATTTCAATGGCGTCAAGTGAGATAATATTATCGCATCTTTCCTTGTCCATTCCGCTTGTGACGTCCTAGAAAAATTGCTAGCTCGGTAGCGAAAACTCGGTGAAAAAAAACATGATTTATGTATATTATAAAAATAATAGAAGTGATCCTAAAAATTAAAAATAATTTTTATTTAATTATAATAATATTCTGATAGATTCGTGGATGCTTGGGTGAGCACCTGCGATGGGGAGACGCGTTTGCTGTGGTGTACTCGGTCTGCGAACGCCGCTCTTTTCTGGCGGCCGCGGAGCTTCTTTCCCTGCTGGAACGCACACGGCTGCCCAGTTGTGCAGCTATCACTCTCTTGGGCAACAAACGTGACCTCGAACACGCCAGGTAACATTCGTGCTGATTTCCATTCAACAAATATTTGTATTCGTCAAACATTTAGACGTGCTCTCATTATTTTCATATAGCTGTTTTATGTGGGTTTAATAAATCCTCTGTATATACAAATATTTTTTTACTTTTATATAACATCGGAATTGTTATAGCTTTTAATAACAGATATTTCAATTTTATAATCGGACGAAGGTTTACATTCGTGTGTATGATTCTTACTTCTTCATGGTGAAACGGATGGGCTTGGATGAAATGCACAGATACACAGTTTATATCTGAAGAAGAATATAGGTATATTGTTATGTGTCTAGGAACGAAGTGAAGCGAGAATAAGTCGCTAGTAATGATGCTAGTGTATATATATATATATATATATATTTATTATGTTGTTTATATATATAATAATATAAAAACTTTAAAAATATAGGGAGGTCCACGCAGAAGAGGGTCAAGAGTTGTCGTTGAGGTTCGGCTGCCAGTTCTATGAAGTGTCCGCCGCGGAGTCGTGTGCAGGCGCAGCACTCGCCTTCCACGCGTTACTGCGGGAGGCGCGCGCGCTCGCTTTATTGCTACCCGCGCCTAGACGCAAACTTACCGCCTACTCCGTCTCTAAAGTACGTATCTATTTGCTATGTCATTTGGTATTTATTTAGAATTTTATGTTATATTCTACATGTTAAAGGTAAGTAAATTTTATGCTCTAAGAATACCAAATACTATAAATTTTGTCGATATTTTCCTAGTTGCTTCTATTGAGGATTTTAACTTCAAAAAAAGAAGCGATATCTAAGTTATTTAGGTTCTAAAATAATTCAGTTGCATCGGAATGTTTTTTTTTTAAATTTTACAGTAGATCTTATCCAAACGAATTTAATGTTATTGGAATCACTAATATGCAAATGCTATTAAAGTGAAATTTATTGATTAATTTCTCTTACTTTCGTTTTTTATTTTATTTTAATTGTTATCTTTTTTATAATATAATCGTTTTAATAAATAAAAGTTACTTAACGTTTATTGCTCATTTATAACTTTTATGAAATTCGTTATTTATATCGATTTGTATATATCTAGTTATAATTTATAAGGTAGATTTTATGATGAAAGATAGCTAGCTTATGTTTAACAGATCTTTAATTCACAATGTTTTATTATTTTAAAGTTTTCAAAAGCATTCTTTTTCAAGCTTAAAATTTAATACTAAATTTCCTTACAGGTGATTGGAACGATATTTGGGAAAAACAGCAAAAGCGTGCGAAAGAAACGACCATCGCTCAGTATTTAAGAAATATGTATATGTAGAGATAATTTTTATAGACTGCATTTAGTATATTTGTTATTTAAAAAAAAATGTATATAATATGTTGTTTGGTTGTAATGAGTATTAAAATTGTTAAGGTTACACTGGAAAAAGCTTCATATGTTTCATTTCATGGTAGGGAAAATGTGCAGTATTAAATTAATTTCAATGAAATTAAAATTACTATTTATTTATGATTTTGTGTTTCATAGATTGCCTACTTGTAGTAAAACGATTAAATTCCAGTTTTTATTAGATTTAAGTGTACATAATTGGAAAATAATTTGTAAATATTCATCTTATCGTATATTTAAAATAAAACCTCGCATTAAATTATAATTATATTATAAACTATAACATAAATTGTAAATATAAATTCTAACGATATTTTTTACTTGAGCATAATAAAATGATTTATTTCTATTTTATATTGTTTTTTTCCTTCTGTACCTAATCATATATTCGAAAATCTTCTTAACATCCATTTTATGATTTTTTTACAACGCTTAAACATTATTATCAGTAATAAACTTTATACGTCATAATAATCCAAGTACAAACAAAAAAAAGCGCTTAACTTTGGGATATGAATAAGAGTTTTGGGTAGGTCCACCTTAAGTTGGTGCTTTTATCTCGCAAAAAAAGTATCCTAGTTCAACAACTTTCATTAATATTCGGAAAAAAAAACTTAATTATGTAAATTACAAAAAAAGCGTGGTTATGTTTAAAGTTGTGGCCTGCCCTCATTAAAAAAAAAACATTTGGTGTGACGCTTTACGTGGATGACAAAAATTTAGTATGGAAATGCACTATATTTATTTGTTTTAAAAAAGTCACAAATATTGGGTTGTGGTCAAAACCAGATTAAAAAGCTTCAATTTCAATAAATTTATAAAAGGACCCCATACCAATAAGCTCACCACAGCTTCTGAGTATTCTTTCGTGTAATATGAGATGTGACTTTAAATTACAACAAAACAATTGTTCCAGTCTGTTTAAATAATATATTATACGAATAGTTTAATATAAACATCAATTTCTTTTTTAATTCGACCTTTTCGGGGAGAGTAAGAGGCAAAAGTTTGTGTGCAATATTATTTTTCAGTCAGAATTCTTCGGAATTTACAACTTGTTAATTTGACATTCATACTAATATTATAAATGTTAAAGTGTGTTTGTTTCTTTGTTTGTCCTTATTTCACGGCGAACGAACAGAGTGACGGATTGGCGTGAATTTTTTTTATTGGCTATTTTTTACCACGGGAGTTTACCTAATTCCCACGGGCAACACTTTAAAATACAATCCAAAAAAATATTCATGATCAGAATTACTTGAAACTTGGTATTAATGCTCTTCAATAAAATTAAATAAATACGTGTTTTAGCATTTTTCGAAATTTATCCTATAAGAGGGTAAAATAAAGGATGAAAGTTTGTATAAAACTAATTTTTTTTGAGTTTTTTTTGTAGTTTTAGCGCGAACGAAACCGCAGGTTCTGCTAGTTATTATTAAAATAATTTAATGTAAGTAAAGTTTTAAAAAATTCAATGCCTCAATGAATGTTACATTAAAAATACCTATAATCTGACGATGTTCCTCGAAATAAGGTAAAAGAATATATATTGGTATAAACATACATATTCTTTTAAGTTTAAGAATACTTTAGAGAATCTTTCAATGAGATTGTACTAATTTATAAAAGTAACGATCGAGTTTTGAACAAAGAGAAAATTGTTCAACTATGTATATACTATCGTTAAGGTGAAATACGATAGGAACTGCTGACCCACAGCGCCCCCGAGATTAGCGCCCCAAGCGTGGGTACTTCGCCCCAGATACTGCCCAATACATCTTTCAAAATAGACACTAACAAGGTGCAAGTAGACAATAAAAGCATGCAATACTTCTAAACGTTGATAAACGACTGTTTTCATAGACATAGGCGAATGGCTAAATTTGCTGGCTATAATGACTCAATGATATTATCTCAACACATTTCATTTGTGAGGCAACTTAATTAACTTTATCGAGTAAAAGTTCTTTGTCATTTTTGATTAGCACCAAATAATGATATAAGATCATATAACATCATAAAAGAAATGGTAAGGTATTTCTAAAAACATAGGTTCAGTATTTATAATAATATGTATGGCATTCCTTTACCGAGTTGCTTTTGTAAGATTACAAGCAGTCAAACGCCCACTCGTTGATCTGCTGATAAAGTCCCATTGCAAATAGAATGTGACGGTACTCGCTTACTACATGTGAAAGCTGGTAACAGGTGTAAATTTAAAACGTATGAGACTAATTTTGCAATAATATAATTAATAGTATATTCATTAAATTATTGTCATTATTATAATATCGCTACGGGGAATGAATTCGAATGGTGTTTGACTACTGGTTATTTGTTGAAAACGGCGGCAAGTTCAAGAGCATGTCGATAAACTAGAGCTTTTAGAATGAATGGCAGCACAGCAGCCGTAATTAATATTAGCTACTGCGGTAATTACGTAACGTCATAAATGAAGTTTATTCGTTCATACGCAGTGTTCTAATACAAAGCATTGTTAATAATCAAAACTCAAAATTCAACATTATAAATTAAAACATACTAATAAATAGACAGCCATTAAATACACAGTATTGAAAATAGCTTTAACATAATTTTCTAAATCTTTGAGCCATTACTAATTCTGAACGAGAACAAATTGTAGGAGCTTTTTTTCAGATTACACATCATCAGGTATAATTTACTTCCAAGTAGTATCAGCTGAGACGTTTGACAAATCGGAGATTGTGTGGGCTTCTTTAATCGGATAGATACTCGTACTAGAACGAGTATATCACCGATAAGAAGAACCTAACTAATAAATACGATTCCCTGATCGCGTAGCGGCGCCAGCGTTCCGCTCGTTCTGGTGTCGGACCGTGAAATGGCGCGCAGGAAGAGAAAATAAATCTAGTTTTCTTGCTTTTATATAGCCACTTGACGTCGATTAAGGTAGTAACGGTATAATTCAATGGTAAGTTACAGGCTAAATGGCTCTAACTAGATATGTAGGCGATGTGTTATATGATTCATTTACAATATACGTATGTACGTTTGTACATTGTACAATATACATTATACATAAATACTCGTATCCAGTTAACATGATAAATTATTATAAAACTTATTTTCTCACTTCTGAAGGGTTTCTGGAAGAAATCTCTTAAAGAGATAAGTTTATCCTTTGTCAACATTTTGTTACTTTATTTTGTATAACATATATTTTATGGTACATAAATAAATAAATAATAAAAATAAATAAATTAGTTTGCATGTAATTTTAAGAAATATTTATTAAATGGATAAGAATTTTTATTATTAACAAATATCATTTTATAATAACTGGTGACCCATTAGCAATCCTAATTTTAAACTAATAAGAGCATTTTATTTCATAATACTTCATATTTTAACTAAAAAGTAATCTTGCGAATAAAATATATGTATTATACCTATTGATATAGCAATTTCTAATTAATATATACAATAGTCTATTAATTTAAGCAAAAAGGAAAAAACCTTTGACCTTTGTTGGTATTCGCAAATTTAGTGTCAATTCTATAGTGTAATGAATCGTCGATTGGTCAGTGAAAGCATTTAACAAGTAATCAAGCAGAATTCATCGAATGATTCTAAAGTCTTTTTGACGACCGGCCACGATTTAACGATCAATCGATAATAATAATCAGATAGTTGATAAAGCTTTATAATCGTTGTTCAATCGCTTTTGTATTTCGACATAGCTTACTCGGATAATTGCTGCCAACTTTTAGATGGCGTATAATAATTAATATTGAACATGTCTATTTGTTTGTCTGAATGGTTGTATGAGTGATGTACAAGAATTACAATTTTTTTTATTGTTGCTTTATTATATGCTTTACGGTGTTGAATTATGGCACTTGGATGATGGCGATTAACGTCAAGTTTTGTCACTTAACCGCAACAAACGAGTAAAACACAAAAAACCAGGCGAATCGAGTTCGACCTCGGTGTCTTTGGCTGTATTGGTGAGACAATTTTATTACTTTCTGGACAAGTATTCATAATATATAGTCTTGCAAAAATAAAGTATATCTATAATAACTAAAATAATTTTTAATTTATTTCGTCAATCTTAATTGTTGTTTTCTCCCTTCTTGATCAATCACATGAATAGAAAGCTAAGGTTTTAAACATTTTAATTTCATTTTAATTTTGATTGAATGTTTTTCCTAGGAGATAGCGCACGGACTACTCACTGGTTACTACCTTAGTATGTTATAATACATGGTAAGGGATAGCATCGGCCATACCATGCAACACAGTGACAGGAATATGACATGCGGAGATACATCGTAGTGTTCGTGGCGCGTTCTTGATGAATCTGATAGCGCCTAGTATCAGTCACTTTCATCTCTTTTAGATCGGTGATTACCAGTGTCGTCTAATTGCTCGTGTTTGTCTCGGGCAGATGAAGGCTTGCGCATGACTGCCCATAGACGCATATCTGACCGGTTATTGAATTTATTAATGTTAAGGGACATTTGGATACGACTAAAAAACATTACATCCTGTAGGGTTTCAAAGCATTGCACGAAATATACTTGTCTATACGTATAATAAAATAGTAACAAAGTCAAATGTATACATAAAATATTTTAAAAAACCTTTACATGTTATGTACAGAATATAAACCCCAAAAAAATAGTTGTTAAAATTTTTCATCCGTTTGTCTTTATTTCTGTTTGTTTCATCTCTTTTCACGCATAAAGTAAACGATCTTAACAAAATTTTGTGTATCTATCACTTATTGTTTGTCTAACTGTCTGCTTCTGTCTGTTTCTCCGCTTATTTCTTCTAAACCACGCAACGGGCGTTGATATATATTTTCATTAATAGAAAAAGCGATAAACCATAAAGATTTATGCATATACGAGTAATTTGTTCAAAATGGCTGAACTATTATGGTGGTTTTTAAAAAAAATTGTTTTCTTACGCTGATATGACTAACGCTGGCTAAATCTTAAGAGAATAAAACAATGTATCTACTAGAAAATTATAGCTCAATAAAGGCTTACAAAAAGTCCATATATCATGTATATGGTCATGTCCGATAGCATGTCTCTCTCCTAAGGTACACTCACACAAAGAAATAATAATTAAAAACACACTTAGGGACGTAAGGTAAGTCGTTAGTTTATATATAAAAATTGAAAAGTGTAAGGTGAGATTGCTATCATTCAATAGCGAATATATTGAAAATGACTTGATTAAAAAAAATAACAAGAATATTTCAGGGAAATCTGTAATATTAGTAGTATGCCAGGGTTTTTTAAGAAAATTGTAGGTAGTAAATTATTTTCTTGCAGTCGTATTACATATGTACATACATATTGCATAGTTATAATAATAATAAAAAAAATTATAAGAAAAAACCTTCATCAATGGACTGGCGCGGTGTCGGTATCTTAAATTGCACCAGTCTAATCGTGACTTCTAGTCAAATGGATATTTTTTCCGTTATATATATGCGCAGTTAATATAGTACTAGAAAATAGTTACAAAGTCTAAGTCTAAAAAAAAAGTGCAACCTTTACATACTCATTGTCCTTTATGATGATGTTCTCCTAGCCGATTCCGGCTACGGCGGCCAATCTCATTGAGACTAGCCAACTGCGCAGGAGATATTATAGTGCACAAGTGTACGCGCAGACACAAGTGCACTCTCTATTCCTGTCACTATTCGAACCCAGGACCTCCGGGTGTGCAGCCGTACATGCTAGCCACTACACCACCGAGGCAGTCCTTTATATAGACAAGACGAAAGAACAGACTGCATCTTAACTGTGACGTTAAAATAAGATTCAGATAAATAAACGTTTGTTATTTTGTATATCTATTATTTGATAATGTTATAAAAAAAATAAAGTGGTTTGGCATATGAGACTCTATAAAGGCCTTTCTAGTAATTTTATAAGTCTTCATTTCAGGTTTTGTAAAGTAATATCTTAACATAAATATAAAGTTATTTTTTTAATAATTTTGATATGAAATGATATTTTAAGAATAAAAAGAGATATATGATACTTTCTTAGATTTACGCGAATATTTGACATTTTAAATAAAACTATAAAACTATCTTTTCGGATTATTTCGCGGATTTATTTTGATTTTTGGTTCCCGACGTATCGGATGCGTTACAGCATCCATGGTCACGGGAGAGACTGAGGTGTTACATGTCTTGAAGGTATAGTGTTACAGACAACCTACCCACAATTAACAAAATGAAAATTGCAAAAATTACCTTACAATATTTTTTAACTTTAAACCTTTTTTATAATTTTAATTAGTTTTATAATTGAATATGGAATATTATTTATTTAATTTTTGCTGTTATTATTATAATTATTACAAAACAAAGCATCCGAAACGTCGGGAACCAAAAATCAAAATAAATCCGCGAAATAATCCGAAAAGATAGTTTTATTTAAAAAGAGATATATGATTTAATTTTAAAAATGGAATGGAATGAAAGATGAATAAACGAAAAGAAGGATGATATGTCATAATGGCGACACGAAGATACGCGTCAACATTTTGTTTTATAATTTAAATAGAATAAATAGTCACTAGTGTGTTATAAACGCGATCCTACATTTATTATTATATATTTCTTAATTTTCATAGACACTGTTAGTAATAATTGTAAAAATCCAACAGAAGGGCACGCATGACTATAATTTCCGTGGCGTCGTCAATTAATAAAAAAATCGATAAATTGATTTCGGCAATCAACGAAATGAAAGTCGAAAATGTTGATTATTTTATTTTTTATAATTTTTGAGATATTAAAAGCTGAGGTATAACTCATTAATGACATGCATAATTTTATATGAAGTAAAATAATTCTAATATAACATTATATAAAGTGTCTACAGACGACCCGAAGGGCGCGTTAGAATGATATTCCATATAATACGTCGTGTGGTCAATTGCTTGAATCCGATAGCTTTAGTAACCGCAGTGCGCCCTTGTCCGCAACTTATTATGTAAAATGTAATGAATCACATTATTGATATGAAAATCATTTTTATATATTTAAACAATAGATGTGCGATAACATAGGCTTCTATGATCGACATGTAATTTTTCTACATGTTATTTCTAGTAAATATGTTTGTAAATATGATAAGAATATTAATTTTATAAAAAAATCTTTAAAAAATGATGCTTCTGAATACAGAAACAGATTTTAAAACAAGCGTGCAAGTCGCAAGTTACACAATATTCATATTTCCTAGTCCTACAATCCAATTGTATAACTGCAAACCGGTGAGCCAAATAGTATCGAGTTAAACACTAATGGAGCTTAATGTAGATAATCAGAGATCACCTGTCTAATCGCTGACGAATGAGAAGTTGCCGTGTCCCACAGAGACAGACTCATCGGAGAAAGTAAAATAATTATGGACTTAAAGAATCTAGAAACGATTTATTATGTCACGTGTGAAGTAACATAGTATTACTTTAATAGAATTTATTAATAGTGTCTAAAATATTTTTTATCTATAATATAAAATGAATCGCTGAAAGTGTTGGTAAGCGCAAATATCGAGAGCAGCAGAACCGATTTCGCTAATTCTTTTTTTAGAATATTCCTTGTAGTACGAGGATGGTTCTTACGGAGAGAAAAAATTTAAAAATTGCCTGAAAAAGTCTAAAAACGACACTTTTCTATACTCCCATACAAAAGATTCGTAATAAAACTCATATTCAATTGGAACTTTAATACCATACCATAAAGTTTAAGTGTTAGTGGAGAGGTTCCGGGAAGGCAAAACAATTGAGTGACGTTAGTATCGTATAAATATTAATGTCAATATTTGTCAATATTATTAACAAAAAAAATTATATGGCTAACGCTGGCTAATAACTATTTATATCTATTTAAAACGTACCTAGCGACGAACCCGAGCGAAGCGAGGGTGAGCCGCTAGTAATAAATAAAAGAATATCTTCTTTGCTATTAAAATGTATTTAAAAAAATTATGTTGTTTTTAAAAAAAGTCAAGCCTTCAGAAGAAAGTACAGTTACAAAGACATATCCAGTTATTTTATGTTTTAAATAGTATGTGTCCAACACTTCTCTGGACCACTGATAATACTAAATGGTTAAATTTGTATTTGTAAGTCACATATTGCGTAAATCACGACACGTTTGTTACGTTAAAACCTAGTGACCGGTAGCGGTAGAGGCTGCTATATTTTTTATATGGTCATTACATGCTTTGGTTATACGATGGGCAATAAATTACGGTAAATTAAGCGTTGCGCGTTAATACCTGGCTTCTTAATATCTATTCATTATAAAAGTTATGTAATAAATCATACAAATGAGTGATTTGTGATGTTGATTTATTTCACTCATTACACAGTTCTGTAAGTTTGTAGTAGTTAAAATTAATAATTTCTAAATAAAATTATTTGCTAAATACAAGTGTTTATGTAAACTTCAATTAAAACTTTAAGTGATAATATCTCGAATCTGAATTGTAATCTAGAAACTTTGGGTTACAAAATATGATAGTGAAAGGTATTATCGTTGGAATTGACATATAGTGGAGATCTAAGAAATTATCAGTAGGCGGACAGATTCATAAAAAGATAAGGACGAAGTGTTAATAGTAACGAATTAATTATTTTTCCAACTAAACTGCATGAGCTTTCGTAAGTTAAATTACAGCTTTTTCCTTATTACTTAGTTTTGATAACAAAAGTTAAGCATACTTTACAAATTAAGTAATATACTAAAATACGTGGAAAACCTAATTTTAAATGAATCAAAAATAGTACAAAGTATGAAATGTTGCATTGAGCTTTGTGACTTTGGTGTAATTCATAATTTGAAATTGTGAATTAGATCAAAAATTTTCTTTGAAATAGAAGAAGAAAATAAAAATATTTGAGAAAATATTATTATTGTTTGTTATTTAATATTGATCAGTGAAAATCAAGTAATTAAGCAGTTCCGTCTGTATTTTTAAGATAACTATTAAAAACTTTCTTGCTTTAACTTAAAACGAGCATGAATATTTATATAGGTAAATGTACTTCTTCGTTGATTTAAAAAAAACTCAGAATCTTGAGAACCATTCATTATAAAGACGTAGCAATAAATCCTTCGCAAACATTCAAAAGTATGAAATAAGATAAACCGGATCTCCATTCGATAGTGATAAAATATGAACTCAAGTGCCAAACAATTTCTCGTCGACACCGTTGTACAACGATACGATTTCTTTTGAAATTTCTCTTAAATCTACCACAAATAATAACATTGCATGCTGTTTGTGTCTCGGCGTATTGAAATGTAGCAAATTGGTTCACAAATTAAACTGCTTTACTAATAGCAAACCATATCAATTAATTAATTTGAATCTAGATGCCATTTTGATTATGGATAGAATTATGACACTTATTTACGTCAGAATATTAGGTTTAAATATTTATATGCCTGTATTTAGAAAATCAAATATTCGCGTAAATCTAAGAATGATTATTAAGCAAAGTCCGAGATTCGATATTTCGTGGGTTGAAAATTTATATCGATTATACAGATCATTTTTTACTATGCTGGTTTAAATACGATGTCATACATTTATAATTATTATGGACACATAGAAGATGGTAATAATTTGAATAGTTTAACTAATATTTTAACTAAGGTATAGTGGATGTAAGAAGTAACTATATCAATAAAACACTACTCATAAATTAGTAATGAATCAAATATATCTTACATGTTTTTTATAAATATAACATATGTCCAAGTTACCAGGTTTCTAAGTAAAACTGAAAATCCGATAACCAATCTCACGATTATATTGTGTGTCATGTAATATACGTAATATGTACGAGTATATTGTATAGTTATTTATTTTTGGTTTTTTGTTTTGCCTTGGTTAAAGAATACGATATTTGCGTGACAAGGAAAAGCACTCGTGTTCTAAAGAATTTCATGAAAGGCTTTACGTATTTATTTTCTTAGTTCACAATGTTGTGTGGGTTTTATTACTTGTAGAAATAAAAGACTTGTTGAACACTAATTTTATTTTTATTTTAAACGAATTTCTGTTTATGAGTACCCACATGTTGTATTGAAATAATAATACATATATACAACAAAATGATTTAAATTCTTTAAGACAGTGTTATTTGTTATATCATAATTGTAAATATGTATTATGTAATAGTATGTAAGTAACTACTACAATTTGCTTGGCGTTCACGATTATCTTTACATAGTATAAAATGAAGTCGCTTCCGCTGTCTGTTCGCTTAGATCATTAAACTACTCAACCGATTTTAATGCAGTTTTCAGCAACAGATAGAGTAATTCAATAGGAAGGTTTATATGTACAACACATGCATATCATAGTATAGAAAAGCCGATAAATTCAAAGATATGTATTTCATACTAACCGTTAAAACGGCAAACGCACCTAGGGACATACCCGAGCGAAGCGAGGGTGAGTCGCTAGTTAATTAATGAAACAATTCGTTTCCATAACTTTATAACTATGAAGCAACAATAAACTTAAAGGATTATTTTAATATTGACTTTTTGGAATCTTCGTAAGGCTCCACTATAAATTTTATCCTATTTATGGATTAAATCTTAAAACTCAGTACTATTTTAAGACACATATTATAATTATTAGAAGATACTTCAATTTGTCGTATCAAATAGGATTAAAGGATTATTATTAAGTATAATTTAAAATAGCTGCAGCCTGTTGACTAGATTTAGATCATATCGGGTGCGCGTTTAAAATGGCTGGCGCCATTTCTATTCCCTTATATTTATTGCATGTCGCTTATGAAGAAGATGTAAATTCAGCTTCTATTTCAAAGTTTATAAAGGCTTATTTGGATGCAACTTTGTACCTTATAGATTTCTCTCATTTCGATTAAGAATTGTTGCTTCTCGCTGAAAAGGAACCTTGGCCTTACGGTATAAAAGTTATTTTAGATTGGGCTAATATAATATTATAAAATATGCTCACATTTTGCTATCGATTCCCGACATCCGCTCATTACAAGGTGTTGGAATCTTGTCCTATGTATTTTATACCATGCATTCCTCATGATGAATTATAAAAATAACGGGCGAGTATTAATGGCCCTTGTCTAATGCTTCTTTATTGGGAAGGGCTAGCAATATGATGTGTTTTATTTAGGTAGGTACTTAAATGCCAGACTTTAGTTTCTCTAAACTACGTTTTACATTGTCTTTGGGTGGTTTTGTACGTATGAGCAAGTAAAAAATTCTTAAAAATATTCTTATTTAGTAGACATTTTAAAACTCCACGAGATCGTGAATATAGAACTTTAGATTTATCTTAAAGATAAATTTGGTACTATAAGTAATTATATTTTAGGCATAAAATTTCTAATTTTGATTTTTTTGTCAGTTAATAAAGTTTTTTATTCGTAATTAAATTAATAAATGAAAAAATATTATGAATAATATTAATAAATATTCTAAGACTTCTAAAATATTCCACCCAAGACTTGTTAATGAAATAACATGTCTTATCAATGTATGTAATTAGCTGTGATATTTTTAGATAAATATTTAAGCAGCATGGAGAATGTTTGAAAAAACGAACATTTATTATATTTTTTGTAATATATTCGGGCATATAAAACATTAGCATACATTTTCTGTCATAATTTGATATACTAAAGCACTGAATATCGTCTAGATTTTAATTTTTTCTACTATAAAATGTTCTAATATAAAATCAAGCTCGTAAAAGCGTAAGTTACTATTATGAAAACATAAATTAAAACTACACTGTAAGTTGTATCTCGAATAAGCAAATAAAACAAGGCTTACAAAGCAAAGGTGTTCAATAAAAATATCCGCGGGGTGCGACATTAGATTGAAGATGCTGTAGTCTGCATCCCGCGATGCATCGATAAAGATAGACGTAGGGTCGTAAATAGGGGCTTTGATCCTGATAAGAAAGATTCCATATCGTTCGTTATCTAATTCCACATCATACGTTTTTTATACTTCTTAGTGAAGTACTCAATATTATTAAATTCTACATTATTTATTATTATTACTTCGTATCTATCGATTATATTATATTTAATATATGGTAAAGAACAAAATCTTAAAAATCAAAAGTATCGTGTAGGTAGATATCTTTATTATGTACTTATATATATATTTTGAGTTAGAAATTTCGTAAGGTTAGTTCTAAGAAAGAATTGCAATGTAGTTAATTAAAATACAGTTTTCAAAAGGTCTAATGGGTAATTATCAAGGCCTTGTGTGTAAGAGAAAACAAGATTTTCGCAAAAGGTACACACACGGGCAGCTTCAAGCAAACTTATGCAACCTGTCTATTACTCGACTTCAAGGTTGTAGAGATGAATAAAAATTTTAACCATTCTAATGAAGTGAAGGCTTTCAAATTAATAATGGATTTTCCATTGACCTAAAATACGTGCACGTAAATGCCGTGTTTGCGTTTCATTGTTTTAAAATAAAAAAAAAACATTCTTTCGAGTGCTGAATGAAAAGCAAACAAAGATTAAGGCCTCCATATTTAAAAGGAAAACCATGTTTGCATGTTTAATTCATGGAAATATAGAATAAACTCAAATGACGCGTTAACATGCCCAAAAATTTGGTGTACCTACTAATACTTATGTTGTATAGAGTATTATGTTACAATATTTAATTGTAAAACGTATATAAAAAGAGTGGTTAAATTCAACCCAGCGTCGCCCAGTGACGTAAAAAGGCACCTAGGTGTCTAACAATAGTTTCAGGTCATATGTGTGTGTACCTACTAATTTTCGTCCAAATCGGTAAACTTATAAATTGTTCGTAGGTATTTATAATTATAGTAGTATTTATTGTATTCAGCCCCTTTTATCGTCCCACTGCTGGGCTCGGGCCTCCCTTCAATACGAGGGAGATCAGGCCATAGCCCACCACGCTGGCCAAGTGCGGGTTGGCGGTCTTCACATATCTTTCGATACTTGTTACGTTATATCAGACATGCAGATTTCTTCGCGATGTTTTCCTTCACCGTAAGGCAAGTGGTAATTATGTTGAAAATGATTCGCACATGAAAATATCAGAGGTGTGAGACCGGGGATTTGAACCCGCTTCACTCGGTTACCCAAGCGAGCGCGTCACCACTGGGCTACCACTGCCTCAATTATAGTAGTCCGATATTATGTATATTATGTAGATTTTTTATATAAAATTTTTGTTCGAAATATATTTTTGTTTTCGTCACACTAATATGATGCTCAGACAGCAACTTATGCGGGTAGGCTCTATAAAACTGCTTTCAAAATTCAAACTTGGCTGTTACTTAAGCAACGATGTATATCGAGTCCCTTATTATTAGTACAAATTGACAGTCAATATATATTTTTTATTTATATCTTAATCTTTTCAAAAAATCTGTCATTTATATAGAAGAGCAAACTTTTTATATTGTTTTTCTAAAATGATATATTGGTTCTAAATAGGACATGATTGTTTAAAAGTTATTATTACATATTACATACCTACGTACTAATAGTACTAGTCAATGACTACGGTTTTGCTCATATATAATGCTCATTTTATATAATGTATGATTGTTAAATCATAATCGACTTCCAAAATTTGATGACATTGCTAAAATAAAGCTTTTTAATAAAAACTGCAGATTTAGATTCCATTTTTACAATTTTGTAAAACCTATTATTACTCTGGAACATTTATTTCAATCAGCATATTGAGCAGAATAGCATAAAATGTTTAATTTATCTATATACAATATAATTGCCGCTAGTACTTATAAGATATGAGGAAATAGTGTTAATGTTTAGTTTTATTAAATAGATGATAGTTGAATCGTAGGAATCGTGCTGTTATATATTTTCTTTCTATATCTTTAAACGAGCAAATATATATATATAATCTGAATCGCAGAAACGGCTCCAACGATTTTCATAAAATTTAGTATACAGGGGGTTTCGGGGGCGATAAATAGATCTAGATTAGTGTTATGTCTGGGAAAACGCGTGTTTTTGAGTTTTCATGTGGTTTTCTTTCGCATTATTCCACTCAAAATATGTTCGCAAAATAATTTTGCACGCTCGGGTATGAGCATCATGGTCAAGCCAAGGAGTGTCCGTCCGGGTTCGGATCCTGGTCGGATACCAAGTTTTACTTTTGTTTTTTTTTTATATTTATTCAAGTTTTTAGTTTTAAGTTATATAGATTATCATCTAAAAATAGAATATAAAAAAAAGAACTCCGATCGAAGCTCAGTCGCCCTGCTACTAATATAAATACATATACACTATACAACACATACACAAAAGTTTAATGTAATGTTACAGAATGCATTACAGATGGAAATTACACTAATGAATAGGAGCCGCTCAGTCATTATTCGTATGTTGCAAGGCATATAAGCTGTTGATGAGCAACGGCGCAATCTGCCTCATACCGTAGACCTTGTACTCATTAAAGTATTGTCAATTATGAGGGTGCATAATAAAAACAAAGTTCTAACAGTTTTGTAAGTGTTGATGTTGATGACAAGAATAAATCGAAAACTTTGTTAGGCAACGTTAATAAATGTTCGGTATATGACGGCGCGGAGCTTTAGATTAAGCTTTAAACGTTAGTTTTACGTAGCCGCGTCTATTGTTTCAAAACCGATAATTAAAATATCGAAATTAAAATAAAAGCTATCAATTATGTTATTTATTTTTGCATAATTGTGTAACTGTTTTGACTAAATGTGTTTATTTAGAAAAAGAATTACGTCATTCCCTTATTATATACATCAAAAAATAAGTTAAACTTAAACATAAAATATATAAAATGTAAAGAATATAGAACTTTCTTCAGCGACCAACACTTGTGTGAGTTTTTGTGTTGTGATTAAGATTGCATCATTGTTTTGATGAATCTGAAAGCGATAAAGTTTGAACAGTGAATAGCGTCCTATCATTGCGCAACTTACTCATTACGTTATTGAATTCACTAAGTTTTGTTCGAAGAAGCCCCGCTGGGTCGGCGAAGGTGGTCTTCATCACTCGAAGAGTTAATAATATCTCATTATTATTCGGAAAATTTACCAGCGCGTTCAAATGCGAGCCTTTGCAAAACAATGTTGCGGACAAAGACCATTTATGCTAGTATTGTTTAGTTTAATAGCCATATTTTATGTTTGTGGCCCTTAAAACGAACAAAATGCATTTTATAATATACGAACCTATGCCTCGCTATACTAAATTATTATTATTTAAACGAGCAATGAACATTGAACGTTTTTGCTTAGAATTTACGGCGGTTGTTGAAATTGTATTTATAGGAGAGCTTTATATTTTAACGGAAGTACCTGGCTTTCTTATTGTATACAATAAACGCTAAGAAAGAAAGCAAAATTAGCGGATTATATTTACTATTATATTTAATGCAATATTAATTTTAAATGTATAAAATATACCAAATTTGAATTATACAGATTACTTATTGGCTCCTTTTTTGGTACTAAACGAAAGTGCATAAAGTGTTTGAAATATTGAAAATAATAGATATTTCTTTTATATTAATAAAATTGGTATGAATGATTTTAAAGTTATTTTAAAGTTACTACATATATTTCATATAAATTACATGTTTACATTTCTATCATATATTCATACATAAATATTTAACGTAAAGTAAAATATATCTAGTAACTGAATTAGGATTAAAATGTACATTATGAAAGTTTTTAAATTTCAACTAGTATAGTACCATTGACACCAAAGCGGAGATTTATTATATGGGAATTAAGCTTTATGTGAGCATGAGACAAGTAATATTTTCCAGACAGTATAGAAGCATCCACGGGGTATTGTTGAATGGTAAAAGTAATGTAAGGATAAATAAAGTTATAAATCTACTTTTACTGTAGTTGTTTAAACGAATTAAAAATTATATAGTAAAGTAACGAACGCAATAACAGATTAAAAAATATCATTCTTCGTTTGAAAAAAGAAAATCGGCACTCTACTTGTACAACTTTTAAAATTGGAACAATAGACGATGACGAAACTGTGAAAGAACTAATCCGTGAGCAATATTTCACCAAGTATTCCAGATAAGAAATCACAAAAAGCAGTGTCACAACATGAACTATCTACGCGGAAAGTTTTGCAAGTATCAAGATAGAGTTACTCCATTGTTTGAGATGCCAGGGGTCGTATTCCTTTCCTTTAATGAAAGGTGAAGGACAGGTGTGGAATGTAGAATATCTGAGAAACAGAACATTGTTTACTATGCAAATCAATCTTTTACAACAACAAAGAACGGGTAAGGTGACAAATATAAGGTTTCTTTCTTGACAGTCGTATATTCTGAGAGAACATTCACAAATTCAGTTAAAGTACGACCAATATAAGACGTGCCATAATTTCTCGATCTTTTGTCTCCTGTTTGTCATGTATTTTGTAATATAAATATACTTAAGCGGTTTTATTGCTCAGAATGCAGCGAGCGTACATATTCAAGGTTTGAGTAAATTTAGGTTTGTAGTTGCATGTGAGTTATTCGCCTATGGAACTTGACGTTACCAGGTCATGTACTACATTGTACAAGAATGTATATTTTATATATATTTGAAAATTAACGTCATTTACAGTTAAATTTTTATTAAATCAAAGTAAAAAGCAATAATTCTTTTTATTAATAATTAAATTTATATATCTAGAGTAAATTGAGATCTACGAGTAGGTATGTTACATTTATGAGTAGATCACACAAAGATCAAATAGTACAAATTGTTTTAATTTTTTGTTCGTATAGAAAGCTTTTAAACCAAATTTTATCATATTATATATAAATAATATGATTTCTCTATAAGTGTTCATAAATATTAAGTATTAAATAAAGTAGTTTTCATGATTGGCTAAATAGATTTCTATAATAGCGAGTGGGCAGTAATTCTGATCGTCGGCGTTAGTGATGATTGTGAATATTACAGTGCAGGTGGAAATTTAATTTGTATCTTAAGGGAAGTGGGTCATAAAGCCTTATTTCTCAGCTGGCATTATGGTGTTACGGAGCCGGGGGCGGCCACGGGCGGATAAAAAGAGAAACCATCGTGATCTTCGCGCTACCGTTTTCTAGAAAATTGCATTTCCTCAGTGAAAGTATCTAATAATGGGGTGCAACGATTGCAATTTTTTAGGTCACATTTAAAAATATATTTGAAGCATTACTAATACAAAAATTTAATACAATATTATCACATCGTCTCTAAAAGTACCTTTAGTTCTATAGAGCTGTAGCTTAAGCAGTTGTCACGTAATATTTTAATACACATTCTGTTAGCTCCGTCATAGCTTTAACTAAATAGATATTTTTACATACACGTAGTGTCACTTAAACAATAGTGCAGAATATCGAGATCGAATAAAATATAAAATTATTTATTTAAAATAATCACTTCTATACAACTATAATCTTTCTAAATAATATGAAGAAAGATTATAAATTACCATATAAATTACTTAACATTTTGGTAAAAATTGCTTTATCTACATTTTAATTTTTGATACGACATATTCGAAGATCCGGTTATTTTAGAATTTACTTCCTAATCGCAGTTGTTACAATATTTAATTACGCTAAGCTAAGAAATGTTATATTAAATTACTCGTTTAACATAACATGAACAGAATTGCTTTATTCTTATTGAAACAAATGTTTGCCTAAAACGTGTAGGTGTTTGAAACCATTAAAAAAATCTAGTCGACAGTATTATATTACAGTCATATTTTCTTTTTATGTTTCAATAAAAAAATAACCTTTTATGTTCCATGATAATAATTTAATATTTTCTTTAATTATAATATAAACATTTGCAATTTTATCTTGTTATTTTTTAAATTCATTTGTCCATATATGTGTGTATGTCTACGTATGTATGTAAATATCCTGAAACCCCTAATGATGATGGTCATAAAAATGGGGCTTCTCAAACACATAATATTTTTTTATAAATATTATTAAAGGAAGAAAGAAAGAGGATGGGTTAACAAAAAGTTGAGTTGTGGCATTAACTTTAAGAGCTTATTTACAATCAGCTAGCTTTTAGCTCGTGACTCACTCTGGAATTTGAATAGTTTTCCAAGAACCTATAATACGGGCTTAGTTTTTTGGCATTTTTATGTTGAATACTTAATTTAAGTATATCCCTTATGTTCTAACTAATAGTAGTGATTCGTTTACATATAATTTAATAGAGTTTATCCGCATAACGACTTGGAGACGCGATAATTAAGACAAATATGTGTAATGATTAAACATCTAGCGTTTGATCATCGACAAAGCTCAATTTACATATGTAAAGTAAATACAACACAATTATATACTATATATAAAGATTATGTTAGTTACATATAAGGAATAACATTTCCCTTTGAAACCGTTGCAATATGAAAAGGTTACCAGGATCTCAACGTTGTGAGAGGTAACATAATTTGTATGGCCATTAATAACTAATTCATACTTCCGTAAATGTGTCATCCACGAGAACCCACTTGCTTAATGACTGTCACGTATAAGATTGCTCAAAGATCTATCGGGCGCATTGAGCAATAAGTACCTGCAGGTTACAATTGCCTAATGCGTGATCGATCGGTCTGCGCGGGCGCCTTTCCGATATCAGAAATCTAAAAGCTAACTTGCATATTAAGACTTTAATCGCATATTGCTTGCATTTTTATTTGTAGATTTTCATTACCTACTAAGTTTAATAGAAAATTTAATAATAGTATAAATTCGTGTACTTTGTTATTTTTAACTTTTCACTCATTCTAAATATTCAGTATTAAATGTACTTGATGTTAACTAATGATTTTATTAATAAAAGAGCTGAACAATTTTGAAGAAAGAAAATACTTTATAATTTATATCGCGTATTTTGGTTGTCTAAGCTTAAGAAATGTAAGCTTTTTTATATATTTTAAATATCTTTATCATTTAATATAATCGTAATTAATATAAATTTTTAATATATTCAAATTTCAATATTTTATAATAGCGCTATCTGCTTAGTATATGCAGATTTGTATTTATATTACGGCCGCGCGGAAGTCATTGCAGATACAGACATTGTACCTAATATATTAATTATGTAATGTTTAAAATGTCATTTATTGCTATAAACATACATTTTAATATAAAAGCTTTTAAGTGTTACTGATATAAAATAAAAACTCGTACAAAATTTATTTTTACTCAAAAAATTGCTCTTGTCAGCGCATTTTGTTTTGTAAAATACGCAGATAGTATTAAATAAACACCACATATTAAGTTAAATGACCGAAATTCCTTAGGAGATTTGAGAACACAAAATATGAAACTCGTTTCCGATGCGTAGTTACGTATTTCCTTTACATTTCAAACATGCACACCCACAATATAATAAAATATGAATTATATTATGATCTCTAGCCCCGGAGATAATTTGCGTGTCATATGTGGTGCAATCGAAGGCATTCATGGTACTCCTACTCGTTCACCGTACAAGGTAATTACACGTATGTACTCTATCCATCGGGCATACACTTCGTATATAACCTTTTCTTTTTATACCTCTTGATGGATGTAACGTACAAAACGCATCTCGTTCCCGGTACACGTATGTTTGTTTAAAGCTATTACATCTACTAAACAAAAGAAGATTTATCGTGCTTTCTCCTGACGCGTGATCTACGGCATTCATTTTTGTGGCGTCCTTTCATTTGTTAAGCGTGCGGTGCATTCATTTAAGCATTTGAAAGAGAATGCAGTTGAACGCATATGCATTATGAAAAAGTTAATATTATACAATTTTAAGTGGATAGGTGTTAAATGAGTAATTACTGATGAGAACGATTAATTATAGCTTAAATGTAATGAGCGCACACAAAAATTATTATACCGTTCTATTTTAATGTTTCGTCTAGTCGTCACACACGTGGTAGAGATAACACGAGAAAGTAAGAATAAATTGCTTTTGTGTTTATAATAAGCGTTGGAAGGCCTAGATTAATCCCATTCACACTTTTCATTTTATCTAAATGATTTAAATTATAATAACAATAGGGAGATAAGAAGTTGTCGTTAGGTTGGTAATTACAAAACGGCGAGTTGCCCGCTATCAAACCGGTAAAGAACTGTATGAAGACTTTCTAAGAAAGGTACCGGGTACAATTGGCTGACTTTATTATTGAAAGCCAAGATCGTATCAGCCTCTAGTTATTAGCGTGTGATTTAGTGGCCTCCTGCGCCCGTCGTGCCGATGCCGTTCGGACCACCCCCTATTTACTGATAGAATATTGGCGCCACAAACTCGTTTCTAAGAAAACAGCCATTTACTTTAACGGTGCCATTTTCATCTATTAATAAATAATCTGTAATAAATATTAGACTTTATTACAAAATTTCTTATGCAGTATGTGGTCTCGTAACGTAGCATTTATGAAGATAAATTGTGCGCCAACAGGTTCGTATGTGATGGCATACGCAGCGTACAAGTATAGGGTACTCTTCTACTGAATATCATTAAAATTTTCACTTATATCAGACTGGTTGCATTGCCTGTGGTTCTTGTAGTCTGTTCCAGTTGAAATATTTTAAGTATGTGTGAAATATTTTAAGCACTCGTTAGATTCTATTATTTGTATTCAGCCCTTTTTTTAACGCCCCACTGCTGGGCACGAGCCTCCCTTCAATACGATGAGGATCAAGCCATAGTCCGCCATGCTGGCCAAGCGCGGGTTGGCGGGCTTTACATGTCTTTCGAAAACTTGCTAGGTTCTCTCAGACATGCAGGTTTCATCACGATGTTTTCATTGACCATAAGGCAAGTGGTAATCATGTTGAAAATGATTCGCACAGGAAAATATCAGAGGTGCGAGACCCGGGATTTGAACCCGCTTCACTAGGTTTTCCAAGCGAGCGCGTTACCACTGGGCTACCACTGCCTTTTTTATAACTTATTAACAAAAACCCATATAGATGAACATAATGTAATGATTCATTTATTATGGTAAAATGTGTTTTTGTTATAGTAATTATCTACTAGCGATTCATCCTCGCTTCGCTTCGGGTTCGTCCCTAGACAAAAATAATCTATCCCACGAGAACCGTACACTTTTCCGAGTTAAAAAGCACGGGTAACCTATTCCAGATTATAATCTATCTCTGTACCAAATTTCATCCAGATTCCTTCAGCCATTCTGGCGTGAAAGAGTAACAAACATCCTTCCATCCATCCTCACAAACTTTCACATTTATAATATATAGTGTAGGATATGTAATTTGTTTATGTTCAAAAAAAAAACAATATTAATATCCTTCATTATAAAATACAAACATAAGTTAGACATATTATGTATCCTGTGGGTAAGTTGTGTATCTTTGATAACTACTGCCGTAACTACTTGTAGCTACCTTTACAGAGGTAGTAATTGTTTACTAACATTAAGTAAATTTTACTTGTATATCTGCACATAAAAAGTGAAGTTAGACACGTAGCAGATTCGAACTAGATATTTCGTGTGGCAATAAAATCTTAAACATTGCAGAAAAAAAAGCTTTATTGTGTACGCAAATCACAAACCGTTTTTAATTTTATATTTATAAACATATTGCCTAGTATTCACTAATTTTATATCGTAAGATATTCTTTGCGTATTTGCATCATACTTAGTGTACCAACAAACCTGGTCTAAGCTCAAGTTTTGTTACAAAAGTTTGTATCGCAAGTTTCGTTGTAATAAATTATAAATAAATTAACACTTGTAGGACACAGTAATGGCGATTTCCAACACTAATTCCCGTGGACAGGTGTCATATTACATGTACACATGATATCAATATTGCATAAGTACTGTAGTAACTAACACAGTAATGTTCTTACGCTCTAATTAAATTACAAGAACCGGTTTATTCGGATAATTATTTTATTGAATATTCTGAACGGACAGGGTTGTCGCAAAATTTTAATTCATCTTAGCTATTCGATATGATATGTCAGTAATTAATGAATATGAATGCAAATCTGATAGAAAATAATTAATTTTTAACTAAAAATGTAAGTCAACTTTTAAATAACTTTTAATTAATTGTTTGAAATAATAACTAGTTATTTATTATTCCAATCTTGTGCAATGGGTGACATTTTTTTAAATATTTGTATACATGTATCTAGTCCCATATTCTCTCTTGAAATGTAACCTATTTATTAACAATTACGTAACAACACAATAATTGTGAAGAAGACAATGTATATCACAAATTATGGTTATGAATTTTATAAGTTCACTAGCGACTCATTCATTCCTAGACAAAAACAAATCTATCCCACGGGAACCGTGCATTTTTCCGGGATAAAAGAAACCTATGTGCTATTCAAGACTATAACCTATCTCTGTTCCAAATTTCATTCAGTTCCGCTCAGCCGTTCTGGCCTGAGTCATACATCATAAGGGAAACATCCATCCTCACAATCTTTCACATTTATAACATTAAAGTATGTATTCTCATATAAAATAATATATTATCATATCGAATGAGTGCATTTAGAACCTCTATTTTTATTATTTAATCCGATTGAGTAAATTCTTCTTATAAAGTCAAATTCTAAGCGTTAATGTTATAGCCGATACCAAATTATTAGGCGAATAATGAATTATGTAAATAAGTTTTAGCATCCCTATTTTCGACCGATCGCGTTCACCTGTCTGCACCTCACACACTTAGCGTAGTCTATGCTGATACGTTTTGAATACAGTGTCATGATATAATAAAACCTTTGCGAGCACTTATTGCGAGAAATATTTCTTCTAATAATTATTACGAGTTATATTTGCTCATTATTACTAGTACCTTTAAAATTTATTTTGCGTTCTTACTAATGTAGCTTTTAGAAGATTTTTTATTTTACTGTTAATGACCGTGAATAAAACTTTCAACATTTACTTCATTATTGTCACACACTGTAGAATAAATGGATAAGTAAATTATTATACTTTTTTTCCTGTAAAACAAGAAATTCATAAAACCTGGATTTACATAACAGCAAGTAACACAGTATAATATTTGCAAAACATATTATATTAAATGATTAAAAAATATATACTTATTTTACGAAGTAGAAAAATTAATTTATTACTCAAGAGATATCGTAGTGTCTTCATTATTTATACATATATAATTCGTTTGAATATATGTGAAAGCTTTTCTGTTTAATGATTTTTTATAGATTTTTCAGTCTTTTTGACATACTACGTATAGCCTATGCCGCTGAATCGAGAATCATAAAATTTTCAGCGATTAATTCCTGTAACGTATTCTATTTGGTTTTATTTTATTGTATGTTATATTTCTTTATGTTAACTTAACTAAAAAGAGAAGATTTTTTTTAGATAGCAGTAAAATGTAAGACATAATTACAATGTAATGACTACAAAAATATCATAGAATTTCTATCTTCCAAGGAACTTTGTTTTCCCGATGTTAAAATTAAGCTTAGCATAATGCTTGTCAAATTCCTCTTTAAATTAGTTTGGCATCTTCCGATTTAGACCAGGTAGGGTCAAACGCCTTAAGGAATGTTTTTGGTAACATTATTCAACGTGTTAAAATTGATGAATGTTTTTTTAACCACTTAAGTTGACTTTCTCACCTTTTAAATTAAGAAACTACCACTGATAATTTAAAGGTTAAAAGAGTTAAAGTTCAAGAATATAATTAGTCTATAATTGACATGTTTATACTTAAAATAAAACAACTACAGCTTTAGTTTGTAGAGGTTTCCATTTTATTTAATACTAGCATTGCCCGCGGCTCCGCCCGCGTACAGATGACTAAAAACCAAATTCTTAGGTTTTACATATTAGTATACGCTTACATTACAGTTTTTGTGTTTTTTCTCAGAAATTAGATATTTTCTCGCTATAAAAAGTATCCTATATGTTGACCCGGATAACCAGCTATCACTATACCAAATTCCATCAAAATCCCTCTAGTGGTTTTTCTGTGATGCGATAACAGACAAATAGACAAAAATTCTAAAAACTATAGATTCGGCCTCTGTATCGATAATAATGATTATTTCAATAAGATTTTCCAGAAAATATTTAATGTTAAAATGAGACAACATAATAATTTCACTCTTTTCTTTCCTTTCCACGAATATCGATATTTCAAGTCGTGTTGCGCAATGCCAATTTAGCAAAATCCGGTTTTCTCAAAATTGGCTGGAAGATAAACAATATACCTATAATTTTGTAGATTTAATTGTTACTTAAAATAATTCAGTATATTTTACAAGAATTTTAATTTTCTTTAAATGAAAGCAAATTTTTAGAGTCCTGTGCATTGATAAAAACTGGGTCCTTAAAGAATTGCTTTTGGAGGCATAAAATAAAAAATAGAAAGAGAATAATGTAAAATTGTAATTATTATTTAAAAATAAGTATTGAACAAAAAAAATTAAAAGAAAAACATTGAGAGTAAGGACCAAAACTCTACGTGAATCTTACTTAAAGTTTTTTTTAATAATTACTTATAATATAATATACTAGCGACTCACCCTCGCTCTGCTTAGGTTTGTCCCTAATTACATTAGAACGTTTAGTATGGATTTCTCAGAGATGAGATATTTTCCCGCAATAAAAAGTATCCTATATATTGACCCAGATAACCAGCTATCATCATACCAAAATTCATCAAAATCCCTCCAGTGATTTTTCCGTGATACGTTCATAGACAGACAGACAATCAAAAATTCCAAAAATTATAGATTCGGCCTCAGTATCAATAATAATGACTATATTGATAAGATTTTCCTACAAATATTTAATGTACAGATTGGACTCAGTTAAAATTTTATTATATGTATAGATGTTGTGTAGACGTGTCGTAAACATTGTGCCAAATATTTAAGATAATATTCCAAAATCGCGGATCTGCGTAACAGTGATGCAAGACTAACAATATCATAAATACTGCTTACAGTTCACATTTAGCGTAAAACGGACGTTGTTTACAATATTTATATCAATAAATTATGTAATAATTAAGCCCATTGTGTGAACGTTACCTGGTTTCTCTATTTGTGGCAAATAAACCAACTTAAATAATTTTATTACGTGAGTCTGTTTTTCCCGATTATCAAGCTTTAGATATACGAGTAATAAATATCAACTCTACAGTTCTTAAAGTTATTATTATTTTACTAGCAACTCACCCTCGCTTCGCTCGGGTTCGTCCCTTGGTACGTTTTAACGGTTAGTATGAAATACAAATCTTTGAATTTCTCGGTTTTTCTGTACTATAATATACATGTATTATGCATATAAACCTTCCTCTTGAATCATTCTATCTATTAAAAAAACCTTACCAAAATCTATTGCGTAGTTTTAAAGATCTAAGCATACATAGGGACAAACAGACAGCGGGAAGCGACTTTGTTTTATACTATGTAGTGACTAGCGATCTTCCCTCGCCCTGCTCGGGTTCATCTCTAGGTATGTTTTAACGGTTAGTATACCTAGATTTCTTAGATGTGAGATATTTTCATTTTATCCTAAATGTTGACTCGAACAACCAGCTATCACCATACCTTTCATTAAAATTCGTCACTCTTGTTAACCAAGAGTAATAAAACATCGATAGTGCAAAAGATGTGCTTTAATTTCCGATCCCCGAACTCATAGAACGTAACAATATTTTAATTTGTCCAAACTGTTGACTTATTTTGCAAGTTTATAAGTTATGAAAGTATTTAAGGAAAGTTCTAATTAGCGCTAATAATTTTATGAAAAGAGATTTTCTGTCCAATAATGAATAATTGGATTCTGGGTCGTAATTCATTATAATGAACAAAAAAAGTACGAAAGAGGTATGCTACCACGTGATTTAGTGGTATTTTACGTTCTTAGCCACTTATGGTGGTAGTTTATACTAAATTAGGTGTTCTGTGGGCGGCCATATACGCAGCTTGTAGAATGTCCACAGTTGTTTTTATGATATGAAATGGACGAAATACGAATGTCACTAACATTAATTAAGAACTTTTTTGTTTCATCCAAATTGAGCTATAATTTAATAATTAAAATAAATAATATAGTTTAAATTAATAAAAAGAAACTTCTAAAGTTTCACTAATGTCGCGTAGACATCAAATTCTTTTCCTCTCTACTTAAAATTCAAAAAAAAATCTAAATATTTTATTCAGCATTAAATTATTACAATTCTTTACTGAACGTGATGAGTCTACTACCAGTACATTACTTATCATAGTAAATATACACGTTGGTAAGAATGCAATTTGCATGATTACATTTCTCATGATTAAATCTTTTGTACAAAAAAGCTTTTCAGAAAGCTTTCTTTCGTGCGCATGAATTTGTATAAGGACTTTTTATGCAAAATTTTACGCTTCTAGATCTAGATGCATATTGTCCATAATGTGATCTAAGATTATTATTATTTACTAGCGGATTATTCTTGCTTCACTCGGGTGTCCGGTGTCAGGAATCCTTGCAGGTATCATTCGTTCAATTGTTCAAGTTTTATCAAAATCGAACGAATGGTTTTGGAACGCATAAAATATAAATATACAAGGAGACATTTTTATTAATATTATACATAATTATCTATTAGACATTGTAATTCTAAAATTCAAAATGTGAATTGTGCCAAAAAAAAACAATATAAATATTCTGAGAACATTTCAACGGGCTACCTATTTCAATTTAAAAACCATGTAGGACCAACCGACACTTAAACCCTTCGACACGCTGTACGAACTACTACCTTACTACCGTACAATTCGCTTTACAATTAGATACATAGCTGTCAAATATTATATGTAATAAATATATATAATATAATATAATATAATATAATATAATATAATATAATATAATATAATATAATATAATATAATATGTCAAATATAAGAAGTATCTATTACCACGGCAAAATTCTAAATACTTATATTAAATCCTAACAATGTAGCTACGCTGTAGGTATAATTTAGCATAACGCTATCGTACTATTAAAGTAATAGACGAAGTATATATCTACAATTTGTGGTAATAGTATGTTAATACTTGTGTATTATGTATTGAAAATACTATTATTTGTAGAAATCATAATTTACTGCTCCATTTTAACATACAGTAGGTTCGCATTTCATTCTTAAAACGTTTCTTCGTGGTAATTTCTTTCGTCAGTGAAAGGCGTATTCATTAAATGCAAAATTGCATTGGCATTTTTTTAAAACCAGATTGTAGGTACACTGTCATTTGACTTCTGTAAATTTAATTCTTTAAAATAGTTGCGCTTGTAAATTAGTCATATTATTAAAGAAAGTTTTCATTTTATTAAGGTATAGCGAAGGTATGCGGTCAAAACAACAATTTTGCTGTCTACTGCATTAAATTTATTGTCTCTCGAATCATCTTAGGGGCGTGTACTTACAGTCTAGTCCATTTTACATTTACCTCATAGTTCCAACTTAATGTTAGCGAAAATAATGTTATCAGTTTCATGTTTAAACATGTCGTTGGTACAGGAATTACATTTAATATATTGCAGGTACTAAAGTTACTAAGGAGATTTGCACAAACATTAATTTAATATATGGTTATAATTTCGTTATGTTCGTGGCCCGGAGGCTTATTGATTGATATTTTGATCCTAAAAAGTCATGAAAAATAAAAAAATTAAACTAGCATTGGCTCTTCGTATAGCTCATGAGGTCAAGTTTACGTTAGAAGATTGGATAGTTCTTTAAAAATAATATAGAAGTTTCTAATAGACTTTTTATATAAGTCAAGTCACAGGTTAATGAGTTAGTTATACGCTTCTAAAGTCAATAACATTGTGTATCCCACTTCCCGCTCATCAAAATTTTAAGTGTTAGGAAATAAAAATATTTTATGTTTAACCTCAGAAAGACGTAAATTTTAGATCACATTTAATGATTGTTGATGTGGTACCCTCACTCTGCGAATTAGACTCATGCTCGATTTCACCAAAGTCACCTAAGTTTAAGGGATCCCCTAAGCATGGTTAGGGGGCTGTTAGGAGACAGTTACTGTTTCACCGACAGTTAGGGGTCACCTAAATGTTAAAAGGCCCCCTAAATTTAGGTGCTCGAAATATGGGCTTAAACACGATGGTAAAACGAAATTTAATTTAGGGGCTAGTTTAGGAGAATTTTAAGCTAGGGATCCCATACGTAGGTGGTAGCTTATGGGTTGTTGGTGAAATCGGGCATCAGACTTGTTATTTTTTGTTATATGTATTAACTTAATAACTATTCTTTATAAGGCGCAAATTCGGCCCCACATGGAGTACTGTTCTCATCTTTGGGCGGGAGCTCCCCAGTACCAGCTACTTCCATTTGACCGCATTCAACGTAGGGCGGCTCGAGTTATCGACGATCAAGCACTCTCCGATCGGCTTGATCCTTTAGCTCTCCGTAGAGATGTTGGATCACTCTGCATCTTCTACCGCACTTATCACGGGGAGTGTTCCGAGTAATTGTTCGGACTGATCCCGGCTGCTGAATTTCATCATCGGACATCGCGCCAAAATATTAAATTCCATCCACACCACCTTGATGTCCAGCGTTCCACAACAGTGCGATTTTTAAGACTTTTTCTGCCCCGCACAACCACTCTGTGGAACCAGCTATCGCCGGCGGTCTTTCCGAACCGCTACGACTTGGCCACCTTCAAGAAGAGAGCGTATTCTTTCCTTAAAGCCGGCAACGCATCTGCAAGCCCTGCGGTGTTGCAGATGTCCATGGGCGGCGGTGATCACTTTCCATCAGGTGAGCCTTCTGCCCGTTTGCCCCCTTAGTCCCATAAAAAAAAAACTCTGTATGAACTTCACAAGTAATTTGATAAAATATTAAAGATTTCGCGCTTTGAATTAATAAACTTCCCAGACGTATTACGAAAGCAAGTGTAGCGATTAAAAATAAATTACTGTGCAGATCTCTTTATTTAATCAACCCGGTCTATTAAAAATATTTCATAAAATTGTAAAATGTGACTATAAAGGTTTCAACTCTAATGTTAGCAATTATAATATTATACGAGTATATGCCTACATGCATGTATTAATCGTTGTATTTGGTACATAAATGGATGTTCAAAAAAAGTCTAAAAGCTTTATTAAAATATTCGCTTCATAAATGAAATAACCAACGAAGCTTATAATTATTTATCAATTATTTTATTTTTCTTTGAAGTAAGAGACCCGCAAGAAGAATAATTGAAAATGCTCGATTTAAATTTATAAAGCTGGCCTAATACGTAGTATAAAAATTTAATACCGACTTTTATTATCCTCTGTCGTTTTTTCACCATTCGTTATATAATATTTTGTGCAGTTGCTAGATCGTATATTTACAGAGTAAATTAAAAACCAGAAATGGAATCTTGATGGTTTCGAGAGAAAATTGCTTGTTGCCAAGCGAAGCGCGCCAAACAATCATGTCTAAAGATTTTTTTAATAACTCATGCTAAAATTACTCACCAGAAGTAAATTTAAGCTCATGCAAAATTACTTGAACACAAATTCTAAATCATTATTTATGTTTTCTTTTTAATTTAAACAATAAATACCTACATTAATATTATGAACTAGCATTGCCCGCGGCTCCGCCCGCGTTCAGATGATCAATAACCAAATTCTTAGGTTTTACATATTAGTATACTCTTACATTACAGTTTTTGTATTTTTTCTCAGAAATGAGACATTTTCTAAAAAGTATCCTATATGTTGACCCGGATAACCAGCTATTATCATACCAAATTTCATCAAAATCCCTCTAGTGATTTTTCCGTGATGCGGTAACAGACAGACAGACAGACAAAAAATCTAAAAACCATAAATTCGGACTCTGTATCGATAATAATGTCTATTTCAATTAGATTTTCCAAAAAATATTTAATGTACAGATTCGACTTAGTTTCAATTTCATTATATGTATAGATTTAAATACGCTTATTATTCAGTTTTAAACATAAAAAAATTTAGTCAGTTATTAAGACAAAGCACTACTGGATCACATTAATATGAACAAGTTTGTTAGAGATATCTTAGTTGGAGTTCTACTCTAGACAAAGGCAAGATTAATATCAGGATCAATTCATCAAGGCGATAGGTCATCTAATTATTTTTTAATATTTTTTCTAAGAAAAAGAAAGTGATGACTGATACGACTATTTAATTTAAAACCTTTTTTGCTTCTGTTATTTTTGATCTCAACTAACATTCTTGTATATTTTGGGTGTATCACAAAGAACAAAACTATGATATTTTCTTAGATTTACGCTAATATTTGACATTTTAAATGAAACTATCTTTTCGGATTTTTTTGCGGATTTATTTTAATTTTTGGTTCCCGACGTTTCGAATGCTTTACAGAAATTATGGTTACGGGAAAGACTAAGGTTCTAGACGTCTCAAAGGCGTTACAGACATCTCACTTGTTACAGACAATGCCTATCCACTATTTAACAAAAATGATTTTTAAAAACCTTCAAATAAACGTCTATAAAGTCTTTCAATCCGTAAAGATCGTTTTATTTGAAAGAAACTATTCTTAAATCATTTAGATTTTATCGGGGTTATTATATATATATATATATATATATATATAATATATATATTATATATATATATATATATATATCTTTTGTGCGTTATTTAGAGGAAAGCTAAGTAAAGCGTAAGTAAAGAATTGTAGCTTTTGTAGCAAGCTCTGTATTTTCGTAGTTAACATTATTATTGCTAGCATTATTGTTGCCAGCATTATAGAAAATAGATAGGTATATTACAGTGAACTTACGCGGTGTATAATTAGAACTTTACTATAGGTATTAGGTACCTATTACCCTTCTTGCCAAAATTATCGGAATCAACTTAAAAAAGAATCTATTGTTCACAATACGATGTCTAGATTTATTTAATTAGTAATTTAATACTAAACAATGACTTATAAAAACAGAAATTTTATCTATAAATAAAATATACCTCTAGTGTCATAAAAAAAAACACCATTTAACTTCCTAAGACGATTTTACAATCCGGATTTTAATAGCTTTCTTTCATTTATTCATTCATGTTTGCGTCTGTTACGTTTTGCATTATTGCTTAGACTACAGCTGCAATAAGATTTACCTTGACGTGTTATATGTAGGATGTTCTATCACTATACTGCAATGGGACGTAAAATTATAAAAATAGCGTTAGTAACTCTTTATATGGATTAATAAAGTGAAATTTTTACATACTTTAGTTAAATTTAATTACATATTTTATTTGCCTAGAACAAAAAAAATATATACATATTCTACGGTTAGGTTAGATCATGATGATGTCCTCCCGAACGATTTCGGCCGTGGTGACCCATCTCACTGAAACTAGCCTATTTTATACTAGATATTATAGTGCGGAAGTGTACGCGCAGACACTAGTGCCCATCTACTTGCTGTTATTTTCTATGTCCTATGGGACGATAATTCGACACGGCTGGTCAGAGATCAGACGCAGGACCGACGGCTTTACGTGCTGTCAGAGGCACGGAGGTGAAACACCGCTAGCTTCCCAACTCCGGGTTATTTCTGGACCTTCCTTAGCCGAAAGACTCAATTACTAAACTTGGTCCGACCCAGTACTCGAACCCAGGACCTCAGGATATGTAGATGTTTGTCACTACACCACCGAGGTAGTTATGAAACGTGGCATATGAAAGCTGCAACTAATTATTTTTACGGTAAATTTGTTATAAAATAGTAGTAGTTTCTTATGTAGAATATTAATAAAAACATGTGGAATTAAAGCTATATTTATAAGTAGGTAGATTGTAACAACGGTATAAAAATATAAACATTGTAATTTGAAGGTTATAAAAGAGCGATATTTAGAGCAAGCTTATCACTGGCTTCTTAGGAGAGTCGCAACATGCATTCCGTAGCCGTTGTAGTTTCCTCACCTCATTTGTTGCTTAACTTTTTTCAGGTTATGTATATCCTCTAAACATATGTATTACAATAAAAAAATAAAAGATAATAACGTATTTATAGGGTTGCAAAATGTTTTTTTCATGTTTAGGCTTTAAAGTAGATAATTTTTGTACGATATTTAAATTATATTTGTCCTTATTAGGTTTAGGGCTACCTAAATTAATTTTAATTATTATTATTATAGTTATATTATTTACTAGCCTATACTAGCTATAGTTATATACTACTATAATTAGATTGAATCCCCATACAAACTTTCATCCCCATTTTCGATTGTCGGGATAAAAACTATCCTTTGTCCTTCCCTGGGTCCCGAACTATCTTTTTACCAAATTTCATCAAAATTGGTTCTGTAGTTTCGGAGCCTATTCGGTACAAACAAACAGAAAAAAAAAAAAAAAATCTTTCCTCTTTACAATATTGGTATAGATATTAGTATGGATTATAAATCATTTAAGTTGTATTTATAAATTAAATAATAAGGCAGTTATGCACATATCATAGCCTGGGTAATGTAATAGGTAAAAGTGGTCGTAGTTTTTATACTGTAGTGTAGAAATACGAGTTGAAGCGTTAAAACAAAATTAAATTTTAAGTATTTTTATATATTTAAGTATTATTATATATTTAATTTAAAGTATTTTTGGCTGATTTGGCTCAAGCCTACTTTTATATTAAGTATTTAAATATGATTTTACAAGAATTCTTGAATATACTTTTCATATTTCTTCTTTCTTTTGACTGTTAAAGGAGTTAGTAAGATGCAATAACCGCGATATAGGAGAGATAGCTCAGCGGGGTCTCAGGCCGAATGAAGGAAAACACTGTTCAAAGGCTTTTCGTATAAAAAGATTTATTAAAATTGCTACTGCGTACATTTGAATGTCTCACTTGTTAGTGTAGGCGTCATATTATTGCTTTGTACTATTTATTGGCGAAAATATTTACATTGAATACTAACGTTTGACATAATATATTATAGTATTATTAATTATATTTAATATCAACAAACTACTATTTTTTTAATATATTTCCACTATCTTTGTGAAACTGTTAAAATATGATTTAATAAATTGATGTTTCTTGTTCGCTTAGATTTTTTAGAGACTATATATTTTTTGGCTCAGTTTGTAGTGACCCTACTTTCTGTGCCAGCAGTCGCGGGTTCGAGTCCCGTTGGGGGCATTCATTTGTGTGATGAGCATGAATGTTTGTACTTCAGTCATGGGTGTTTATATTTATAATATGCATGTATTTAAAGCTATATATGTGTAGTGTATCAAGTATCTGGTATCCATAACACAAGCCTCGTAGCTTACCATGGAACTAGATGGTGTTGTGTGTTAATGTCCCAACATATATTTTCCCGCGGTAAAAAGTATCCTATATGTTGACCCTGATAACCAACTATCATCAAATTTCAGCAAAATTTGTCCAGTGGTTGCGTGATGCGTTCCCAGATAGACAAAATTTCTAAAAACTATAGATTCAGCCTCTGTATCGACATTATTGACTATGTATAAAGACGTTCCAAGAAATATTCAATGTATAGATTCGACTCAGTTACAATTTAATTATATGTACCAATAGATGATAAGAACGATATCCGTAACATAATAAAACGTAAAGATGATTAAGAAATAAAACTATTTTTATTTTTATTTTATTATAATTTAACATGTACAAATGAATGTTACAACAAAATAGGATTTCGATTTGCATGTTACAGACTAATTAAGAATTTTGTGGCCGAATGACCTAGTTATATCTGCTCCTACAAAATGTTTATTACTAATAGCTGTCAGGATGATATATATTTAATAACGTTTCGCTCCTGGCACAAATTCTCCGAATACTGGTCTGAAATTGATTGGACTGCATTTAAGCCGTAAGCCAAAATTAAAAACAAGTCGGCAAAACACGCGATACCTACCATGCCTTTTCGTGCATCGTAAAAATTAACAGAGTATACAGCAAGTTACTATTTCGGCGCGATTAACGGCGACCTACTTATCGCAAATTTTGGCTGAATTACAAATATGTGATCGTACCTTAGTCTAGTTGTTATCAAAACGTAACATCTGTATTGGTTATGTAGCTGTTGGGATCGACCTTGTGCATGGATTATTAATGAGTGTTGAGCGTAATCTGTCTTTCTTAGTAGTTGATAGTATTAAGCCCTAGTTACCGATGTTTCTTGCAACATGGTCTTCTGGCACAGGTCGGATAGGTTGTAACCGAATTAGCAATATCGAAGCAGCAATCAATAATCCATATACTTTTTTTTTGAACAAAATATTTTTAAAAACTATACCAAAAAAAAAAACCTGTGACACGTTATCATTTTTCTTTAGTAGATACGACAAAAGAAATTTAGTATTGAAAATATGCATAGACTGTGTAAATTACTACATATTTAACCTAAAGGTGAAATGGAACAGTTGAAAAAAATTCAAAGGTTACATATTATATTCGAGCATGACTACGATTAGTAAAAATAGGACACACTTGTTTCTTTTTCGTGCCAAAGGTCAAAATCAGTTTTAAACCTTTGACCAGCATTCAACTTCGTTTTTATATCGCGATTCTAGTGATTATGATCATATTGTTACGCCTGAATATAATATTAATTTTTATGTTAACCTACATACCTACATAGAGCTTGTGCAGAGCTTAAACATTCCGAAGGATATATTGTTGATCAGTGACTGGCATATGATAATACTGGTATATAGTAATGGTGATAAGTGTACCGCACTTTCCACATTTCTTTATATTTTTAAAACCTAGTATAGTATTATATGATCTATGTTAAAATAAAGTTAATGAAAATAAAATGTTTACTCTTTCATAATTGTTTAATATACCATTTACAATTATAGCGTACTCAAAATACAGAGTTTATAATTACCTAAATCTGAAGTAAATAAAGTCATTCATATGTACAAGTGTGTTAAACGCCCGAATAAATATAAATGCGGGTAAAATCCATAAATATGTGTCATTTCCAAATTTGGTATAAAATGCATGAAATTATGATGTAAACCCAGACGCCAGTGATGTCACTGCTGCGCCGAGTAAATCACTTATTCACTACTTAATGGTAACTGTTTAAACGGTCGGAATGTATATTGCGTGTTTTAATAAGGTTAATCAAAACGAAACAAATTGACTCCCACTTGACGATGCTCTTTTGGTTTGTGGATTTTTGATATTAAGTTATTACTTTTATACAGAAATAAAAAAAATAATGATATAATAATGCGCCACTTCAACTATTACTATTTCAAGAAAAAGTCTAAATTTTACAAAGTTGACTTATTGGTAAGTATTTAGGTAAAAATGTTCTGTGGGGGAATAAAAATATTAAAAGATATATATATATATATATATATATATATATATATATATATATATAAAATAAGCCATAACCAATACTATGTTTTTGATTTGCTTACTGCGTTGCTTTACTTACAGTTAGTTGCCTAGATGCTATTGCATAAGAGATGCGTCTTTATCTAACCCGATCTCTGGTGTACGTACACGATTAAAGTTGCCATTTTTAATTAACCTCTGGCATCTCAACCCTGAGTTACAGCATTAGATGACGTTCAGTTTCAGATCATACTTATTAGATTAACTTTATCTGCAATTCCATCATCGTCAGCTCTGTATAAGTTTGCTCGTTTATGATTCGCAACATTTCATACTTCGCATAGAGGAAATAGCACAAGTAGGTATGGTATATGCTTAGTTTGTACACATTTTAAATATTAGCATAGTATTGTTTTTGAGCTATTACGAACATTTTGTTTCATCATAATTTTAACTTGCCTCCGGAAGTAAATTTAGGTTAATAAATTGATAATATTAGTTAGAATCTATTATATGTATATTGAATAAAAAATGTCAAAATCCAACTATACAATATATATATAATTAATTAGTATATTGTTTATAATCATTTACCTTTTATTTACTTTGTTTGTCTCTAGCGCTAATATAAAAATTGTATGCTTTACGCTTTCTAATATTTTTTATTCTATGACATAATATATTGCATAAGTGGCTCAGATCAAACATACACGCGATTATCTGCTCTAAATATATTGGTAAATATTTGGCTGATTATTTTGAAAACATATCAACTATGCTTTACATATATTTTTATGCATCACCTAGTTTATTGAATCAGATGTCTTTTTAATTTTATTTTTTATAGCAAATTCACGTAATATTATAAATGAGCTGTGAGTTTGTAAATTTTTTATTGTATGATATATTTCTTTTTATTCTAGTGATATCTTGGTTTAATGATTCCGGGTGCTTCTTGTACGTACGTCGGTAAGAGGCGTTATGCAAAAGCTTATCGTAGAAGAGTTCGTATATAAGTAAAAGTTAACAGTTGGGTAGTTATCTATAATCAGATTGAACTTGAACACTGTCGCAATATTAGGACACATTACTCAATAAGGACAATAATCTGATTAAGAAATCATCCATTATTACGTGTTTTATGTAACAGTTGCTATACAAATGAAAGTAAAAGTGGAGACGTAATTTGTCCCTAATTTCCATACGGGTGTCTCGGTGGCATTTAGCAGCCGCTTTTAGCAGTTGTTTTCGCTAATTACCATCTCGTTTGCAATTTAAAACCGTATGTATGTTCGTGGCAGGTTCTATTAGCGAAAGTGTTCAGGGTGTATCGGGTAATTGGCAAGGGTGTGGTACATATGTGGACACGGGCTCCGAGCGTCAGTAGTCACAGCTATCATTATGCAAACATAACACAACAAGTATTGGCATTTCCTTAAAGATTAGATCTAATATTCTAATAGACATATAGGACTTGTTAAATTAATGACACAGGTTTTCTATGCTGTATATTATGTAAAAATTATACTTTATTCAAAGTATGAATTTACTTAGCATTTCTTAAAAAGCAGTTAGTGCTAGGCATATTGCTTATTTATATTCACACATACATTGGCAGAACATGAAAATGCTAGCTCAAGTCATCTTCATGTTCAACTCTTTACTTATATATGACTGTCGCTGTCTATCCACGTCGACAGTTGACAGTTGTGTATTGCTATCGAAATGAGCTTGTAGGTAATGTATAAGGCATTAGTCATGTTACGTCTCTTGGGGTCAAATGGCCGGCGCTGGCACTGATGGCGCCGCTTTATCAGTGCCAGTCCTCGATGAAGTTGGATGATGCTGTCAGGTTCGCCGTTTGTTGTCCTGGGGATAGCGTAGACGAACTACAATGTTGCAAGGCTTCATACCACATAATTATTACTTAAAATTTCCGAGAAAATACTTTGTTTACTTTTTAAATTTTAAATTGGCTGCGTAGTACTTATTTGTATATAAGGAGATATTTCATGTGTAATATGTTTATGTCGAAACTTAGCGTTTTTGTTGTATTATATAAGTATCGCTTTGTCTTAAAGAATACAACGATGCAGGTTCATTTTGGTCAACTATTAACTAAAGAAATTTCACAATATAGTAAAGTTTATAACTTCATGATATTTATTAGCACGTTTGCTCTAAACAAGGATTCATACGATGTGTCTATTCATTCGTTGTGCGCTCAGACGTTATTGAAGTCGATGAATAGCTTGTTAAATATCACATCTCCAGACCTCCTGTCAGGACGGCAATATTCTATAATATTGCTAATAATAGCTCTCTGATTTTATGTTTCTGTACTTAATATATATAACAACTTTACACTGTACAATAACAACTTTAGACTAAAGTCAATGTTTACATAAAATTGCAAAAAATATAAAATTAAAATCCTTTCGTATTGGCTTCTTATAATGTGCATTTTAATAATATACATTTACAAAAAACTAAATAATCTTTATTTATATATTTATGTATGTATGTATGTATGTATGTATGTATGTATGTATGTATGTATGTATGTATGTATGTATGTATGTATGTAAGTACGTTCTATGTATGTATATACATTTCTCCTGTTTCTAGGATTGAGATTCTCAATATTATTACGATATAAAGTCCTTGACGTTACAAAAATACAAAGATTATCATTGAATGATACATGAGACTAATTATTTTATTTTAAATTTGCCTGTGGTAGTAGGTTAACTGTTAATTTCAAAGGAGGTCTTCAGTCATTTTAGTCAATCATTTTATATCGTTCCATTTAATGCTCTTTAACTTGTAATGTTATACGATTGGTAATGCATAAGATTATACAGAATATAGATATATTTTTTGCTTATAAAAAAAGATATATATTAGGGGAATTAAATATCTATAGTAAATATGTTTCTATATCTATAGTATATATATTTTTGTAATACTCAACTTGAACTTAATATATAAATATTTTACTTATTGTCACTGTTACTGTCCTTTGTAAATTTTTAAGTTGAAAAATTATATTTGTATGCCTAATGGTAGAATGTATACGGATACTTAATGTTAATGCCTGTAACATACTATGTACACCTACATTCAGAGCAAATAAAAAATATTATTATTATAACATAATATAAGTATTTTTTAGTCGAGTATAGTAATAGAGCTAGATCATTCTTGCCATGTTGGGATACGTATTTGGTAAATATATACTCGTAATTAAAAGAAAATTGATCAACAATGCAAGTGGTTTAATATTTTAAGACGTTATTTTAAAAATAAACAATATTAATTTTAAGATCTAACATAATAATTAAAACATTTAAATTGCTTTCACGTATTTGTTTTATAAAAATTAATTTAGTAATAGTAATGTAACTCAAAAGTCACAAGCATAGTAAGTTTTTTGTACTTGCTAGCCATTAGACCTTTGCCTACAAATATTTATTGGTCAGGATTAAAATATTCTAATTTTATATATTTATATTTAACCTAGCAAGTTTTCGAAAGACTTGTTAAGTCCGCCAACCCTTACTTGACCAGCGTGGTAGACTAGGCCGGATCCCCCTCGTCTTGAAGGGAGGCCCGTGCCCAGTGGAACGCTAAAAATAAATAAATACCACTACTAATAGTAAGCTACGAGGCTTGTGTTATGGATATCAGATAGTTCATACACTACACATATATAACTTTAAAATTTAAATACATACATATTATAAATATAAACATCCATGACTAGAGTACAAACATTCGTGCTCATCACACACATGAACGCTCCCAGCAAGACTTGAGCCCGCGACCGCTGGCACAGTAAGTAGGATCAGTACAAACTGAGCCATGCGTGTCAAAAAGGGCTGAATACACATACGTATTGAACTTATTAATAGTTATCTCTTAAAATTAGTAATGGGTAAATAATAACTTTCATCATTGCATAATTTCAAATATCCATGTCTGCTTTAAGCTGCGTATGTACATTAGGTAATCCTCTTCAAAAATATAAAAAAATACAAAAAAAAATCGTATATATTTTTAATATAAAATAAACAATAATACCGGTCTTCTTAACTATTCTATTAGAGACTAGCATTGCCCGCGGCTCCGCCCGCGTTCAGATAACCAAAAGTCTAATTCTTAGGTTTTACATAATATTAGTATACTCTTACATTGCAGTTTTTGTTTTTTTTTATCAGAAATGAGATATATTCCCGCGGTAAAAAGTATGCTATATGTTGACCCGGATAACCAGCTATGGCTATACCAAATTTCATCAATATTCCTCTAGTAGTTTTTCTGTGATGCGATAACAGACAGACAGGTAACAGACAGACAGGCAGCCAGACAAATATTCTAAAAACTATAGATTCGGCCTCTGTAGCGTTAATTATGTTTATTTCAATAAGATTTTCCAAAAAATATTTAATGTACAGATTCGACTTAGTTACAATTTTATTATATCATTATGTTTAGATGTATAGATTATAATTTTCTGATTTAAGATTCGTAAGGGCCATGTAGACAAGGAGGAGGTATTGGATCTTTATTAATAACCGGGCCGGCACTGGAATGCTATCTTGATTTTATAATAGTAACCTGTCGCATATAAAGACTACCTTGAGACAAGTACCTTATAGCTTCCTCGTGCCATCATAATTATAATATGCGATTGCACGTGCACTATGTTATTAAGTTTTGAAAAATTACTGGTCAATTAGAACAAAACCAAGAGAAATTATTTTATTAATTGAAATCATACACGGGCTTTAGTGAATATGTATACCCATTTATCATACACCTAGACGTTTAATTAATTCTTTTTTATATATATATATATATATATATATATATATATATATATATATATATATATTATTATATATATATAGCTTTTTTACATTTAAATGAGCACAGTGCAAGAATTTTTTAAAGCCGGTGTATTTATAAGCGATATCGTGCACTTGTACAGATCAAGCGTGTCTCTACTTAATTAAATTTATCGTATCCAATTTAACAGGCTTCAAATAATTTCTCTGTAAATCTACCCAATTACGGGAACATTTTTGGCGCATGTATACTCTTTCGGCTTACAATGTGGAGTAACAATCGTGATTCTTGTTCCGATAAGTCCATGGATATCGTACAAAAAGCGGTACTCAAAAATAAGGGTATGAAATTTATTTTAACAAGTTACATTCTGGAAATCTCGAATTGGTTAAGTTACGTGTTAACAGAAAGCAGAAAAGGCCAGTAAAGTCCGCATAATTGTGAGCGTTATTCGTATACAAATACCTATATTATTTTATTAGTATTTACATAGTTTAACCTAAATTTTCATTATTAACTTTTTGCGTTGACTAACTTGACCAAGTTTTGATATTAATAAGTATAGTTAAATATTAAAACTTAAAGGACGCCAAACTTGAATACTATAATATCGCTTATTGAATTAAAAACTAGGTAATAGCAAATATGTACCTAATACCTACCTATATAAGTATACATATACCTATATAAATATACCTATATAAGTATACCTATATATGTATCTTACTTTAGATGGTCGAACAACTTAAAAATAGAAATAGTACCTCAATTTTAAAATTTCCTTTATTTTGTAACATCAAAACAACTTTCAGAGGACATAATATGTATTTATAAGTTTTATTTTTAGCAAATCATTCTATGTACCATAAACGATTTAATTTTAAGATCTTTAAAAGAAATAAAATTCATTACTAGTATTACATTATGAGATACCTATTTCTTTATGTTGTCGAGATACACGTACGAATTGACAGTGGAATCACTCAGGAATATTTGCTTGTCATTTGGCATGAGTTACATCTTTTTTAGACGCAGACACTTGTCAGACAACAAACGAAGTAGAGCTTGTCTTGAAACTCAAGAAAGGTAATCGGGTACTCTCTACATATGTGGATCGCGGACAATACTGAATACCGATTATAAAATTATACTTAGAATAAAATAGAATTATATACTGCCATGTCTTTCTTTTATGTCCGGCAAGTCTTTGTAGGCATGGCCATAATATATTGGAACACATTTCTGCGGTCCTCACACTCTTATATACTCTTAACGTTCTTGCTCTTCAAGGACCACAGAAACCACAGCGATCAATCAACTTAATTATACTGTACTTTTAAGTTATTGTCTTGCAAATTATGTTAAAGCATTTTAACATAACTGACGTAATCAATCCTGCGCTCGTTTAAAATATCCGTCTGAGGGTATCTTTAGACGGATCGAACATTATTTATGCTGGTGCTAACGCAATGACGCAATGCACCGGCTGCGCGGAAGGTCAGGTTCTCGGATTTACGTTACACCAAGTCTTTGTTGCGCCCGCGCCGACTTCGACACTTCTAACGGATCCTTGCTATATCGATATTCACACTTTTGTTTATTTTCCTTTAAATGTAATAAATAAGATGTGTATTATACTTTCTTAGATTAACGAGAATATTTGACATTTTAAATAAAACTATCTAGCATAATTGCTGTAAACCATTCATAATGTCGGAAACTAAAAATCAAAACAAATTTCCTAAAAAAATTCCGAATCGTGTAAAGCTACTTTTATTTAAGATGTAGGTATATTTATTATTTTATATTCTCTCTGCTATGCTAACGAATAATTTAATAATAAGGAAGCAAGCTTTATCTCTAAAGTGATGATGAGATAATTGACTTTTCACGTTGCGAGTTGCAATTTATTATAACACTAGCAACCTACCCTTTGTTCAGTTGGTTGCGTCCATTGGCGCTCAGTGTTTGCTTCAAGTCATAGTCTATATCTGTGCACTAAATTTTATCCAAATCTGTCCAGCCGTTTGAACAAGAAGGAGTGGCAGAACTTATAACGAATAATAAACTCGTATATCTACATAAAAATATTAAGAATAATATATCAGCCTGTGGATATTTTTATAATCAACGAGAAAATATTGGATAGAAATCAACGAGCGTACTTCGTTAGTTAGATATATTTTTAACTTAAATACTTTATTTCCTATATTAAGTAAACTGTGAAAAATTGCCAATACATTGTTAATTTCCACAGTCGTGTGAAAAGAAAGTGTGAGCCATTATTTAACTCCTACGACTTGCCAGCAATTTGACAAAGTTATGTTATATTTTAACTTCAATGAACACAATTTATGGAAATCGTGTCCATATTTCATACGTGTAACTTCATTTTTTATACGCGAATTGGCAGCTGCTTAATATTCTTTGTGAATATTTGCAAAAGAAAATGTATGAACTTCGGTTATATTTAAAAATATTTCTAAATTGTATAATCGCTCTATATTTACACATACATTAGTCATCATGGTATAGTGGATAGCACGTCATTCGCAGCATCGTAAGGTTATGAGCTTAACTGAACCATATCAAAGCTTAAAGCTTTTGTTGAACTAACTGGTATCGAGTCACAATTAATTTGTGAATAATGGTGGTGGAGAAGTGTCTGATTGATAAATATGGCCCGATTTAGACCCTAAAGGTTACACAATATCATAGGTCATAAATAGATTTTTTTTATTCCAAAGTGAATCGTATCACATAAATACATATAGAATAGATTGAGCTGTAAAAATAAATACATAAAATTTGTAAAACAATATTAAACAAGATTTAGAACACGCAATTAGAAAAAAAAATGATTTTTTACTTTTCTTTACTATATGAAAATTTTCAATCATAAATAGATGTTAAAATTCATGAGTTAGCTTTAAATATAATACCTAAGTAATGCATTTAATACACTTGTCTACGTGAAAGTTTCTTTCATCGTAAACAGCGTGTAAACGATCGTTCCAGTAAAACACTTCTCGTGTCTTCTTTCAGCTTCGTGACTTGGTTATATGTTCAACTGCGATAAAGACTTGTACTTTATTGAATGTACAAAAAATATAGAACAGTCCATACTTTCATTTATAATATATATTATAACCTATTTTAATTTAACTTATTCAATCTTAAACAACTTTTGACTAGATTCAAATTATTGAACTTTACAGACTTTATACAATCTAACTCAATATTATTAAACTTACTATAAAAAATAATAGGTATTATTAGTACAATCCATAAGAAAAACCAAATAAAATTGGTTTGTGCGTGCGTTGTCTTGTTCTGCCCTCTGCGTTCTAGTGTAAGTATAAGTAATTTTATGATAAATAGTATTCTTATTACTTTTCTATCAAATGTAAAGATCACACCAGTTTACAATAATAGTTTCTGATATTGTGAATTGTGAAACATGTTATAGGGAAAGTAATTTTTCTAAATAAAGTGCCACTTTAGAACTTAATTGTTATAGTAGAAGATTGTCCTTTACTCATTTGGGATAATTGGAGTATAGATGAAATATTTTATACTAGCCATTCAATTTTCTACTCATTGACGGAAAAAAGTGGACACTCGATATTTAGACTTTGCAATTATTAAATATTTGCCTAATAAGCAATTTCTAGATTGCAATTTTTAATTACAATAAGTATAGCTTTCAGGAAGGCTATTTAGATACGTAGTAGGATAAATGGTTAAAGGAATGGTAATAATATTCAGCTATTGGTATCATAATGGATTATAATAAGCGCAGAGAGCGTGAAGATTGCTGTAAGATATTTCTTGAAAGCAATTTTAGTATTTTAGAGTAGGTAAGTTATGGGAGGGATCAGATAATTTCTCGGTTGCATTTCCCTGCAGAGCGATAAAACCGAGATACCCTCTGCGGATTTGTGAAATGTCTTCTAATTTTGTATTATAATTTTGCTCAAAGTTTCACTTACGTTTAGAACGGTATTACAGGACGTTATAAAATCCCCGCGAGGGATAAACTTTCACGCTGTATCACGCGGTGCAGATGGAGAGAATGTAGTGACGCACTACTATAGAGAATCCTAATTAAACATGTTAGAAATCTACAATAAACTTTTAAATGTAATATAAAGTTTTTAATATTCGTTTATTAAAAGCTATACAAGTTGTTTAATTGATAAAAATCATGTAATTCAAATAAAATTAATTATCTCATTTGTTGCGTTAAGATTCATCTCTAGAACACGTAAAACAACTCGATTATTACATTGGTTAAATCAACCTCAAAATCCAGTTCATTTTAGTAAATCGAGTTTTAAAATTATTTTTTAATGAATAGGTGGGTCTACCCATGTAAATTTCATTTGGGACAGAGTGTCGAAAGTTGAGAATTTGTTTAGATGAAGATTATGTAAATACTTATTTATCCTCGTATTGCTTAAGACTTAGTTAAATTATGACGAGATTTTTTGAAATATAATCCTTTACTACTTTAAGATATATATATATATATATATTATATATATATATATATATATATATATATATATATATATATATATGAGCTATGCTACTCACCACAGTAAATATTCCAAATAACAAGATGCAAGTTATTTTTTTCACAGCAAAATTCACAAAAAATAGTTAGTTTAAAATAATATAAACATTTAATAGATTATTCATTTAATCCTTCGCGATTCTAATGTCCATAGAGAGTATAAATTCAAGGTCTAATATATTGTCTCAATCTTAACATTTTTCATTGCTATCTTCGTACAAAAGTTTACTTTTTTGCTGGGAATTTATAGGTAATGTTTTTGGTGTTTTTCACCATTACTTGATAGGTTAAACGCAAAAACTGAACGGTAAGTGTAAAAAAATCTTAGCTCCCATTGCTAATAAATACTTGATAAGCTTTTTTACCTGATTAGATAAATTTAATCTTCTTTTCAACTAGCACCAATTCCAACATCTGCGACCGTTCAGTTCTAGCTGCAAGTCATCTTAATATTGATATCTTAATACAACGACTCTACCAAAAGTTCATATAGACCCAAATACCCATGTTTCAAATGCAAAATCCTTGTGTTATGATACTGTTCTATAGAATCATGAAAGACAAGGCGTAGATTGATAGATTGATGTATGATTGATTGTGTATCTTGTAAGTTATGAATAATGCTCGGGGAGGAAAACTAATATTTTTCTGTGAATTTTGTAATGTTTATTCTGGTGGCTCATATTGTAAATTGTTAAAGTTTTGGAAAATTGTATTTGCTTGTAGTTATTTACTAATTACTAATAAGTTCAACGAGTTTATTATTATTATTATATATTTCCGAACTGTCTTATGTTGTGCCTTAATATCAGAAGCTAATTGTTTAATATTAAGTATTTGAATAATTGATCGAGTCTGACGTTGATATTATCTATATATTATTATATACTATCTATAATAATATTATAAAAGGTAAAATTTGTGAGTTTGTAACGTTGTAGGGGGTAATCTTTGGATCTACTGAACCGATTTAGATGAAATTTGGTAAGAAGATAGTTTGAGACCTGGGAAGGACATAGGAGACTTTTTATTCCAGAAATCTTAATCAAAATCTTAATCTAAATCAAATATCTTAAGGGGGTGAGAATGGGGATGAAAGTTTGTATTGGGAAGCAAGCTAGGGACAAACCCGAGCAAAGCGAGGGTGAGTCGCTAGTCTATAATAAAGCAGCAATTGCAATAAAAACTAAGGCACATGCTGAATATTTATTTGCTGGGTATTTATAAAATGATATAGATTTTAGTGCAATCACTAAATTCTAGTAATCCTGCACTCAATATTTTCTTAAAAGAAACTGATGCGATTAATAAATACTTCACCTCGACACTTCAACTCAGATTGCATTCTAAGAAAGAGCGTCCGATAGCGCATGAGTTACAGTGGCGTCAGCTACTTGCGTATTGCTTTATTTTGTCCCTTTGTTTTCTACCAAACGATATTGAGTAACAAGAAGTAATCGCATGACTAATTGAAATGGCACAGAGTTCGTCATATCCATGATTTGTTTCTCTTTCTTATTTAGTAGTAAATGATCAAATTTCATAATTATTCTGCAAAATCGCGGAAGTCCGTGAGGACTTCGTTATGTAAGTGCCGAAATTTAATCTGTTAAAGAAACCCTATAATGTCTCTGCAGTTGTTATAAGAAGTGATTGTAAAAGTATTAAGTACGGATTAGACAAATTTAATTAACAGACTTTATTGCTGTTACTTTACCTTAAGTAAGTAATTGTGAAAATAATAAATTTTTATGTTTACGAATGCACCTTTCATTTAAAATATATCGAATTACCAGTTTCGCTTTTTTTAACCTATAACACTACCAAATCTATACATATAATAAAATTCTAAGTCGAATCTGTACATTAAATATTTTTTGGAAAATCTTATTGAAATAGACATTATTATCGATACAGAGGCCGAATCTATAGTTTTTAGAATTTTTGTCTGTCTGTCTATTACCGCATCACAGAAAAACTACTGGAGAGATTTTGATGAAATTTGGCTGGTCATAACTGGTTAGCCGGGTCAACATATAGGATACTTTTTACCGCGGGAAAATACATCATTTCTGAGAAAAACTATAAAAACTAGTGAGAATAAAACCACGATGATACTATATATATATATATATATATATGTATATATTTTAGCAAGGTAACTTGGTAAATATGGCAAAAACTATTAAAAATAGCTTATCTTGAAAAAAATTAACAATAGCGCTATTTTATTTGGTTTTTGGTTATCTGAACGCGGGTGGACCCGCGGGCAATGCTAGTACAAACTAATATTCTTCTGTTACGTATTACTTATCTTACAGTTATTATAAATGGGCTAGCTTTAAACTGTGTTTGTTGCTTAATCATATCAAACCGGATCACTTGATTTAAATGTAAATATGATATTAAACTTAAAATAGTAAGAAGGATAAGTGTTCCGTATAATCAATAAAAAAACGTAAAATTTTCACTGAATTTACCTACTAGAAAAGTCTTGGAGAAACTCTTCTAATAATTTACAGGAATATTTGAAGTTAACCTTAAACCACACAAAAAATTATATTTAGCAAACCATACACTGTTTCATTCTTTTTAATTTATTAAATACCTAGGACTAACTATTTTAGAAAAAAAATTAAAATTATATTATCTTGGGTGTAACTCTACAGCCGAAGTCGCAAGTTTGATTTTCGTGGAAAATGCTTGCATCTCACTCAGTTCTTTAAAGCAAGTAGCGTGTTTCTAGTCGAGTTGAATGTTTTAATTGGCATTTTTAATTCAACTATTCGTAATATATGACTTCAGTTTCACTAAAAGTTATGAGATATAAATGTATGTATAAAATTATGTATAAAAAAGATATATACAGAAGAATTCCAGTACTTGTAATGTTATGTTTAATTTTATACATTGAAGGCAGTGAACTAGAGGGCATGGCCAGCGATAGTGTCAGGTCTCACTGCGCTGGCGCCTGCGTATTTATAATCTTGTTGCGCACACGCATACCGTAATGTTGTCTATTGATAAACATCTGTGGAATAAGCAAAGGCATTTGATAAACACACATATGTATTTATAAAAATATATAAAATGGTTAGATAATATATTCTGAAATAAGATTTTTTATAACAGGCCTTTTAGATATCAACTGTGGTAATATTTAGTTACCAAATTATAGATATGTAATCTACAGTTGTTTTTATTAGCTTTCGCATATTAAGCTCGCAATATAGTATTTGTATAATATCAAAGCCAAAACAGCGATTAAATTTTTTTGGTACGTCTAAGTTGGACTCCGCTAATCTCCGTATCGGCAGGTAGAATTTAGGCGAGACAGACGTAATGACTTTTTTATGGCAGTAAAGAAACGCTTCTGAAGGATTAAAGGAAAAAAATTGAAGACAGAAGTTTTATAAAATATTTAGTTTTATGGTGTTGCGAGGGCTCAAGCGACTCGATGGCAAATAGAAAGTCCAGTTGGTGATAAAATAAACAGACAAGTTGTAGATAGGAATCTAAAAAAAATGTATCATGATATATATTTGTTGCCAAATCAATACAGAATTACACACAAAAATATTACTCAAAGCTAAGTATTCTTTAGTGACTGGAACTTTGAAACTTTAATATATATGTTCTTTTGTTACAAAACGAACAGTATTGTGTTATAGTGAAATGTCAGTAAAAACTTATTTCTTGTGCCCGCAATATTTATGTCAGCCTTTGATAGTATATAAATGTTAACCTTTTGAGATTTTACAAGGCGCGTCGAAGATAAAATATCGGCCTTCTTACGTCATAAGAAGTCATAGGGTTCTTGCACAAATATGACCTGGAAAACCCATCAGAGATGAGATAGCCTACATTGCTTAAAGAATCTTGCCAAAAAGATTATGAATGTCAACTTACACAATTTAAACATCTATATATAAATAGGTAACGATAAAACAGTACAATACCTTCTTCTTTCCTGTTTGTCAACCGATTCGGTTTCTACCTTCTCGGTTCAAATCCCGGGTCTCGCACATTCGATATTTTCATGTGCGAATCATTTCCAACATGATTCCCACTACTTGTCTTTTGGTGAAAGAAAACATCGTGAGTAAACCTGCATGTCTGAGAGAACCTAGCAAGTTTTCGAAAGACATGCGAATTCCGCCAACCCGCACTTGACCAGAGTGGTGGACTATGACCTGATCCCCCTCGTACTGAAGGGAGGCCCGTGCCCAGCAATGGGACGTTAAAAAGGGTTGAATACTATTTAGTTAGTAACTATTGACGAGCTTTAGTGCTAGCGATAAGAATTAAACGGTGATTTTTTTCATATATGATCATTTTACATAAATATATTAAAATTCTATACATATATGTTTTCCTAAAATTTTCGATAGTACCTAATTATAGTCGAATTTTTACCACTGGACATTGGACAAACAAACACTAGTTACTACAATATCGTTTGGTACTAAAAATAAAATATACAAGAATAAAAAAATATAATAATAGATAAAAAAATAAATAAACAATAAAAGTAAAACAACTTTGGAAGCTATTAATTAACATCTATGTCAGATGGTAATCAACACCTATACATATAATTAATTTCTAACTGCCGAATCTGTACATTAAATATTATTTGGAAAATCTTATTGAAATAAACATTATTATCAATACAGAGGTCGAATCTATAGTTCTTAGAATTTTTGTATGTCTGTCTGTTACCGCATCACAGAAAAACCACTGGATGGATTTTGATGAAATTTGGTATGGTGATAGCTGGTTATCTGGGTCAACATATAGGATACTTTTTACGGCGAAAAGATATGTCATCTCTGAGAAATCGATACTAAACGTTAAAACGTAAGTAGAGACGAAACCGAGCGAAGCGAGGGTGAGTCGCTAGTACATTATAACTCTCAATTTTATTTTACATTAAGACAAACATTCTGATATTGTCGACGTTTTATATTACTAAAACATTACTTTTTTATTTGTGAGAATTAAAAAGCCCTCAAAATTTCATAAACCTAATACAACAACTGACTTTGATATGACATGTAATTACTTTTATGAGGATTCGTTTCTTTTGTGAGATATTAATCTAAAATACCGTGGACGAGTGTTAAATAAAATGTTACGCTTGGCGATATAATTTTAAAGATATTGTGTTGCGAACATATTGAACCGTATCGCGGACATGAACGTATTATTTTGCGCTCTTCTTGCGAGATAATTAGGGATTTTTTGCTGCTCGTACATGAGACCTGTTGATCAAAAAACAATGTATATATAAGAGGCGTTGGTATATAAAATATTTAACATAACTGCATATACAATTTTAGTAAGTAGAACAGAGTAGTTTAAAATAATTATTAAAATATATTATTATATAATAATAAAAAAATGTCGTTCTAGATTCTTGAGTTTTACTCTTTTACATCTCCATCCAATAGTGAAGTTTAAATTAGTCAAAGAGACAAATAGGAAATCTTTTTATGAAACAATATTTAACGTAACTCTATTATATATAAAATACATTATTTTTTTTACCTTTTATCTTATGTCCGTGTGGTATATTTGATGGAATTTAAAAATGTAATTCTATTGGTGAAAGAAGTTTCGCTGCCATTATTAAAGTAATCAGAACACTGCCTGCAAAGTTGCAGCGACATGTCATGAGTGACGCAGTATTGATAATGACTTTCGAATATCATAGCGAGTCATGAATGTATCAAAAGTATAAAAATAAAACAAAAGGCCGTGCGCCTTTATAGGATCAATTCTTTGTTCTGTAGCTACCACAGAATTAGAATTGATTGATTAAAAGGCCGTGCAAAGCCACTCCTCTGTTAGAATCTAGAGAGTAAATTTATTATTATTTCTTATAATATAAAAAGGCACTCTTTTAAAATCTTCATAATTAACTATTTATACCTTTTGTGCAGATTTTTTGGTATAGTATTTTCATGTAAAAAAGAAAAAAAATCGCGTAATACTCTTTGAAGTCGGACGAAAACGATAAAAATTCGTACAGCTGATTTAGAAGCAGGAAGAGTAAGTGATGAAAGAATGGTCAATATACATATTGATATTATATAATGGGAAAGTGAGTGAGAGGTGAGGCCGGTAGAGATATCGAAGGACTTTTGCAGATTAAGTGTATTAATAGCATTAAGTTAATACTCGTAATATTTACGAGTAATACTCTCAAGTCACTTTTTAAAAACGCCCCAAAAATGGACAACGGGAACCTTAGGTGAAGTGTAGTGATGATGCCTCGGATTCTATCGTCTGAGACTCTACCACAAAGAGTATAAAGCATATATACAACATAACGTAATTTATTTTTTTATTAACATCTCTAACCTCTAAAATATATATTAAAATTATATTTTTACACTAAGTAAATGTAATGACTGAATATATACGAGTAACTACGTAACAATGGTTATACTCGTTGTAGAGCATGATATTAAAAGAAAAAAGTATGAAGATAGGACGCTAATAATTTAGTTTCAAGATTATCATTTTCTATATGAATACTAGCTATTCACCCTCGCTTCACTGGGGTTCGTCCTAGGTACGTCGTAACGGTTAGTATGGAATAGATAGACTATATATTATATGATAGCAAAACTTTGTTTTTCTTCCTTAATAAACGGGCTATCTAATAAAAAAATAACTTTTCAAATCGGCTTAGTAGTTCTTAAGATTAACACGTTCCATCAAACAAACAAACAAACAAACAAACAAATAAATAAACAAACTCTGCCTCTTTATAATATTAGTATAGATTGTTATCATATGGAATGCAAAGAACATAAGCATATATCCATAAGCAGTGATAAAGAAATCACGGATGTCGAGTAGATACAGAATAAAGCATGTATATTAATATGGTTATGAAACAAATTTCTTTCTAATAGTTTTATTTTATGACGCATGTCGTTATGACAAATTACAACTGAGCGTCGATGACGTGAATAGTACAGAGATCATGGTTTATCAATCGTAACTTATTTATTGTATTATTATAGGTATTATATAAACAATTCAAGTAGTAGATTGTCGTATGACGTACATACGCCAATTTCTCAGTCAATGAACTTAAATTTTTTGATGTGCCAAGTAGATGAATATTTTTTTAACACAAAGTACAGTAGTAATATTTTAGCGTGCTTATGTTCTGAGATAGACAATTAAAGATGGTCAAATTCCCTTTATTAAGCTTCCACTATAAGAGTCGATGAGTCACAGTTTATGTTATGGTGTCTCAGCATACAGTGGCTGGTTCCTGTGGATCACGAAATCCAAAAAAGCCTACAGAAGAATGGTTTCCACGGTCGACGGCAAATATTATTGCTGCAAGTTTTAGTTTACTTGCAGTGTACGTATGATTAAGATGGCTATCCCCGCATTGAAACTTTAAAGCGTGGAGCCCACAGGAATACACTCATATAAAACAAATTATTATCCATGAATTTTCTCCATGAAACTTTTACACGGTGGGCTCTTCGACTACTAGAAAAGCTTATTAGAAGAACTACATTAAGTCAAGGCCAATCCAATTGTATCAATTTATATAGTAAGCTAATCTTATAACTGTAGAAGCCATTTCCACCAAACACTTCCTATCTACTAATAACGTAATAATAACCTTATAATAGCGGTTAAATTATATTGAAGATGATATCAATAAATGTATAATATATTAAAATTTAGAAGTCATAAAACTCTCAAAAAATGTTCTACTGAGTAGTGTTGCCTTTGCGTATAAATTTTATATTAATGCTCTCTATTAATTAAGCCTTTCACTTAGATAACTAAATAGAGATATTTATTGCTTTTATTAGCTCCGATCGTTGTTAAAAAATTAGCGATGGGCTATAAATTATAATAAAGTTATTTTAAAATCAAAACGAACTTTCTTTTGTAGTTTTAGTTTTTCTAGGTAGCATTCGCGTAGTAGCACTTTCAAAAAAAAATTCCTAGGCTCGTGGGATTCTCACGATTAATAATAAATAAAAAGTACTATCTTTTCGGATTTTTTCGCGAATTTATTTTGGTTTTAGGTTCCCGACGTTTCGAATGCTTTACAGCAATCATGGTCACGGGAGAGACTGACCATGATTGCTGTAAAGCATTCGAAACGTCGGGAACCAAAAATCAAAATAAATTCGCGAAAAAATCCGAAAAGATAGTTTTATTTAAAATGTCAAGTATTCGCGTAAATCTAAGAAAGTATTATAAAAAATTACTACTTTAACGTATGTTAGAAAAATGCCGAAAAATCAAAAAAATATATTATAAAACTAGTTTAAAAATGATGTGTTAGTTCATAATATGTATAGGTAAGTAATAGTTAATGTAAAATTAATCACTTATCGTGACCTCTGGTTTATACAAAATAAACAGCCTTGTGCTCATTCCAAGTCTTTCTAAGGAGGAAAACATCCAACAAAAAACTTGCAAGGTTCTTAGATTCTTGGAGGTATGTATGTAGATGTTACGATTTAATATAATATAAGAAAAATAATATATTGTATAAAAATAAACTAAACCCCAATTTATATTCCTTTTGACATTTAACTTTTTTATTTTCCATTCATGCCCGATATTTTACTTAAAGTTATTATTAATATTTTTCTCTTAAAGTCCCGTCAATCATTCCTGATAGATTAATGACTCGTGACTACTGGTTTTCAAGTTTATATTAGTGTTTTAAGTTTTTATTTCTATCCTGTAGCATCTTATTAGTGTAATGAAATTCTAATTTTTTTAAATACTTTATATTTTTAAGCCACTTTACTACGAGGGAGACAAACTACATTTAATAAAACATTTGAATAAATAACGAAATGATTTGTAGGTACATTTTAATATAATTGCCATGTTTTTCTATCGTTATATACATACAATATTTTAATTGGACAACACTATTGATTAAGAAGCTTTTCAGTGGTTGAAAGTGACTGCTGGTAAGTTATAAATCTTTTAAATTGATATAATGACATATTCAAGTTCAGAATGAAAGTGTTTCCTTAGTTGTATTATTTTTGATGAAGATAAATCCATTTAAGAATATGTGCAAAAACTTGAAAGTAAAATTGGGGCTACTCTCAGGACAACTTTACAACACTTTTTTTTATATTTGTGGGTAATTAGTTTAAAAGATTGATTGTTTCTGTTTTGGAAAGCAGATTATTAATGTAATACTCGCTCTTAAAATAACCTTGTTAGTGCTGAAAATGTTCATATTTTTCTATATAAATAACTTATTTTGCTAAGAAAGAAAGTAAAGTAATACAGCTAGTGATATAGAAACATGTAAAGTTTTTGTTAAAATGTTTTTTTTTTTGGGATTTGGGATTAGATACCTTTGTCATATACAAGGATAAACAAAAATGGATAATTTGGTTACTTAAAATATAGGCTGCGCACACTATGAAAATTTGAAAAGAATGAGGCATTTTTAATATTTTCTATAAATTAAATAAAGCTCTATGTTCCATATTATTTTTTGGTTTTGCGTATTTTCTTTACTTATAATCTTTTTTTAATGTGATTTCCAAACTCAGAATCCTATATATTAAACGATAGTCAACTACACGAACGAGATATATGATAGTGTACGTAATCAACTGTCTGCAATAAATTTAGGGAAAACACAGTGATAGAGGATCAAATCGACCGATACGAAGTAATTCCGCAAGGGTTCCATATCTTACTCATTTGGACGGAACTCCAAAAAAATTTATTTAATAAGCTATTTTGCAATACGTTTAACGGATATAATTAGCAGTGAAAATGTAATATCTCCCAAAACTAATATTGTTATAAATAATTTGCGAACTGATAATTGCTTACGACACCTACCACAGTCATCAGGTTTTTTGTTAAATCGTACCTTGTGAAGCTTGAGCAAATAAATTTAACATTTGTGGTTTTACAATCTAAATATAGTTTTGATATTTCAGTGTACCTACCAAATTATTAACACTACCCACAAGTATTAAATTGCACTAAGAATAATATATACTTATTTTTGTAGCGTATTCTTTTATAGAGTTTGTCATGTCAAACGTTTGCTTTAAGCGTTAAATATCGGATGGCTACCGAATACCTTTGGTTTTGTAACAGTAGCCGTGACGTCGTTTCCGTCACGTCATCGGCGATAAGCCCAATTAAAATATTATTGTAAAGCGGGTGTTATAAATTGGTAAAATTTAAAATTTTTGCTTAATTATCTATCATTGATAGTCATATATAGATATTTAGTCATACATAGTCTTCATAAAGTTCATTATACTAACCATTAACGTGGAAATTATAGTAAATATAATATCTATATTCTACACATTTTAGTAATGCCATATTTTTGTTTCTTTCAACATTACTAAGCCTCCACAAAATATTTTTTTAAGTAAAAATTTTATACGATAAATTGATATAATATAGTCAATGTGTCCATTTTGAATTGAGCCCAGTATAAGGATGAAGGGTTTAAGGTATAAGGGTGCTCGAAACCGCAGAGAAGTCTTACAATCTCTGCAGGTGTCGTCTGCCCGCATTATGCCTGTTTTTTTATTTAAATGTTACCAGCTCTGAATATATATTCGTTATATTCGTTATTTTTGTTTATCAAGCAATAAGGTGTATACTAACATAAGATACGTGATACGAGTACGGTAAAAAATTAAATGTACTTTCCACCTTTATCAAAAATGTTGTGTTGTAATACTCGTAACTTCGATTTTTTATATCCATCTTATGTTGAATCTATAATAAATTCTTAAAATAGTTTATTTATGTATCTTTTGTTTCCAAAGAATGTAGACAATAGCTTGGACTAAAAAGAGCTTGTTAAAATTCATTGTCAGAAATAAAACACGGGCCTTATTAAAATACAACAAAACATAGTATTCATCGATATTGGATTTTATTTTTATAAAAAGTTATAACTAATTTTGATTGACAGTTTTGGAACAAAATATCATAATTACGCAATTTAGGTATAGTGTGTTTAATTTTGTGTGGCTGTATAATAGGTTTATATTAATCATATTTTACTTTATAATATTTTGACTCACCAAAATTATTTATCTTTCAGATGTACTGTAATATATTATTCGTTAAGAATATACTCGTATATACTCCAATCATTTATGTTATCGTTTTTGCATCGAGGCGACACCGTGTTATTGGAGATTGGCATCGTTTCAGAGATTAAGTTCACTCACGGCTCACATCTTCACGTTCACCGTAACCGTAATGTTTGCTGACAAACTTGTCACAATTGGTGTTTGTATTTCTAATTCAACTAATTGAGTTCTTATAAAGATTAATGTTTTACCGAAGCAGTGACAGATGGATTATGGCTTTTTTTGCTATCTCTACTTTTTGCAACTTTAATTGCTTATGATGTTACTTAAAGTTATTGCTCTTGTCCGAATTTATGTCATATGTCAGATTAAATATTTAAAAACCAATGTACAGTTATAAAAGAGTAATTAAGAAAAATTATAGTGTTTAAGTAAAGTACAAAGCATCTTGAATAAAATTCGGTTAGCAATTTTAAATATGAATATAGATATCTCAATTTTCAAATTATTATTCATTAGTTAAAAATTTTACATGTAATATTGAACTAGAATTAATATGTTCAACAAAAAACACATTTCACTCTATATGTGACGATTGTACCTTGTAGAGATTGCGCTATGCGCCAATTCGTTGTGTCGCTGCAGTCGTTCACTAGCGAGTGCGTTGTGCGCGCGTGCGTCCTCCATCTTTCATCTGCTGATTGGCGCAAACGATCGTGTCTATCCGTCGACAAATATTAATCACGATTGCCTTAAATGACCTATTGACATATTCAGTGCTGTGCTTAAAGACTAACAAAAATGACAGTTAATCGAATAAGAGTAGTGGTCCTCGGCAGCGCTCGCTCCGGCAAATCAGGTGAGTCCGTTTGTAATGAATTAAAGCCCTGCTCCCCAATGTGATGGAACCTTAACAATTTCCTCATATCAATCGTTTTTATACATCGAACTGACAGCTGCTAATACAGCCTTAATGACATTTCACTGAAACGAGCCTTAAACTATTTTTTGTGGTGTGACCTCATGGTCAGGACGCCGAAATCAATTACCTCTAATGGCTTGGGAAAAGGTGCCTTGATTTATTTCGGGATCAAATATATGTTATTTAATAGCATCGTAATTACAGATTGTTGAGATTGTAATTAAACCTTCCAATTTAATTTGAGGCAAAGAAATGTTTCGATATTATAATGCCTGGTGGTTTCCTTTATTGTTTTATTTCTTAATTAACATTTGTTGTTATGTGATTTAATTTAAGTGTGTAATATAAAACTCTAATATTACAGTTTTTGTTGTTGATAATAATCGAATAAGATTTATTGAATGTTATGAGTGTATAAATGAATGCAGGTTTTACTTGTATGGTGCATACTAAAACTAGACATTTAATTTGGAACAATGTTTAGACACGTGTATTTTTGCGGCATGTAGGTTTAATTAAATTACAGCAATGCTTTGTTCAGTCTAAAGTCTTACTCATTAGGATATTCTTATCAGTCACTAGGTGCATCAGATATGCGATAACTGGTATTGTGTAAATAGGCTGGCGGCTATTTCATGTAACTGTAAACGTAAATAAGATAAATAAATTTATATTTTGATATAAACACAATTTGCAAGGTTTACAATAAATATTTAGGGTTATATACCCAAGAGTTTAATATGTAATAATGTATGTATTTGATGTTGTGTGGTGTTACAAAACTTGTGAAATGCGAAGCCGTCTTTTATTTCTATATTTTTTATTAATTTTATTATTAAATAGTATATGTTTTAATAAATTATAATGTTTGGCTAACTTGGAAACTCAATTTTTTTTGTTCTTGAAAGATTTCTATGCTCTAACAGCTACGTATCGATAACTGATTGTAATTGTTTGAGTAATTATGATTAGTATTGATATCAAGTATCATGTACGTGCATTTTTGTGGGAATATATACCTTGCTTAATTTCAAGCACTTGAGTGACAAGAATAGATATATTAGTCAGGGTCATGAAATAGAACTATCACAGCGGAATGCGAGCCTAGAAGTCATATTCCATCGCTACAAAATATTATTATGCGGCAACGCATTGTGGGGGCGATGTGTTTATCACAAACCTTATACATAGACTGTTGAGTCAGTGTACAAACTTTAGCTACCGGTTTACGAACCGCTTCAAATATTTTTAGAGACAAATAAGTTGCAAGGCATAAATAGAACAATCTTAATTCTGGCGGAAATATTAATTAAATAAATAGCGATTCAATTAAGCAGATCCGTTATATTTATGACCGAAAAATCTAGAATTTAAAAATGACTGCATAAAAATAATAAATCTATATAGATAGCTGAATTGCAAAAACTAACATAAACTAGACCATGCTGAACAAATTATCAAATTGATAGATTAACACGAGATTCGTTTAAAATTTCTTAGATTTTAAATATAAATATTTTATACATACTAAATAAATATTCCAATAAATATTTTTGAAGTTATACTTCTTTTAGGACGTTTGGAAAAAATATCAGAGTAAAATTTTTACGATGCGCGCACACCGACAGCCAAAAAGCGACATGATGAAGTTAGCTGATAACTGTTTGTTGCCATGGTAACTGTTGTTATTGTTTGACAAAGGATATATAATATTATATTCTTTCCTTAAATGATATTCTATAAATATTGTAATATGCCTAATATGCTTTATTTAATTATTTTATTCATTTATCATTACTTTAACAGAGAATTGTGACATACGGGATGAAATCTTTAGCTATTTTTGTTCTGTTACGCTAAAGAAGTATAATTTCATACGTGCGTACATAAGTACACACACACGTTATTTTTTGTTCATGCAACTAAGTTTCCAAAAGAGAATTTCATTATAATATAATAGGTATAAAACGAATATAAATAATAGGATAACATTTTCATCATTTGACTTGAGAATACTTGTGTCTGCACGTATACTTAGTGCACAATATTTCCTGCGCACATGGCTAGTTTCAATGAGATTGGCGGCTGTGAAGGAAATCGGTCAGGAGTACATTATAAATCTATAATTATGCTAAGTGTATTGAAAATTTATATCATTACTAGCAGAACCCGCGGCTTCGCTCGCGCTAAAACTACAAAAAAATCTCTAAAAAGGTAGGTTTCATACAAACTTTCATCCTCTATTTTACCCCCTTTTGAATTTTGAAAAATGCTGAAACATGTATTAATTTATTTTTTTAAAGAAAATTAATACCAAGGTTCAAGTAATTCTGATCATAAATTTTTTTTTGGGTTGTATTATAACGTGTTTCCCCGTGGGAACGAGATAATCTCCCGCGGTAAAAATTAGCCTATGTCACTCTCCAGCCCTCCAACTGTCACCACACAAAAAATCACGTCAATCTGTCATTCCATTTCCACCTGAAAGAAGGTGTGCTTTGCTTTGTATCGGCTGGCACCGACTTCAAAAATATTTGATTAGGTATGTATAGTAAATGAAAACTACCAATCAGTTATTTTTTAATTTTAGTGCTTTTGTTTGAATTCGGTTTTTAGTTTTTTGTTAAAAAGTTTTTTTAGAGGTTTTGTTGTAGTTTTAAAGCGCGAGCGAAGCCGCGGGTTCTTCTAGTTACTTATATCCCTTAAAAATTCAATTAATATTTGACATACACCATTCGACGGGGCTACCGTTATAATCTATAACTACCGAAACACCGAAATGACGCTCCAATCTATATATATAAAAGAAAGTCGTGTTAGTTACTTCGCTTATAACTCAAGAACGGCTGAACCGATTTAGCTGAAAATTGGCAGGGAGGTAGTTTAGAGCCAGGAGAAGGACATAGGATACTTTTTATCCCGTTCGACCGCGTTCCAATTTTTATGATATTTTAATTTTTGGATTTCTCTTAGTCCGGAATAGGTAAGTATTAAAACATATAATTAAAATGTGAGAAAGAAAGATTTTTTCTTTTTATATCTATTTAAAACGTACCTAGCGACGAACCCGAGCGAAGCGAGGGTGAGCCGCTAGTTTTGTATAAATACAAGCAAGTGTGTAATAAAATAATTAAGTTTTAAATATATTTCAAATGATTTTTGGGTTACTATTATAATTTATTTACAAGAATTTCTAATAAGATCCCGTTAGCGTACTTACTCTCATTAATATTCAAATTGTTGGAAAGATATCTTTGACATTATACCTATATAGATATTGCATATTTGAACGTTGAAGTGAATAGAGAATATTACGATTTCTTAGAAGCATATAACATGCATTTTCTAATTTTGCTTCATAACTATGATCCGTTCATATATAAGTGTGAAAACTTTTCGATATTATACGAACTGCGAGTTTACCGTGTGTATAAAAGTTAATGATTTTAAAGATCTGTGATTGCAATTATATTTTACTGTTAGCGAGGTAAGAGAAAGCAGGGAATCGAAAAAATAAATTTGCAACGGATTAAGAGTATTATAGAGACATGGGTATCGTGTAATACTAACCTTATTATTGTCCTAAACAAATAAGAAAATTTTGTTACCTAAAAATTTCAGACTTGTCGCGAATACGAGAGATATCGATACGATAACCTGGATGGTAACGATATATCAACCAAAATGTAGGTTGATGAACTGAATAATCTATTGGTGGGAAGTAAAAGTAGTTTAAAAAAAATGTAATGTAATTACAGAAGAATTTATTGAAAAAAATTATTAAATAATTCAACAATTTTAGGAAATATCTAGGTAATAGGTATTACCTACATATTTTTAATCACATTAATGTTATGAATGAGAAAGCTTGTGAATGAGTCTGTTGTTGTTACTTGTTCATCAGATTTTTGTGAAATTTGATATGGAGACAGTTTATGTGTATACTGTAATATCAAATACCTAATATCTAAATATCTGTGTATATTATATTATATCTACGTAAAATTTATACTTATGGTCATATATTATAAACCTGTTGTGGCTTCTCTTATATTGTTGATGGCGAAAGAGGTTTTATTGATATTGATAGTCTAAAAATTGCTTTAGATAATAATTTATATTAATCTAGGTTGATATCTTCAGACTTCATGTTTTTCCTTAACCATTTAAAGTTTATTTCATAATAATTAAACATAATTTCTAATATTTCGTAATATTTAATAGTTTATGTTACAAGATTCATGTTTTGAAGCAGCAGAATATTATTGAATATGTAATAGAATTAATTAAAACTGATCTAAACAATAATAAATTGGTAACATAATTGTTGAATAATCCATGAAATGTTGCTATTGGATAATAAATAACGTTGCCTATGCAATAGAAAGTATAAACAATAATAGCGAAAGCTGGCGAGTGAAATTGATTTATCGTACTTGTATTCGGATGTCGTCTTGGAAACACTTAACATATTAACATAACAATTAAGATATATTGGTTAAGATGATTTGACTGATGTCGCCATCGATTAAGTAACGAGATTGCGGCGAAAATAATCTAACGTAAGAGTCCCACGATCATGTTCGAATCCGATGAGCTAAACTCTAAAAAAATTAAGAAATAAAAGATTTGATAATGTGGATCGCGAATTTCCGAAATGTTATGTGATTAATGCCCGATTTCACCAACAACCCATAAGCTACCACCTACGTATGGGATCCCTAGCTTAAAAGTCTCCTAAACTAGCCCCTAAATTAAATTTCGTTTTACGATCGTCTTTAAGCCCATATTTCGAGCACCTAAATTTAGGGGGCCTTTTAATATTTAGGTGACCCCTAACTGTCGGTGAAACAGAAACTGCCCTCTAACAGCCCCCTAACCATGCTTAGGGGATCCCTTAAAACTTAGATGACGTTGGTGAAATCGGGCATAAGTGACTTTTAAAAAACTTCGCTTCGCGTTTTCTCGATGGCTAATACGAGTAGCTTGTAAGCGTTTTGCATTATAATAATTACTTGTAAGTACTAGCCAACTAATGTTTTATATTATAAAAATATATTATAATATATCTTTGAAGAGAAAAAAATCCTAAAAAAATATCTTAATATTGCAATATACATATATTGTGTATGCAATATAGTTTTAGATTAAGTTGATGTTTTATATATTATTTACTTACATATATACTTAGAGGGATATCTTTATCTCATATCAAAAGAACAAGATAGGCGGAGCGCACAGAAGACAACTTTGACACTTAAAAAGGTATTCTAATTCGCTATTTGTAATTAAAGATTCGTTGTTTCTGCAGCTTTAAATAAATAAAGTAATGCCGTATTACATTGTTAAAATATAACATGCAAATCCAAACATTCTGTACATAGTCTATACACATAATAAAATTGTAACTAAATCGAATCTGTACATTAAATATTTTTTTGAAAATCTTATTGAAATAGACATTATTATCGATACAGAGGCCAAATCTACAGTTTTTAGAATTTTCGTCTGTCTATCTGTCTGTTACCGCATCACAGAAAAACCACTGGAGAGATTTTAATGAAATTTGGCATGGTGATAGCTGGTTATCCGGGTCAACATATAGGATACTTTTTATTGCGAGAAATAGCTGATTTCTGAGAAAAAATACAAAAACTGGTTAGAATAAAACCACGATGATAGTATATACATATTTAAATGAAATTGGTATTATTATGTAAGAGTAGGTATATTAATATATAAAACCTAAGAATTTAGTTTTTGGTTATCTGAACGCGGGCGAAGCCACGGGCAATGCTAGTATGATATAAAACTTTTTGAACGTTTCGGGATCGAAAATCGAGAACGTCTAAATGCCAGTTGCAGTTATATTTATAGAGTGCGCAGCCGCATGCCACTGGTCACTGACAGACACAGTGAGTCACCCGGTCAAGCGTCTGCTGGGACACCCGTCTCTACAACTCATATTTACTCACTCGCATAATTTTGCTAATTTTATCTTCATCCAATATTTGTGAACTGTGTCACATATCACAGCACGCAATATAATCTTACGATAAAAAATATTACGTTTGTAGGTTACGCGAAAAATATTGTAAATTCTAACTTATTTGCAGCTCTGTTAATTTATCTACATTGCAATGCAAATATGAATGCAGAATAGGTCAATAACAAAAAGAAATTGGTTCATTAGGACGTTAGGTACGCTATATTAAATAGAAATAAAAAGTATTTAATTTTGACATTGACAAGACATGTAATAATAGCTTTCAGTTTTATGGATTTCCAGGTCACGCAGTCAAACATCATTGTTTAGAAACACATGGCTGTCAATATTTGCAGCAGAGAAATTAAAATTTGTAGGTCACGTATTGCGATTTAGGAGAAAGCTCTATCGAGTCCTTTTTTATTTTGAATATCAATGTACAATGTACATATATGGTTATTCTACAGTAAGTAAAAACTCCAATTACCATGGCAGATAGGCAGTTTCCGTCATGTCATTTCTTCGGAGTTTTTAATTAAAGTATACCTTCAGTTAAGTTTTACCGTATTCAGTGAACATGATCTGTTAAATTCATTTTGTTTCAATGGATACCGTTATAGACCTCGTTATTCGTTACCAGTCCAGTGTATTCAAGGAATTAATGCGATTTCCATGATTCTCTTATAAAGGTCTATGCCAATACTTTTACGTACAAAATGCGTTACACAACTTTAAAATTGGAATGTGTCCAAGCTTTGGTGAATTACGTGTTTTGTTGTATGTGTTGCATTCCTTAATTCAAATGAGGCACTTTAAATAAGGCTATAAAAAGTTTTTTTTTCAATTTTGACATTTGATTTAATATATGAATTAAAATAACTTATTTAATTACAATATGCATATTTTTTTACCAAAATTTAAATTACAAGTGTTTGCCTTGCTTTCAAAATATTATAATATTGTAGTTACCTTACCACAAACTCTTATCAACAGTGAAAGTGACTTGTTAGTTTAATTGGTCATTTGGCTCAAGTTGAATTTTATTTCGAGTGTTTTGATAAGAAGACAAGTTTTCAGACCATAATAAATTAAATTATACAAAAATTTCCTGAAATACCTTGAGTATTACATTTATGTTTTTTTTTTAAAACAGCAATCAATTATTTTATTACTTCAATATTATATGCAGTATCAGAATTTTATAATACTACAACTTTATTTAAATATTATGATCTCGTCTATTTCATTACACACAATTTTATAGCGTGTATAGAAAATCGTAAAGCAGTTGCGTCGCTATAAAGATGAAATGACATGTTTATCGCTTTGTCACAAGTGTATACTCACAAGCTAAAAGCTGACAAGACTCAATAAAATAGCTTAATGCTTATGAAATGAAATGATAGAAAATAAGATTGTTTAAGGTTTACGTAAATATGTTTTGTCCCATATATATTATTACTAAAATCTAAAATTGTTACTCTAAGTACACCTTGACTTTAAAATTCATATTCGAACTTAACAATTAATTTATACGATAGGCTGAAATAAATAAATGTTCTATAGTTTATATATATCGCAGCCAACTAGCTTAATCAGTCGTTTTATTAGTGGTCTAGCTTTTTAATTAAAAGGCCGAAATCATATCCAGCCAATGCGTGTAATACAACCTTTATAAACGGGCTGGCAGATGCTTAGGCCGTTCATAGAATAGGGTAATCGTGTAACGAAAGTATATGAAATATTTAATATTAAGAATTCTTTATTATGTAAAACAATTAAATGAACATTTTATTCAGTTTTTAGCACTTTACTTTGGCTAGACAAGTTATTTAATGATATTTAACAAGTTATTTGCCTAGCTGTTAATGCCTGGATGTCATTTAGCCGCTAACTAAACCGCTAACTAAGCGGCGTTCTATGAAAAGGCTAGGCCGTTAAACCAACGCCTGATTAAGCTAGTTAGTTGGCCGCGACATATAGACAACGTTCGACACAAAGATAGTAAAATTAAGCAGTACAATCTTGGTTGATAATTCAGACGTGCTGTAATGAAAAGATTAGGTAAACAATTTATTTTTCTTATCCGACTATTGCAACAGCCGTTTGATACATACAAAATACAATTGAAGTATTGTTACCGTTATATTGAGAAACTCCGATTTTAACTGGCACTTTTAATTTATATTTATTTTTTATAAGGGAAGTAATGATGCTTTATATAAGAAATTTTAGAGAAGATATTAGGTACTGTGCAATACTTAATAACGCGTGTTTATAAAAGTTGATGAGTCGACAAGTGGTATATATATATACAGTATATGTAGTATAGTGGTAATTTTTAACTAGTTTCGTGAAAGCGTTCAGGTAGATAAATGAAATGAATTATTTATTTTTAATTTCTTCAATATCATCTAGTCATAAATAATAGTATAAATACAAGCAAGTGTGTAATAAAATAATTAAGTTTTAAATATATTTCAAATGATTTTTGGGTTACTATTATAATTTATTTACAAGAATTTCTAATAAGATCCCGTTAGCGTACTTACTCTCATTAATATTCAAATTGTTGGAAAGATATCTTTGACATTATACCTATATAGATATTGCATATTTGAACGTTGAAGTGAATAGAGAATATTACGATTTCTTAGAAGCATATAACATGCATTTTCTAATTTTGCTTCATAACTATGATCCGTTCATATATAAGTGTGAAAACTTTTCGATATTATACGAACTGCGAGTTTACCGTGTGTATAAAAGTTAATGATTTTAAAGATCTGTGATTGCAATTATATTTTACTGTTAGCGAGGTAAGAGAAAGCAGGGAATCGAAAAAATAAATTTGCAACGGATTAAGAGTATTATAGAGACATGGGATGGGTATCGTGTAATACTAACCTTATTATTGTCCTAAACAAATAAGAAAATTTTGTTACCTAAAAATTTCAGACTTGTCGCGAATACGAGAGATATCGATACGATAACCTGGATGGTAACGATATATCAACCAAAATGTAGGTTGATGAACTGAATAATCTATTGGTGGGAAGTAAAAGTAGTTTAAAAAAAATGTAATGTAATTACAGAAGAATTTATTGAAAAAAATTATTAAATAATTCAACAATTTTAGGAAATATCTAGGTAATAGGTATTACCTACATATTTTTAATCACATTAATGTTATGAATGAGAAAGCTTGTGAATGAGTCTGTTGTTGTTACTTGTTCATCAGATTTTTGTGAAATTTGATATGGAGACAGTTTATGTGTATACTGTAATATCAAATACCTAATATCTAAATATCTGTGTATATTATATTATATCTACGTAAAATTTATACTTATGGTCATATATTATAAACCTGTTGTGGCTTCTCTTATATTGTTGATGGCGAAAGAGGTTTTATTGATATTGATAGTCTAAAAATTGCTTTAGATAATAATTTATATTAATCTAGGTTGATATCTTCAGACTTCATGTTTTTCCTTAACCATTTAAAGTTTATTTCATAATAATTAAACATAATTTCTAATATTTCGTAATATTTAATAGTTTATGTTACAAGATTCATGTTTTGAAGCAGCAGAATATTATTGAATATGTAATAGAATTAATTAAAACTGATCTAAACAATAATAAATTGGTAACATAATTGTTGAATAATCCATGAAATGTTGCTATTGGATAATAAATAACGTTGCCTATGCAATAGAAAGTATAAACAATAATAGCGAAAGCTGGCGAGTGAAATTGATTTATCGTACTTGTATTCGGATGTCGTCTTGGAAACACTTAACATATTAACATAACAATTAAGATATATTGGTTAAGATGATTTGACTGATGTCGCCATCGATTAAGTAACGAGATTGCGGCGAAAATAAACTAACGTAAGAGACCACGATCATGTTCGAATCCGATAAGCTAAAGTCTAAAATAATTAAGAAATAAAAGATTTCTTTGTTGGTGTTAGGTTGAATATGGATCGCGAATTTCCGAAATGTTATGTGATTAATGCCCGATTTCACCAACAACCCATAAGCTACCACCTACGTATGGGAACCCTAGCTTAAAAGTCTCCTAAACTAGCCCCTAAATTAAATTTCGTTTTACGATCGTCTTTAAGCCCATATTTCGAGCACCTAAATTTAGGGGGCCTTTTAATATTTAGGTGACCCCTAACTGTCGGTGAAACAGAAACTGTCCTCTAACAGCCCCCTAACCATGCTTAGGGGATCCCTTAAGACTTAGATGACGTTGGTGAAATCGGGCATAAGTGATTTTTAAAAAACTTCGCTTCGCGTTTTCTCGATGGCTAATACGAGTAGCTTGTAACCGTTTTGCATTATAATAATTACTACAAGTACTAGCCAACTAATGTTTTATATTATAAAAATATATTATAATATATCTTTGAAGAGAAAAAAAATCCTAAAAAAATATCTTAATATTGCAATATACATATATTGTGTATACAATATAGTTTTAGATTAAGTTGACGTTTTATATATTATTTACTTACATATATACTTAGAGGGATATCTTTTTCTCATATCAAAAGAACAAGATAGGCGGAGCGCACAGAAGACAACTTTGACACTTAAAAAGGTATTCTAATTCGCTATTTGTAATTAAAGATTCGTTGTTTCTGCAGCTTTAAATAAATAAAGTAATGCCGTATTACATTGTTAAAATATAACATGCAAATCCAAACATTCTGTACATAGTCTATACACATAATAAAATTGTAACTAAGCCGAATCTGTACATTAAATATTTTTTTGAAAATCTTATTGAAATAGACATTATTATCGATACAGAGGCCAAATCTACAGTTTTTAGAATTTTCGTCTGTCTATCTGTCTGTTACCGCATCACAGAAAAACCACTGGAGAGATTTTAATGAAATTTGGCATGGTGATAGCTGGTTATCCGGGTCAACATATAGGATACTTTTTATTGCGAGAAATAGCTGATTTCTGAGAAAAAATACAAAAACTGGTTAGAATAAAACCACGATGATAGTATATACATATTTAAATGAAATTGGTATTATTATGTAAGAGTAGGTATATTAATATATAAAACCTAAGAATTTAGTTTTTGGTTACCTGAACGCGGGCGGAGCCACGGGCAATGCTAGTATGATATAAAACTTTTTGAACGTTTCGGGATCGAAAATCGAGAACGTCTAAATGCCAGTTGCAGTTATATTTATAGAGTGCGCAGCCGCATGCCACTGGTCACTGACAGACACAGTGAGTCACCCGGTCAAGCGTCTGCTGGGACACCCGTCTCTACAACTCATATTTAGTCACTCGCATAATTTTGCTAATTTTATCTTCATCCAATATTTGTGAACTGTGTCACATATCACAGCACGCAATATAATCTTACGATAAAAAATATTACGTTTGTAGGTTACGCGAAAAATATTGTAAATTCTAACTTATTTGCAGCTCTGTTAATTTATCTACATTGCAATGCAAATATGAATGCAGAATAGGTCAATAACAAAAAGAAATTGGTTCATTAGGACGTTAGGTACGCTATATTAAATAGAAATAAAAAGTATTTAATTTTGACATTGACAAGACATGTAATAATAGCTTTCAGTTTTATGGATTTCCAGGTCACGCAGTCAAACATCATTGTTTAGAAACACATGGCTGTCAATATTTGCAGCAGAGAAATTAAAATTTGTAGGTCACGTATTGCGATTTAGGAGAAAGCTCTATCGAGTCCTTTTTTATTTTGAATATCAATGTACAATGTACATATATGGTTATTCTACAGTAAGTAAAAACTCCAATTACCATGGCAGATAGGCAGTTTCCGTCATGTCATTTCTTCGGAGTTTTTAATTAAAGTATACCTTCAGTTAAGTTTTACCGTATTCAGTGAACATGATCTGTTAAATTCATTTTGTTTCAATGGATACCGTTATAGACCTCGTTATTCGTTACCAGTCCAGTGTATTCAAGGAATTAATGCGATTTCCATGATTCTCTTATAAAGGTCTATGCCAATACTTTTACGTACAAAATGCGTTACACAACTTTAAAATTGGAATGTGTCCAAGCTTTGGTGAATTACGTGTTTTGTTGTATGTGTTGCATTCCTTAATTCAAATGAGGCACTTTAAATAAGGCTATAAAAAGTTTTTTTTTTCAATTTTGACATTTGATTTAATATATGAATTAAAATAACTTATTTAATTACAATATGCATATTTTTTTACCAAAATTTAAATTACAAGTGTTTGCCTTGCTTTCAAAATATTATAATATTGTAGTTACCTTACCACAAACTCTTATCAACAGTGAAAGTGACTTGTTAGTTTAATTGGTCATTTGGCTCAAGTTGAATTTTATTTCGAGTGTTTTGATAAGAAGACAAGTTTTCAGACCATAATAAATTAAATTATACAAAAATTTCCTGAAATACCTTGAGTATTACATTTATGTTTTTTTTTTTAAAACAGCAATCAATTATTTTATTACTTCAATATTATATGCAGTATCAGAATTTTATAATACTACAACTTTATTTAAATATTATGATCTCGTCTATTTCATTACACACAATTTTATAGCGTGTATAGAAAATCGTAAAGCAGTTGCGTCGCTATAAAGATGAAATGACATGTTTATCGCTTTGTCACAAGTGTATACTCACAAGCTAAAAGCTGACAAGACTCAATAAAATAGCTTAATGCTTATGAAATGAAATGATAGAAAATAAGATTGTTTAAGGTTTACGTAAATATGTTTTGTCCCATATATATTATTACTAAAATCTAAAATTGTTACTCTAAGTACACCTTGACTTTAAAATTCATATTCGAACTTAACAATTAATTTATACGATAGGCTGAAATAAATAAATGTTCTATAGTTTATATATATCGCAGCCAACTAGCTTAATCAGTCGTTTTATTAGTGGTCTAGCTTTTTAATTAAAAGGCCGAAATCATATCCAGCCAATGCGTGTAATACAACCTTTATAAACGGGCTGGCAGATGCTTAGGCCGTTCATAGAATAGGGTAATCGTGTAACGAAAGTATATGAAATATTTAATATTAAGAATTCTTTATTATGTAAAACAATTAAATGAACATTTTATTCAGTTTTTAGCACTTTACTTTGGCTAGACAAGTTATTTAATGATATTTAACAAGTTATTTGCCTAGCTGTTAATGCCTGGATGTCATTTAGCCGCTAACTAAACCGCTAACTAAGCGGCGTTCTATGAAAAGGCTAGGCCGTTAAACCAACGCCTGATTAAGCTAGTTAGTTGGCCGCGACATATAGACAACGTTCGACACAAAGATAGTAAAATTAAGCAGTACAATCTTGGTTGATAATTCAGACGTGCTGTAATGAAAAGATTAGGTAAACAATTTATTTTTCTTATCCGACTATTGCAACAGCCGTTTGATACATACAAAATACAATTGAAGTATTGTTACCGTTATATTGAGAAACTCCGATTTTAACTGGCACTTTTAATTTATATTTATTTTTTATAAGGGAAGTAATGATGCTTTATATAAGAAATTTTAGAGAAGATATTAGGTACTGTGCAATACTTAATAACGCGTGTTTATAAAAGTTGATGAGTCGACAAGTGGTATATATATATACAGTATATGTAGTATAGTGGTAATTTTTAACTAGTTTCGTGAAAGCGTTCAGGTAGATAAATGAAATGAATTATTTATTTTTAATTTCTTCAATATCATCTAGTCGCCTGTTATTTTTTTTATTCTTTTTCCTATTTTATTTTTAAAAAGATATTAAATAGAATTTTTTTAGAATATTATATAAAAACGTAGGATAATATTAATAGTATTATAGTTTGCTTCTAACTAAGTTCTTCGTCTGCTTTCTCTCTAATTGAAACTTGTAGTTATAAATTTATTCTTGAAATAGACTTTTGTAACACCTCTTAAAGACTAATTGCTTTCTCTGTTATAAATTTGCATGTTGTTTAATGACTGTCTAATGAGAGAATGAGATAAATCTATACATATAATAAAATTCTAGTATAGGTTTATCTAGATAAAATTAATAATTTTTAGGAAAATCTTATTGAAATAGACATTATTATCGACTAGGCTGAATCTATAGTTTTTAGAATTTTTGTCTGTTTGTCTATCTGTCTGTCTGTTACCGCATCACAGAAAAACCACTGGAGGGATTTTGATAAAATTTGGTATGGTGATACCTGGTTATCCGGGTCAACATATAGGATACTTTTTACCGCGGGAAAATATCTCATTTCGGAGAAAAAATACAAAAACTGCAATGTAAGAGTATACTAATATATAAAACCTAAGAATTTGTTTTTTGGTCATCGGAATGCGGGCGGAGCCGCGGGCAATGCTAGTAAAACATATTTTATGGATAAGAGATAAAGGGTTTGGGAATTATAGCGTCCTTTCTGGGTGAAAGGAAATAGTTACGTATTAATCGATTTTCTACTTTTCTTTTTTACTAACTATATATTTTGGTAGTTCCTTATGCCATTCTTTAAAATCTCTTGAAAAGTAATTGTTCCACCCGTAGAAGTGGTTCTTTTTTAAATCCGGAAGATCTAACTTATAACCTCTTGATTAAAAAGAAATATTAAAATATCGCCAAAAATGATTAAAAAAAGACGAATTATTTAACGCCTCCATTTTTAAGTCAGCCAATGAAAATATTTCTATCCGAAAATATCGAACCCACATCTTTACACTTTTGATGAAATACAATGCGCTAGTGACTCAGTGAGTCACAGATCTAACGCGCAAGTGTCATATCGTTTTACAACAAAGATGTTTTTAATACATACTTTAAACTTTTTATGTTTGTTTCAGCTGTGGTAGTCCGTTATTTAACCAAGAGGTACATCGGGGAATATAGCTCGACAGGCGGTGAGTTAAATTTTTCTAACTAAAACTAAAATCATTTAACGAATATCAATACCTACTAATTATTTACAATATTTCTTATTATATTTTATGTAGGTAACAATTCAATATCAAAGTTAGAACCTTGTGAAATTCGTTAAGAGTACTTACACAATAGTTCTTTAAGATAAGCCCTTATCGTCTGCCAAGCGTTAGATGCCAATGGGCTATTTGCGAAATTGGCAAGTGTATCAGTGATAGCCAAGGCTGGGAGGGGACCGGCGCCGCTAACTCGGCCATTGACTTTTTAAATTATTTTATAAAAAATTCAAATTCCCGATGCGTTACGTCACTCTTCCTTTTCGCAATCCCATGATTAATGCTTTAAGAGTGTTATAGCCATTAACACAAGGACGCTTGCGAAAAAGTTTATTTAAATAAATGTTTACGAAAATATAAAGCAAATTATACTACAATATATACAGATATATATATGTAAACCAAACGTAATATATAGGGATATCGTTTATAATGTTATACGATTTTTGTTTTAGATTTCTTATATCAACATCGTGTGTCATTTGATGGAGTAACATCTGAAGTAGAAATTCTGGATACTTGCGGCTGTGCGGTAAGTATTTTATTCACAAAACGAGTTTATTATTAGTATATTATTTGATATGATAATTAATTAATTACATATTTCATTATTCTACAGAAACGAGGTTGCTTGCCGGAACACCTTAGATGGGGTGATGCTTTTGCAGTAGTCTATTCGGTGTGTGATCGACGTTCCTTCTTAGCAGCAGCAGAATTGTTGGCATTACTTGAACGCACTAGATTGCCGGGTTGTACCTCTGTCACTTTGTTAGGAAACAAGAGGGATCTAGAACACGCAAGGTATGGATTTTTAATAAAACATATTATTGTAGTAGTATTGGAGCATACTGCATAAACTACTACACCAAATATGCAGGTTTTGCCTATCATGGTAGAGGTTGGAAAAAATCGAAAAATCGGTTCTTACTTCTTTGTGTTATATTCTCTTAGGGTACGCTATGTTAGACTCTGTAAAAAAAATAAAAATGTTAAAACTCTACATTTAAGAACCTTAAAAATTATCTAGTTTCAGCTAAAATAAATATTTATAGTATTATTTCGAAACTTCCGTGAATGTAGAAACACAAGACCTTTGATAAATAAAATAAATACGAGTATTACGCTGTGACACTTCGCTATGAAAAATATTACTGTTATGAGACATTATTAAGTAGTTACGCCACTTTTGCTTAAAGCTGCGTATTATATTGCGCCGGAGTGGCGACAAGAATGTTTGGCGAGAATAGTGGCGCCGCTTTTCTGCATTTTCTGTTATGGTAGTTTTATATCAAGAATTTCTAATATGTCGTCATAAATAAAAAAATGCAACGCAATATGACATAAGTGAAATGAAAGTCTCATTCCGGCAAACGGTAAATGGCTTATAGATTTTATATTTTTATTAAAGTTATGTACATATGTAACTAGGTTTCGCCTATGGCTTCGACTGCGACCGTGGGTGTATTTAAGTTTACAACATAGAAATTCATCCACCTGTTCTCAAGCGATACCTATTACATATACGAACAGACAGACAAAATTATTGTTTTATTCTAATCACTAATGCTTTTGTTTTATTCTAAGCATTCTTCGAATGCGCTTTTTATTAAGCAAATATACCATAATATATAAATGTAGAAGTTTCATGTGTAACAATTTATTACCTACAGTCTAGTGACTAGTCTCTACTCTATTTCATTTAAAATTTATTGTTCTACTAATTTTCTGTCACATTTTTATTTTTTACTTTCTATATTTAGTATTTGGTTTAGAATTTAATTTGAAACTTCCATTCCTAATAGGGCGGTAAAAACAGAAGAAGGTCAAGAAATGTCGCTAAGATTCGGCTGCCAGTTCTATGAAGTTTCTGCGGCAGAGTCGTGCGCGGGCGCTGCACTCGCCTTCCACGCGTTGTTGCGTGAGGCGCGGTCTCTCGCCATGTTACTGCCGACCCCGCGTCGTAAACTTGCTGCTTACTCTGTATCAAAGGTACATTTCTGAAATATCATTAAAATATTTCATATAGAAAACGTACAAAACTACGTATACATATTATTTTAGGCTTTGCTTTAAGCAATTACATAATAAAAAAAAATGTGTTATCAAGTAAATTGAGTAACAAAGCTTAAACCAAATGCAGTACGTTTGGAATCTCTCCAACTCGAACCGTAAATGAAACTTTGTCTTTACCCTGAATAAGTATTGTGTTTTGTAACGTAATAAAAATCATAATAAGTTGAGAAATTATTTAAAAATTTATTTTTTTGCAGGTAATTGGTACAATCCTCGGACTAAGCAACAAAAGCGTAAGGAAGAAAAGACCTTCTCTTAGCATATGATTCGTTAACCATTTAACTTTGGTGTCGTTTACTCCGCGATGGAGTTTGTTGTCTTTCTGCAAGAAGAAAGTTTTCTGATGGAGCCGTGGGTTTGAAGTCTTGACCGACTTGAAGTTGGCACGGAGCGCAGTGTCGCTATTTGGAAGGTTTTTGTTATTACGATTTTTTCAAATACTTACCTTATATTTTGAATACTATTGTAATTATATTTACCATGTTGCGTGCAAATGAAGTGTTAAAGCATTGTTTTTATAAAAAAAAGACAAGTGTTTTTATATTTATTATTATTATTTATATCGAATATTTTTACAATAAGATGCCAAACAGGGTATCTGAATTAAATAATAATATTAAGGGTTAACTTTATGTGATTATTATTTGTCTTATTTATACCGCTCACATTGTGCCCAAAAGTTGTGGAGGATTCAAGGATTTTTATTTTATTGTGAAGTTCATTCAGTTTCGTTACTTTTTTATTGTCAACTTTATTTCGCAACAATGCCCTTGTACAGTGTGTGATTAATTACTATTTTATTACTTCAATTTATTCACAAATAAACAGTTGATATCTCATTTTATTAACTTTAATAAATTAAGGATTTTAAATGACTTATTATTAATAAGAAAATTAAATTACTTATTATTAATAAGTTTGACCCACCTATTAAATAATATGCTTATATACTCTTAACACTGATTTTCCCAATTATGTTAAGACTACGCGACTGATTTTCTAAATGGACCAGAAATCGCATGGAGTGTACCAATCTCTTGTATTTTGAAATTTTGTAAAAAGTATAATAAATATTGTAATTTAAATAAATGTCTACTTAAATTGAATTTGAATTTTATTTTTAATTGATAATTTTGTTAAAGTATTTCAGTTAAGAACTATGACCTTTGGAAATAAAGATAGAATAATTTAATCTTGTATTTATATTCTTTATTGCACAATTAAGTTATAAAAAAACAAAATACATAGAAAGTGACGTGGACAAAGGTGGACTTATGTCCATAAGAGATCTCTTCCAGTCAACCCATGTACCCATGTGGGAAAAAGTATTAAATAGCGGGACAGAAAGAGAAAGTGCAGTTTTTTTTAGTAAAGTATATAAGTTCGACACATAAAGAAAAGTTAAATATACGAATACATTAATATACATATATAAAAATATACAAAACATATACATATTTTAATTACATACATTTTATATAAGATAAATACATAAATACATATATAGATATATAATATAAACATGTAATCTAATACATACCAAAACTAAATTTAGCCCCTTTTAACATTCCACTGCACTTGCCTCCCCTTAATGCAAGCGAGATCTGGTCATAATCCACCACGCTGGCCAAGTGCGGGTTAGTGGACTTCACATGCCTTTCGAAAACCTGTTAGGTTCTCTCTAACATGTTCTCCTTCACCGTAAGGCAAGTGGTAAATCATGTTGAAAAAATTGCACATGAAAATATCAGAGATGCGAGACCCGGGATTTGAACCCGCTTCTTACTAAGCTACCATTGCGTCAATTGAATCACAAAAAAAAAGAATTTAGTCTTGCTGGTAGAATTAACAATTACTATACCTAGTTTTATGTTATTTTTTGTTGTTGCAAATACTATTATAAGTACTATAGCCTTAAGCTGCTTCTATAACACGGCATAAAATAAGACAATTAGGTATACAGTTTTTCAGTAAGCGTCGTTATTGAAAATGCAGCTGTTGTATGTCAGTTGCATTTTCAGCAGCAGTAGCATTTGCTCGGTGACAGACAGATCCGGCTCGTATATGGTAGGTAGATGAATCTTTTGTGTATTTTTTTCAGTAAAATAGTTTGAGACGTGTATTGTAAGAAAATTTATTAAATATACGTGTAAACTATGATGATTGTGAAATAAATTAATAATAAAAAAAAAACATTTTATAAAACAAACTTTTATTTAATTGCTCTAAAAAGAAGAAAATAATTTAAAGTAAAAAAAAAACTTATAAATAAAAGATTAGATATTATGTACCTACCTACTACCTATTATTTTCGTTTTATTATTAGGTCGTTCAAACAATATTATACTCCTTTAAAAATGATAAAAAAATAGTGTTTATCAGTTTCTATTTTCGCACTTTATCGTCACTCACTTAGTATTTCAGTGACCAATATTCATTATTACTATATAATATAAAAATAAAATAAACTTACTCCTATAATGAGTTATTATTTGAAGATATTGAAACAAAATATCTTATCATATTAGTATATAGATATTTCCTCTTTTCAATTAAAGAAAAAACATAATATACGATATAGGAGAATAAGAACTTGTAACAAGTAGCACTTTGATAGAACTCGCGATCTTTTGGACTGATAATAATTATAAACAGCTTCAAGAACTCACAACAAGTATTTTAGTTAGTACCTATTGTGGTTTTAGTTAAGAATATACGTTTCCAATTTCCATTATGGATTTATGGCAAGTATTTCAACGAATCGGTATCAAAATTGATGAGCGTGCTTTTATATATATATATATATATATATATATATATATATATATATACCGCAATGGAACCCAAAAACAATGACTTTTTGAATTTCTGTTTGTGTCTGTTTTTCAGTGCGTTGTACGCGATGATCTCAGAAACGGCTAAACCAATTTGGGTGTGGTTTTCACAAATGTATTGTGAGAAGCTTCTCTAAAAATTTAGTATTTATTTTATTTAAATCGGTTCATAAATAAATATGTCAATTTAAAGAATCACGTAGGGACGAACCCGAGCAAAGAGGTGATGAGTCGCTATTTAGAAATGATGGTAAAATAATAATTATATTAAATAAATATTTTTTTTAAGTATAATTGAATAATATATCATGCAAGATATCATTCTTAGATTAAAAATCTACCGGATTTGAAGTCCTCCAGTAAAATCTAGTCAATACTTACTTGTGATTCTGATTTAAGCTTTAAAATAACATTATACGTTTCGATATTTAAATAGCTTAAAGTAAGTAACGACAGCTTTGACACCTTTCACTAGTCAATAAAGATCCACTTTTCTATCAGTACCTAGTAGTTACACTGTTGTATGAACAGCAAACAGGCTAAGTAAAAATAGCAAAGAGAACAAGTTTCAGAAAATAATTATAATAAAGAAAAGAAAACACGCAAGTTCCCGCAAATAGGTGTAACACGCAATAATTTAGCTCGGTGTATTTCTAATATTAATCTATGTCTACCAGATAAACTATGTTTAAAAATATCTACAAAAATAAACAATTTTCCATAATAAATTTACAAGATTTGGGTGTAAAAATGAGAAGCTGTTAATTCAACGCATGTAGTTTTAAATTATTATAAACCGTTAACAAATAACTCGTAATTTCTTTAACGCTTCATGGTAGTATAGCGAGATCCACAAATAAATTTTAAGAGGTTTACAGCTGCAATGAATACAATCGAATAAATCATTTTGTAGTTTATGAATGTATTCACTTTTGACCTTCCCCAACTTTACATCTTTGCCCACTTTAACTTTCTTTATGGGTAATGCAATTAAATTATTATTTCATTCAAGCATGAAACGTATCTTATTATGTATTACTAAAACTCCTATTATCTATTTAATTTCGAAAACGTTGTTAAATCTTATAAAAGACTAGCATTGCCCGCGGCTCCGCACGCGTTCAGATGACCAAAAACCAAATTCTTAGGTCTTACATATTAGTATACTCTTACATTGCAGTTTTTGTATTTTTTCTCAAAATGAGACATTTTCCCGCGGTAAAAAGTATGCTATATGTTGACCCGGATAACCAGCTATCACCACACCAAATTTCATCAAAATCCATCCAGTGGTTTTTCTGTAATGCGGTAACAGACAGACAGATAAAAATTTTAATAACTATAGATTCGGCCTGTGCAGATTTACGCGAACGTTTGACATTATTAAATAAAACTATCTTTTCTGATTATTTCGCGGATTTATTTTGATTTTTGGTTCCCGACGTTTCGAATGCTTTACAGCATCCATGGTCACGGGAGAGACTGAGGTGTTACATGTCTTGAAGGTATAGTTGTTACAGTATTAATAGTGTTGCTTAGTAATATTAATAGTGTTGCTTAGTAAGTTGTTTTTAAATAATAGCAAACTAAATTAAAAGTATTATCCTTAATTAATTTTAACTTTTTAAATTACACATAGAACAATTATATGGCTTAAACAATTAATACTATATTTTATATTTTTCTTTATGGTTATAAATATAATAATGGCAACACTAAATATAGATTACTAATTAATATTTTTAAAATTGTTATAATTATAAAAATAATAGCAAAGATTAAATAAATAATTTTCCATATTCAATTATAATTAAAATTATAAAAATGTTTAAAGTTAAAAAATATTGTAATGTAATTGGTGCAATTTTCATTTTGTTAATTGTGGGTAGGCTGTCTGTAACAACTATACCTTCAAGACATGTAACACCTCAGTCTCCCCGTGACCATGGATGCTGTAAAGCATTCGAAACGTCGGGAACCAAAAATCAAAATAAATCCGCAGAATAATATGAAAAGATAGTTTTATTTAATAATGTCTATTTCAATAAGATTTTCCAAAAAATATTAAATGTGCAGATTCGTCTTAGTTACAATTTTATTATATGTATAGATAATTAACCCTCCATCAATAGGTACCTTTATCCTTATTCATGTTTAGAATTAAGATACGTGACAACTATGACCTTTCATTGACGATATTTAACTTTTGAGAGCGATAACATTAAAAATGTTGCTATTATTTATAGTAAAAGAACAATTCGAGCTTTGATAGTTCCGTACCAATAGGTATGCAATTTCGTATTATTTTTAACTTACGTAACTCGTTAAATCAAAAGTGAATATATCATATATGTACATATATATTGTATATACAAAATTGAAGTTACTGATAGAAAAATTAGTCTGTATTTATTAAAGATTAAGAAAAATAAACTTAATTTTGCAACAGCTAAACTAATAACAGGTTAATAAATAGCTCATAAAAAATTACTTAAGATACTCGTATCTTCGCTAAAATAATTTTTACTTTTGAAGTATGTAACTTTGACTTCCAGAATTACTTACAACCCTTACTTTAAAAGTACAACCCTTATTTTAAATCGACGATAATAAGAGAGACCATCAAAGACGATAGAGATCAGTCTCTCCCGTGACCATGATTGCTGTAAAACATTCGAAACGTCGGGAACGAAAAATCAAAATAAATCCTCGAAATAATCCGAAAAGATAGTTTTAAAGAAAATATATTTGTATAAGATAAAATTTTAGGCTCCTGACTTCAGATTCCATGCTGCACGTACAGAAGTACTAAGTCAGATGTCGTATGTTTTAATTTTTTCATGTCCATACATTGTAATATTCATGTCAACAAAATATTAGTTGTGTTCGAACATCTTTCATTTAATAGTACGTACATTTTCTGTGATAAGTTCGAATATAAACAATGAACATTGCGAAATAAAGGATATAAAAAGGTTGCATTATGAATTTTATCATTGTTTATGAATCTGTCTATAAATAAACTTAATAATAATTTTGTTAGTAATACAAAGTATCTACATTTTAATTATGCAGTTATACTTTAAAATCGGACTACTATTATATATTATGTAAATGTGAAATTTTGTATGTGTGTATGTTTATTATCACTAACGTTGAAATTCCTGAACAGATTTTAATTTTATATGAATTTTAGTATGTACTTGGACACGACCTGCATGTAACACGTAGGCTAGACATTTAGGGAAACTAGTATAATTTGCTATTATAATATATGTAGGACCTTAAATGGGTGTTTATTACACTTAAAAGAAAAGAATAATTTTATTTACTTACTATAAAGAAGCCAAGTATATACATATAAATGTGTTCTATATAATGTATGCAGAATGTAATATTAAAAATATTCTTATTAATATATTTTATTTTAAGTAAGACTTTAGATTGATGGTAAACCAACCACCCACAGCATTTGAACTGGTGAAATTTAAATTACTTAACATTTATTGGACGTCTAGTTGCATCTATGTAGGCTGCACGGATGTGATAAATGCGCCTCTTTTCGCTGCTTGTCAGGGATAGACGTGATGGAACGAGTCAGTAATTACAACTATCCATAAAATAAGGTAAACGGTACTAGATACTGAGATTACTTACTCTTTCCTAATAGAAATAGCAATTCTAGAATTGTAGGTGAAGGCGGCAAAGTTATAAGAACATTTTGATGTTTATGTTTAATATTATTCGATAAATCCTTATTGATTGATTTTGTGTTTGTATTTTTTATATTGTTATGATATAAAAATGAATTCATTTTGATATAAAAAATGGTATGAAATTTATGGTATTTGTCTGTGTTCTATGCGTATATCACTCGTCTAAATTCGTCATTAAAAGTATCGTTAAAATCGGTTTAAGCTTTCAGGAGATTAACGAGTTCGCAAAATAAGCAGACAGCCATTTTTATAGTGAAAATTGCCATATGAGTGATATTAGGATGATATTTTGAATATGTAGACAGTTTTATTAATAAGTAAGAATGTTATAAATCAGTAACTTAGTTTAAAATGAAATTAAGAAAATATGATCACCGAGAGTTCTAATTGAAAGTTATATATATCTACTAGAATTATATATATAAAGATAAATCATAAAGTTATGTTTTAGATAAAAAATATGTACAAAAATGTACTAATTAACGTTTATCTATACATATAATTAAATTGTAACCAAGCCGAATATGTACATTAGATACTTTTTGGAAAATCTTATTGAAATAAACATTATTATCGATACAGAGGCCGAATCTATAGTTTTTTAAATTTTTGTCTTTTACCGCATCACAGAAAAACCACTGGAGGGATTTTGATAAAATTTGGTATGGTGATAGCTGGTTATCCGGGTCAACATTTAGGATACTTTTTACGGCGGGAAAATATATAATTTTATAGAAAAAATACAAAAACTGCAATGTAAGAGTATACTAATATGTAAAACCTAAGAATTTGATTTTTAGTCATCTGAACGCGAGCTGAGTCGCGGGCAATGCTAGTATAATATAAATATGTTTGTTTAAAAATTACTACTAACGCTTATAGGAATTAAAGTTAGTTTTGATGTAGCGCTGCAAATGCTTATTTACTAATTCAATCTAATTCGCTATATGAATGAAAGAATTCATGTTTTTATGAACGTGACCATTGTTATAAAACGTGAATGCCGATATGGCGTTTTTTTAATTTTACATAACAAGTTAAATTAATAACATTCTAAATCGGCTATCTAGTATCGATTGACATTGACTTGTGTATATATAAATATACGTTTATTACACTTTTCTCCAATTTAGTCGAATGATCCAAGTTCGATTAAATCTATTGTCTCGATTGGTATTAAGGGTTTTATGATATTTTAATATTGTTATAACATTTGATACTCTAACACAATGAAATAAAGGCTATAATTGTTTATATTTTGAATGTTATTTGAGTCGTTTCTTTATATTTTATGTCGGCGCCAGAGAGGAAACGTGTTCTGCTGGGCACGACTACGATGCGCTTATTGAAAATGGCACATTATCATAATGCAACAAGTGGAATGTTAGTGATGCCCTCATAAGGCAAATGACTATACTATTCAAAACGTTTTTATGTAACTATTTTAAGTTGACTTTATAGGGAAGCTGTCAATTTACGATATACCTTTATATATACTACAATAAATACCTTTGAGCTGTTCATATAATAATTAATAAGTTAAATATTTTTCTTAACATTGTTATGAAAAGGCTTGCGTACAAATTAGTGTAAATATTTTATTTTTAACGTGATTACAGGTTACATTAAAAAAAGTAATAAATTTTTTGGCTGCCCTTAAGATGAAGAGTCAGTTAATTTTCATCATTCACAATCTGTTGTGATTTGTACGCATAAATCATGAGTGTTAGAATTGGAACACGTTTGCCAACAGAAGGTCAGCACTCAGCTGCACTCCTCTGAATGCTATAATTATCTTAAACCTTTTCAAATTCCATCTTTAACCATATAAGCGTTTTGTGTATTTGAATGTTCAAAATTTAAAGGAACAGTACATTTTTACTTGCACAATGTCTCTAAGATAGTTTTTTTTGACAAAGATCCAGTACTACAGGCACTAAATTCGAAACTTTAACGGATCGAGGTTTTATAAATTCTTTACACAAAGGACAATCGATTTTTAACTCGCACTCAGACTTTAGCCGCACTTCTTAAATAAATCCTTATAAAGCAAAATCTCAATGAGCGTAAATGTCCTGGGCGCTGGTATACATCGATAAAATCTACGCAATCATAACGTCAGTTTCTGTCGTTAAGTTAAACATCAATTTGTATGGAAGGCGCGAAACTTCATTATAATAAACGCTGTGTGACTCACGGTTAGTAGTGCCTGTGGCGAAATCGAGACATTTATTTCTAGACTAGGCCAGTCTACAATAAATAACCCAATGCCGGCGATTGCAATGCAAACCGACAGTTTTATAATAACTACTAAACCAAGTTATGTTATTTACATTGAAAAAAAGCTGTTGGACCATTGTGATTAAATAGGAACAATTTAATATGCAGCGTGATTTGTAGGGCTCGTGTAGTAGGAAGTAATTAATCCTATGTCTTATTTATCATGTTTCTGTCGCAGCAGGTGACTGTGCGGGCGGCTTCCCGGAACGTGGACTTGTATAAACAAAACCCGCGTGTTTATTGCATAAGAGGAGCGGTAACTAACGGTGATGCACTATTAGACTTTCTTAGTTGTTATGTCATTTATAAATCTGCAGTCTATTCAATTAACAAACAGCAGCTTATGTCCTACCAACGTACTGTAACTTTTGCGATAAAAATAAATTGAATTCGTTTAAATGGGATAGTTTAAATTTCTAGGAAATATATACACTTTATTGGCACACTAAGATACTAAGAAATGTCTACAACAAGATGTAGATTGTTCATATGTTACAAAGCAAATTAGAGCTATGTCAGAAGGGTACTGCCCGCAGCACGCGTGCGCCTCTTCTCTGATCAAAGTCTAAAAATAACAGTAATTCACGAAATATAAACAAAACGTTAGACTCCTTACACCATTACCATAACGCGCTACCGTTTCTCGTAATCCAACTCATCTTTTTGATAAGCTAAAAATTGTTTGAATACTGTTCTAATAGATTAACACACTTTTAGTACGTAGTAGTAATAATTTACTTCTAAGAATTCAATAGGTACTTACATTACACGTATTTATTTAATTATATTGAAAATCATTAATACCAAGTTTCAAGTAATTCTGAACATAAATATCATTTAGGTTACATTATAACGTGTTTTCCCGTGCGAATGAGATAATCTCCCGCGGTAAAAATATCCTATGTCACTCTCCAGCCCTTCAACTATCTCCACACAAAAAAATCATGCCAATCCGTCAATCCGTTTCGACGTGAAAGAAGGACAAACAAACAAACAAACAAACACTTTCACATTTATAATATTAGTATGGATATTGTTAATTTGCTTTTTTGTAAATTTTATGAGAAAATCAATCACGTTCATAAGTTTTATCAGTCGGTCTGTCTATCATCACTCATTATTAAAATTGCTAAAGTTACATTAATTAAAGGTTAATTATATCATTGTCTTATAGTTACTTAGGTATTTGCTTATACACTTAACATAATGCTATGAACTCTGGCTTTAAATTTTATTTTTCTTTAGCTTACATGTTTATATAACATTTTTTATTAAAGTTTAACGGACGTGCTTAAATTTTAAATGTTTTGAAAATCGATACGGAGTCTGACGGCAGAATGAATGAGTATATGGTAGTGGCCTAACCTACTATCGTCTAGCGGCTTCAAGCTCAACATCTAATGCCAGTTAGATCAAAGACGGCAAGTTTAATAGGGACTATGTCCAACTTGTATCGTATCGACGCATATCACATACCATCAAGGTTACTGTCCCAGTACTGCTCTTATTAACTCGCATAATATGTAACAAGTGAGCTTTGTAATCCTTTCTTCTTTGTATACCAATATTTTTTATATTTTAGACAATTTAGTTTTAGGTTTAAACTAAAATAAGATTTAGTCAGTGGGTACCCATCTCGGGTTTCGAGTACCTACATATAACGCACGCTTCACGCACTACGCTAGTTTGGTAGTAAAGCAATTTTCTCGACTAACTTTTGACTGCTATCATGTCGGAATCAATCGCTAGAGGTCTCTGGATGTGTTCTGACTGTAAGCATGTAAGCCAGTTCACTTTCCTGAAAGAACTATCTTATGTGGACCTCTTGTATATACAGAAGCCCCATTCTATTTTTACGTATGTATATTTATAAGTCTTTCGGCTATAATAGGCAATAGAATATTAGGATACACCGAAAACGGCAGATTTCTTGCTCAAGCTATGTTGTTCTTAACATCATGCCTAAGTGAAACATCCTAATAATATGAACTTCAAAAAGGGATTCACTACTTATTGAAAAATATTTCTGCCTAGGTTTTTTCTGAGCCTTACAATTTGCTCCCATATTGTATCCTCACAATGAGCGATTCGTTAAAAGGCAGGATGTCAACTCTCACAAAATCCGATAAAAATCTTATGTTGTAACTTGTAAGATATCTATCGGCGAACATTCGACCGCTTACTATCAAGTGCATCTTCATCCGTTTCCCTCCTTTAGATATAAAAAAATGATATTATGATCTCATTTCTGGTCTTGGTTTTGCTAAACATCACTTATCTTTCTGTACCCTCACTTCCACTTCGCATTTATGTACATATATAAATTACTAGTGACTCATCCTCGCTTGGTTCGGGTTCGTCCCTAGCTTGATTCCCCATACAAACTGTCATCCCCATTTTCACCCCCCTAAAAGGATGACTTCCGGGATAAAAAGTATCCTATATCCTTTCCACAGTCTCAAACTATCTTCTTACCAAATTTCATTTAAATCGCTTCAATAGATCTAGAGATTACCCCCTATGACGTCACAAACTCACAAACTTTACCTTTTTATAATATTAGTATAGATAGATCTAATCATATTTGCTTTTAACATAGACAGCAAATACACTGCTTGGCTAAAATTGACTAATATGAAGAAATTAAACCTATTCGTTCAATTTAATTAAGTATAGTTCGCCAATACATAGTACATAGTACAATCATAACTCGTACAATAGATGTCTGATAAGTATAAAACATTTATTGGTTTTCAAATAGGTACACGTTTATTTTCTTTGTTGTTGAGTCAATTTGTTTTTAGAATAAATATTTGCTCATCGTTTTACGTTTGTTTTACAATACGAGTTATTAAAAGCCCATTATTTTGTCGGCATAAATATTTGTTTTATACGAACGATTATTTACCTACTTGCAATGATTTCAGACGCCTCACGGTGCATTGACTTATCGATTATATCATTCTTAAACGTTTACACATAATTTACACATTAGATAAGGCAGAGTAACATATCCAGTTGTCTAGTTTATATTGAAAATTACATTTTAATGAGTTAAACAGACGGATATGTTGGTGCACTGGTTCTACGACAAGTGCGCGATGTTCGCAGACACTCCATAAAGGGCAACCTGTAGAATTCTTTGCCGTAACGCAACGTACGACAGCCACACGTAACAGCTATAAGAGCACCATGTTTTATGAGATAAGTACATGAAATATGTATTTATAACTTTAAAGATATTTCAAGTTCTTGTAGAGTAGTAAAACTTACTTAAGATCTTATTTTTTAACGTAACGCTTACAAAGAATATATAAGAAACTATTTGTGAAATTTTTATCCTCCTTTTAAAATGCCAGTCAAATGAAAAAAGCCATTACGGTGAATGCATATCATATGTCTAAATTGAAAATTACAAGATGCTGTCAATATAACAAATGGTTGTATTTTGACGCGGTGATGCGTCCTACATACAGATCCGATGGGAAGTGACCGGAAGTCATATAAACTTGACCTCACAACATGATGTCGACGGTGAAAGTCAACAGTAGCCGCGTAATGAAGAGTCTGGCGTTCCACTACATTACTCTTCTGACTAATTTGAGCTTGCACTTTTAAAGTTTAACTTGTAATTAACCGTATGTGGCTCGTTGATATTCCATTATCATCAATCGCGTATGTTTGCCTTTTGATATTCGCGATAAAAAGGTTGTAATTTAAATAAAGGATGTGTCGAAATATAAAGTTTATTATTTTCATTTATCTCAATACAATTTCTTCTTTTTAGTTATATACTAGCATTGCCCGCGACTCCGTCCGCGTTGAGATGACCAAAAACCAAATTTTTAGGTTTTACATATTAATACACTCTTACAATGCAGTTTTTGTATTTTTTCTCAGAAATGAGACATTTCCCCGCGGTAAGAAGTATCCTATATGTTGACCCGGATATCCAGCTATCATCATACTAAATTTCATCAAAATCCCTCCAGTGGTTTTTCTGTGATGCGGTAACAGACAAACAGACAGACAGACGGACAAAAATTCTAAAAACTATTTATTTATTTATTGGCTTAGTTACAATTTTATTATATTATGTATAGATTATGTTTGTCGCTCTATAAAATATCTATTAAAGATATCAATTTTATTTAGAGTAATTACCTAATTGGCGTTAACCGTTATGATAACATTAGTTTCAAATAATCTTTCTTATTTACATGCATTAGGTACATATATGATTTAAGTTTTTGCTGAGCTCTAATCCCATATTTGATTTCTGACAACATAAGAGATTAGCAAAAACTCGACACGTTCGTTAACTTGTAAATTAATAAAGAATAAAAAAAGGTATATATATATTGTAATAACCCTATATTTTAATTAGATATGAGATAACAACAACAAAATTGTAAATAAATTAAGTACGTTTAATGGAAAAATATTCAAAATTTATCGTCATATAAGTCGATGAGAGTATATCATAATTACAACCTGTGTAAAAATTACAAGTAAATTCACATGCTTTAAAAATTGCTTCCATTTACGTGACCTCCAAAATATAAATGGTCAATGTCATACCAAAGTTGTTTTTTGTCATTTTCGATCTTAAATTAAGATAAATCTCTCAAAATGCTTTCAATCAAAGCAAAAAACCTAACTTTACGTATAGGATATTTTTTGTTAATTTCCGTAAAAATGAAATATTAAATTGTACATTTAAACTAAATTAATAGAGGTTTTATGATTAAAATAAGATAAGTGACAATTACGAAGAAGCTCGTAAATTTGTAATAAACCTGCCATTTTAATAGATACCTACTTCATTAGTAGTTGCTATAGCAAATGATAAAACTATGAATGATGATATTAGCTATAAATGATAATAGAACTTATAAGCAATAAAACTTGTTATACTCGTACATTGTTTCAATTTTTATATTATACCTATAAATTAAGTACGCTATAACCTCAGACTAAAATGATAATATTCTTTAATGAATTGTTCAGATTCTTTCGCCAGTACTTCTCAGGTCTGAGGCTTCTTCTTTCCGACCTGGACCTGGTAGACTCATGACGTTCAGTAAAAAATTGTAATAATTTAAAGCTGAATAAAAAATATTTTGAATTTTGAATTTTAAGGCTATAATTTTATGAATAATGCATATTATACTTCATGTCTTTTATAGATATTAAGAACTTATTGAAAAATGTACCAAATTTGAACCATGTTGAACAATATTAAGAAATAAAACTCTTGGGAAAGTCCACACAAATATTAAAGGTTAATACTTGTATATTGATAAACTAAACATTATCCACATTATAGAGAAACAAAGTTCAAAGGCAATGTCAAGTTCGAGATTTGACTGATAGCCAAAGATTTAGCATAAAATCGAGATAATCTTATTGATATTATGAAGCGCCCGACCGAAACGATGCAATCTCTTTATCTATAAATAATTCATTTATGTATGCATACTTAAGGGGAATTTCTTTTATGCGTGTAATAGATTTTTTATAATGCACTAGCATTGCCCGCGGCTCCGCCCGCGTTGAGATGACCAAAAGCCAAATTCTTAGGTTTTACATATTAGTATACTCTTAAATTGCAGTTTTTGTATTTTTTCGCTTAAATGAGATATTTTCCCGCGGTAAAAAGTATCCTATATGTTGACCCGGATAACCAGCTACCATCATAAAAAGTTTCATCAAAATCCCTCCAGTGGTTTTTCCGTGATGCGGTAACAGACAGACACACAAAAATTCTAAAAACTATAGATTCGGCCTCTGTATCGATAATAATATCTATTTCAATAAGATTTTCCAAAAAATATTTAATGTACAGATTCCGCTTAGTTACAATTTTATTATATATATAGATTTTAGTAATTCAGTCAGCACATTATGCCCGCAGGGTATCTAAGAAATGTTGCAACATTCTTTTTAAGGTATTTGGATCTTAATACGCAAATTACTCGTCTAGAGAATCTGAGATATTTCCAATGTATCTATAGAAACAAAACACATTCTTTGTTAAATGGTTCACTTTTTAACGAAGGCGTTGTATTTTAAAATGGAATGGTCCTGACATTTACATTACTTGTTATTTAAAACTTTGTAGGTATTATCTATACATATAATAAAATTGTAACTAAGCCGAATCTGTACATTAGATATTTTTTTGGAAAATCTTATTGAAATAAACATTATTATTGATACAGAGGCCGAATCTATAGTTTTTAGAATTTTTGCCTGTTTGTCTGTTACTCCATCACAGAAAAAGTACAGAATGGATTTTGATGAAATTTGGTATGGTGATAGGTGGTTATCCGGGTCAACATATAGGATACTTTTTACCGCAGGAAAATATCTAATTTTTGAGAAAAAATACAAAAATTGCAATGTAAAAGTATACTAATATGTAAAACTTAAGAATTTGGTTTTTGGTCATCTGAAAGCGGGCGGAGCCGCGGGCAATGCTAGTTAGAAATAAATTACTCATTAATTAATCATTTTTCAAGAATCATTTTAGTTTTTGCTTATTTATGTGAAATCTGTTTAAACAAAAACCAAAATGGGTTTGTATTTCCTAGATTTACAACGTCGTGATGTCTGTCTGTTGCGACTAAAATATTATTTTAATGCTGGGAGTGTTATAACGATTTTGCTTCCATGTTTTGTCAGTAATGCTACAATATTTCGTGAGTTACGATTTAGATAAGCTTAAATGTGGGCTAAATTAAAATTCGTCATATCGTTTAAAGTACGTTTTGTTTTATTATTACTATGTGTAATTCTAACTAGCATGTAAATCTTGTGCAAGGTTTATTTAGAACATTTTTATTATAATGTGATAATTATCAATTTACTTCCTTGTAATCTATACATATAATAAAATTCTAACTAAGTCAAATCTGTTTATTAAATATTTTTCGGAAAATCTTATTGAAATAGACATTATTATCGATACAGAAGCCGAATCTATAGTTTTTAGTATTTTTGTCTGTCTGTCTGTCTTTCTGTCTGTCTGTTACCGCATCACAGAAAAATCACTGGTGGGATTTTGATGAAATTGGGTATGGTGATAGCTCGTTATCCGGGTCAACATATAGGATACTTTTTACCGCGGGAAAATATCTCATTTCTGAGAAAAAATACAAAAACTGCATTGTAAGAATATACTAATATGTAAAACCTAAGAATTTGGTTTTTGGCAATCTGAACGCGGGCGGAGCCGCGGGCATTGCTAGTAAATAATAATGTTGTTGTTATTAAAAAAAAGTAAAATATAAAACTTTCGTATCTAGTTATGCTAAGTAACCTTTAGAAAAAAGTAATATTTATTTTATTCAATAATGCACATATTATTTTCTCGTGAGGTCGTATAGCGATAAAGTTTCTCTATCTCATATTTTGGATAGTTACGATTCAATTCAGGTTAATAAAAATTGAATAAACTCAAGATTTTTCAATACAAAAACATGTCATTTACAGTTTTCTAATTTATTTCAATGCAATCGAATTTATATGGAATAATTTACTTTAACATATACATATGTATGTATATCTACATATGTTGTCAAAGGTAATTGAATATCAATAGGCATCGAGTGCATATCTGGTGCGCTAGAAATAGCCAGGACGACTTAATAATGTAAATGAATTTGCCCCATTCTGTACCGTTGGAATTTAGTTGCGTTCCTGCAACAGCTGTAACTCGCTAGCGCCGTCATCACTAACCGTCTCGACTCTAACACTAACTTAATATGCATTTACCTACGTGATTTATTTAAAAACTAGCATTGCCCGCGGCTCCGCCCACATGGAGATGACCAAAAACCAAATTGTTAGGTTTTACATATTAGTATACTCTTACATTGCAGTTTTTGTATTTTTTTCTCAGAAATGAGACATCTTCTCGCGGTAAAAAGTATCCTATATGTTGACCCGGACAACCAGATATCACCATACCAAATTTCATCAAAATCCCTCCAGGGGTTTTTCCGTGATGCGGTAACAGACAGACAGACAGACAAAAATTCTAAAAACTTTAGATTCGGCCTCTGTATCGCTAATAATGTTTATTTCAATAAGATTTTCCGAAAAATATTTAATGTACAGATTCGGCTTAGTTACAATTTTATTATATGTATAGATTGTTAAGTTGTTACAAGGTTCTGGAACCTGGGGAAATCTAGTCACTGATTACATTTACAAAAGCTTCGTGATTTGCCCCGATACCAAGCGTGGATGATTAATTTAGTTAAATGTAGAGAACATATTTACGAATAAGTATATAATACCTGTACCTGCACAAGCGATATTATTGTCTTTAAATATATTAAAATGACTAATTCTTGATTGTATTTTAAAGCTTTCCTTTTAAATATATAAGTCATTAATAATTTTTAAATACTTAAACAGTACTAATCATGGTAATTGTGATTAAGTTGGATATTCCCTACCTACTCATATTACTTGAGATAGAATTGTTAATAGATTAACTATATATTTATATAGATTTCTTATAATAATACTTAGATATAGATTTCAAAGAATTTTTTTATTCAGATTTTCTAAATATGTATAAATCACATAAATAACCTATACCTGAAAAAAATGCTTAAGCAAATAGAAAAGTAGAGTAATCTGATTTTTAGCGTTCGATATAACTTAGGAAAGCTGTCTCGAAATTGCAAATAGATAGTTCAATTTTATTTATATGTATTAAAATATAATGTTGTTGGGTAAGAGCTCTGCAAGTACTAAATCTATACAAAAGTTAAACAGTAAACTATAGAATTTGTCGGCGAAAGTGTCAGCGTCAACGCACACGCGTGACAACAATACAAGTGAAAGCACGATTTAGTAGAAATAACGAATATTAGTTGATTTGTTGTAGGCAGAATTCGCGCGTAATAGTTAAGCTGTTTCTAGAGGCACGCACATTTCATTAGAACTGCTCAGAAAGTTTATACTCAGATAAAGATAGATAAATAAAAGTAATGGAATTGTTAACGAAACTTACAAATAAAATTTACTACTTTGCATTATAATTGGAAAGAAAAATAAGTTTTGCATAGCAGCGCAATCTCGTGTTAACTCCATAGACTTATGCACAGTGCCGGATTCAACCTTAGCGCCGCCCCTGGATACTGTAAAAAATGCCGTCCTATTAACGAAATTTTGCATAAATAGATAAAGTTTCGATGAAGTTTAATTTCTCTTAATTATTATTTTTTTGAAAAATGCAAAAAAATGATTAATAAATGTTTTCAATTTATCCAAAAATGTACTAGTATTTTTTTCAATTTTTCATTTTTTAGAAAATACAAAAAGCATTTTCAATAACATTTCGATAAAAAAAATTCACCTTCTGAATTTTGCCGCCCCTAAAAATTTTCCGCCCTGGGCACTAGCCCCGAGTGCCCCTAGAGTAAATCCAGCCCTGCTTATGCACACTTCTTCGTAGCTCTTTAATAGGGTGTTCATAGTCACATTCTGAGTGTGGTGGCGGTTCTCAATGTCACGTTTTAGCCAAAGTAAGATTATAGTGATATGTATGGTCTGTATCTTATATCAGTATATATACCCATGTACTTTATTAAAATAGACTTTTATTAATATTTTGGAGTTGCCTATCTCAAATTCAATTTTGTCAGTTATTAAGTAAGCTAATAAAGTACGAAAAAAATTCCTGAAAGAAATAAGGACCCTGAAAAGAGGTGACGAATAACATGAAAACTCATTTAAAAATCATCCCTTTTACTCTTACCTTTTTACTTTTTAAAAATACTTTCTATTTTAAAGAGGCTTAAAACCAACATCAAATTAAATTAACGTAATACGTACGATTTATCCCGACTTAAAAATGCCAGTCCTTCAAATTTGTCATGGTACTTAATTTCATTTTTAAGTCAAGGATTTACAGTTAATAAAGCAGTCAAATTTCAATATAAGTTGGAAATAAATGGTGATTGAAATGCAATATATCGCTGTTACGTTATCGGTTAACCCAATGAAAGTTAAAATATGCATCGTATTTTAGTTCAAAAGAGTCTTATCATGTTGATAAATGTATGAAACAATGACAACATTTCAAGATACCGGTACAAGAATTTCGTCTTACAAAACTCTTCGATGACAAACCTCAAAGGGTGAAATCATATATCAGACGATTGAGTTCATCAGATGCGAACTTTTTTATATTAACAGTATTGCTCGTATTACAACAGTATAGGAATTATATTCCGATGAAACAAATACGACCCACCATACTCAATGCTTGTATTACGCAATTAAGATGCGTTGCTAGATACCATCGAGCCGTTGTTATTGCTGGTATCTGTAAATCGAGAACATGCCTTTGCCTGTCATGTTTGTTTTATTTGTTTTCTTTAAATATTAAATTGTTTTTTTTTTTTAAATGTACATACTATCACTATAATATTCGGCACAAAAATTGTTATTTTTCTGGCGATTTCAAAAAGTAGATGGATTCGCACTTACTCCTTGTTTAATTGTAGATCCATTTTATCATTCTTATTTCCAAAATCACGTTATACCTAAAGGGTGGCTTGAAATAAATCAAAAAACAGTTAAACCTATTAGTCGAATTAATTACTTTTAAGTGGTTTTAAAATCGATGGGGCCCTTTTAATTAAAAAGTGGCGAATTCCACTTTTCACCTCATTTGGACATAAAAATCAGAATTTTATCTTATTTTTTAAATGTCGTGTTGTATTATTAATTATTATATTTAATTTAATAAATTGTTGTTTTTTTTTATTTTGTCTAACCCCCATAACCTTTCATGCAACCATGCATGCTTGCATACAAAAGCAAAACACCGTGTTTTACTTATATTAGCTGCAAACGAATAATTATATATTGCATAAAAATATTGGACTATACCGCTATAGTATTCTTTTTTAGTCTTTATTTCAAGAACTTGTTTATAAAAACCGCTATAGTATTCAATACCATTGTCTATACTAGTTGATATCAAAACTTACAAAGAATAAAATTGTAACTCAAAGTTGCAGTAATTTCATAACCACAATGCGCTACGACATCAACTCGATCAATCGACGGCGACGATCTCCTTTTTATTATTTTAAACATGACTTCCACTTTTGGTATGATAAAAGAAAAATTCTGGCTAGCATATGTATAAAACAAAGTTACAAATAAACAAAAAACACAAATGCCAATAAATAATATATATATATAGGTACCTTATACAACTTTGTATTTAATATAGGATGCATAAAAATTAAAAAATATAACTAGCATTTAGCCAAATACGAATATTTTTTGTATCATATACGAATTGGGCCCTTAAGAAAATTGCATAACATAAATCGTGCTTCGTATAATATCATTTGTTATCGAGATAACATCTCAAGAGCATCCCGCTGACGCTACGTAACAGAAAGTGAAAACAATTAGGAAATTGATGTTCACCATTACAACTTTCGCCAACTTGATCGTATCGAAGTTCCTAACTAATTTAGAAAAACGTTTAAATTAATGAATTATATAAAAACTTGTTTCGATTGAATAACAAGTTTACTCTACAAAAATCTTAATTATGTCATAAATTTTGCATAGATATTTCTTTTTCTAAGTAGTAATTAAGCACTTTTAAGCGATTATCTTCCTTAACTATAACTGTATATGTAGTTTCTATTACCTCGAAAGATTAGAAGAGCTACTTCGAAGTCATATTTTATAAATCAATGGCAGAAAGTTTGGTTCGCATTAAGTATAATTGGCGTTACAAACATATTAGGTATATTTTTTTAAGGCAAAATATTAATTTGGACTGCAGCTATAAGAGTAAGTGCGAATCATTGCACGTAGCAGAAAAAGTTATTCTTTTATTAAAAAAAAAAGGAAAACAGGCAAGCAATTACCTTGTATTTTTATTTTGCTGTAATAGGTATATTACTGAGTGATCACGTCGAAAAGATGCAAAATTACACACCTCTCGCAATTTATTCAATTTAAATTCTCTAGGAATGGGATACTTGTAAGACAATATATTGTTAGAGCTATTTTTGTTCCGGTTTTATCTGACCCCGTCCAGCTATTGTTTTTTACTGTACGTGGGTACTAGTTTCTCTTATCATGTTTTGTTTGTTCCAGGATCAAATTAGCAGTTTTATTCCTTTAAATAATTGCCAATTGCCACAGTATCCTTTGTGTGGACTAAAGTAATTATATGTTCAACAATGTATTGTGCATCCATTTATTATTTTTATACTTAGCTTGAGACAGTTTTATTGATGCTATTTTTATCTAGAATAGTTGATAAAATAAACTATTTACGTAAATAAATCTAAAAGGTTTTTGTCATAAAAGTACTTTTAATAGTGTTTTATTAAGGCAACGTTTATTAAGACATCATATGACGACTTGGGTTTGAAGATAATATTTTTATCTTGAATAACTTTTTGTGTTAAGTCTGTAAAAATAAAATATCGACATTTAATTCGCGAACACGAGGCGGTGCTTGATTCGAGTTCCTGCTGTGCATCGTGCATGACCAATTGATCTGACGCGATGTCATTTCTAATCATTATAAGTACTTTGCACCTTTGGTGAATCACAAAAAAACAGAATTTTAAATTTTAACAAAATAAGTTGAATGTGTGTTTTTTATATATTTATTCTAATATTTCCTTAGTACAAAAAAAGCAAACAGTAAATATTTGTATACAAAATTATGGTATCGTTTATAAATGTTCATATTATATAAATCATAATATTAGCTTTATAGTCAATCAATAATTATAGCCTGAGGCTCTATTCGCGCGGCAATTAAAAGCGGCTGTGTTAATCCAGGATAGAAGCTTTCACTCATTCAAAATAATCAATATTCGTATAATATTAGTGTGATTACATTACAATAATTATCTAATAACTGATATTTCAATTGTGTTAAAGCATATTGTGATAATTTATATATAAATATATATATATATATATATATATAAATATATATATATAAATATATAAATATATATATATAAATATATAAATATATATTTATATATATATATATATATATATATATATATGTTCTTTAGCTTAATTATGTAGGTATGAGTCTTTGGAATCCAAAATAGCTTTCTTTGTACATAGTATAAGTGAAAAATGTGTTTTCTGACTTATTTTTTCTATATTGACCATGATTTGATGATGAAATATACCATGTTCTTTTACTATACCTCCTACTAGCTACTATTATTGACAGCGCTGTCAGCTCTATGTATTTTTTATTACCGACATTTACATTTTATTATGTTTAAGTAGACACTTTGTGTGACACATGTGCACTGGTGCAGTAGTGGATTTAGGTTCGATGGCTACCTAGGCTCAATTCGATATGGCGCCCTTATTCTTTCGTACCAGTATATGTATTATAGATGAATTATTTTAACAAAGAAATTCTACACTTGAAATGGTACTATTTTTTGATTGTAAAATCGCAAGAAAATAGACTTTAAAATTTGGTCTTACAGTTTGCAGAAAACCCATTTAAAAATTTTGGCGCCCCTCAAAATTTGCCGCTCTAGACCCGGGCCTTACGGGCCTAAGCCTAAATCCACTACTGCACATGTGGATAATAAAAGAATAAAAATTTCATATTTATACGTATCGGTAAAAATATATAATAATATATGTAAATAGTTTAAAATTTAAACTATTATTTAGAAAATTACATATAAAAACAAAACTATGTCCTTCATCATCAACTAATCAGTCGAAGTAGCTAAACTTATCATCGTGAACTATTTTTGTAAGTCGTAGAAGATAACATTATGCAAATAATACCTTGTATAATAATTGAAAGTCGACTTGATATTGTATTGTCGGACGCAATTAATGAGTGGCATTTTCGCCACTCAAGGCACTGTCAGTTTAAAACCTGTCAAAACGTTTTGACAGATACCATACCTATTGAGATGTTATGCATCACCTCAATATCGGCAAAAATATAGATAATAATATGATTATACAACAGTCTTTTAGTGTGTACATACGGGTACAATAAAGGCAGTTCTATGAATTATAAAAAAAAAAATATTAGAGATTCTGTACCTCGAGATATTGAAGAACGGTTACTACATAAAACATGTTTATTTAATTTTCCGTTACTTTAAAATAAAAATGGTATTTTTATTGTATTTATTATCTATCTGTCAATTTCTAGTTTCAATTAAACCGGTTGTGGACGAATGAGAAAACTCGTTAAGATAATAGTGACGTGTGTCTGTGTATCTATTTTTCTCTAAGGACTATGTTAGCGGTGTATTTTAAACTTTAACAGTATAAACCTGTTTATCTAATATACGTAGTGTTTAGAAAAATCAATTTTTGACCTTTACTTTAGTTACGAATAATAAAAATATATTAATCTATGCTAGTCGGATTCGTGTAAAGGAAGATTCCATACTTATTTTATCCCATAATACGTAAAACTTCCTTCATATATTTAGTACATATAAAATAGTTATTCGTTAACTAAAGCTCCACCTGCTAAAATCAACAATATACCGCTTAATTTATTTGGCGCCCAAGCGTCCAAATAACAAACTTTTCTAGTGATATTCTATATCCAAAATATATTTGGAGCAGGAATTTATTATTCTCCATTGGAAAAATGTATTTAAATTATAAATATAATACAATTTAATTATTCAAAAATAGCGCTTTAAACAAAGAAATCATTAAGCACAATAAAATATATTATAGCCAGCTTTCCCAAACCCGAAGGTCTTCGAGATCAGAGTGTCAATATAGTGAGTCAAATGCTTAAATCGTGCTAATACGCCCGGTCAGGGCCGCCTTTAAATGGATTATTCACCTTTATTGCTATGAACTAAGGCTTGACAATGACCTGTTTATTCATAAAGAAGACTAAATTTTATTGTATTATTTAAATTCAAAATGATTTTTCATATAATCAATATGTGTACCTACATAAATATATCATTCATAGAAAACTAAGTGTAGTTTAGTTATCATTTGGAACATATTTTATTGCAATGGCAGCACAAAATATAGATAGGTATATTGCATAATAATTTCTACTTGGAGCAAATGTTTATGTAAAATCGCCCTAAAGATATTTGTTTTGGCGTCAGTATTGAAGTATAGCATGTTCGACCGAAAATAAGATACCTAGAATCTAGATTGAAGTATTTATTTACAATAGCAGGTATATAGCATATAGAATAGAGATTTTATTACGCTTTTAACAATTATAGAATTGTAACAAAATCGCTAAGTTATAGGGAGAAGCCAATGGTAATTCACCCGGTTGTTGGTTTAAATAACTAAACTACATACTCACCTGTCTTTTCGATAAAAATAATCCTGGTCTGTGATAAATATTGTTCTTCCATCCAGCCTTGTCATTGTTGTCATAATTTCCTTTTCTCATTCATTGGAATATGAAGTGACATACATATTTTTAAATGTTTAATTATTTTAGTCCATTTTGTTCTACATACACAATTTTAATTTTATTGGAATATTTTAATTTTTTTCTATTCGATTTATACGAATTAGCTAGCGTAAATACTTAATATAAGTTTTATTTCATATACAAACCTACCTCACGACATGTCAATGAATAAACTTAACGTAAATAATATACAAAAGCGTAATAAAATACAAAAGATACATTAACAATTAACATTGTACAAGTAAATATGTCATATGAAGAATTAACTGAAATAAAAAATAGTTATGTGTCATAAGCATCAATTATATTGTACAATTTGTATGATAAACATCCATGTCTGAAATATTTTAACAATTTTATGTCATGGCATCGACTTAAGTGTAATTTAAATGTTGGATTTAACAATGCAGTATTTATTTAATAATTGTTAATATGGATACTTGATGATGACAAAATTATAAAAATATTAAAGAAAATATAAGACTAATTGAGGCTCAGCTCACGATACGTCTTTGCTCAATACATTGACATGCATTGACATGCAGAAAACATTGCGTAGCCATCGAACTGACCACACCGCTGTTACCACACACAAAATGCTAATATTGTTTAATTACCAAAACTTTATCCCAAGCATCAATCACGATGTGTGAACCGTTGCGATGCTTGCATAATTGAAAGAGTATGGCCGTTAGCCTAAATGAAATCGGTCCATCTAATTAATTAGCTATAGGTATCTTTAGAGAGTGATCTTGTAAAAGAAATCAGCTGTGACATGTATAAAGTGCGTTTGGGATAATCTGATGTATAAACAAACGTGTAACGTAGATTTTTTATATAGATATATATGTACTTTGGTTGTTCTTATTAATTTCTATTATGTGAGCAATTCTGTTCTTTATACAAGTAAAAGAACGATAAAAGTTCAGTTATACGAACGAACGATATAATCGTGAATCATTTATATAATAACTTGTTTTGCATATTTGAAAATTTGATAGACTAAAATAGGTACTATACATAAAAATAAGGATATAATTATAATAAAATCCATATATTACTAATAAAGAGCAATTAGGAAATAACACTTTTTCGTAATATTTTAATATTGCAGAATGTTTTAAAATGTAAGTAGGTCACATTTTTGTTTATTTATTCGGTCACATGCTATAATGTTAGAAATCATTGTAATTTGATATAACATAGATCTCTCTTAAAAATGTAACTTAATAGCTCATATTTAGGTCTTTATGCAAATAGCTTATGATGATACAATTATCAATACATATAATAAAATTCTAACTTAACCGAATCTATACATTATATATTTTTTGGAAAATCTTATTGCAATAGACATTATTATCGATACAGAGGCCTAATCTATAGTTTTTAGAATTTTTGTCTGTCTGTCTGTCTGTTACCGCATTACGGAAAAACCACTGGAGGGATTTTGATGAAATTTGGTATTAAGGTAGCTGGTTATCCGGGTCAACATATAGTATACTTTTTACCGCGGGAAAATATCTCATTTCTGAGAAAAAATACATAAACTGCAATGTAAGAGTATACTAATATGTAAAACTTAAGAATTTGGCTTTTGGTCATCTGAACGCGGGCGGAGCCGCGGGCAATGCTAGTTTGATTATATTTTACTTAAAATATAGTTTGTATATTAACTAATATTTCTGCTAAAGTTTAATGCATTCGTCAATATTATTAAATCTATATTTTAGCTTTGATACCCTACTAAAATACTATTTATTCCTCTATGGAAATCAGAATATCCTAATGATGAATGATGACATCCCTATTAAAGTTTCCATACTAACATGACTATACTAATATATAACTTAACATTTTAAAATTTGGCATAAAGTCTCTTTAGTGATGCAAGCCATGTTAAACTTTTAGCGTCGTCGGCCTAGAATTGGGTTACTGGCTGCACGTTCTACCTTCAATTAATCTCGGTACACTTCTGAATAACGATAGTTTCAGTATCGCGTTAGGAAGGCTGGGTATACCACTGTGTACCGAACATAGGTGCCCATATGCAAAGAGGTTGACTTTTATATTTGACTATAATTTAATACTTTCTTATTTATTACAAATGACTATAATTTTTGGATTCTATTGTGCAGGCACTTGGCCTTGAGTAAGCTTAGACTTCATGGCTCTTTAAATGCGACCATCAAAAGCTCTCGCCACAATTGACATTCCTGCTCTAATCGAGCGATCTGGTATAAATAGAGACCCTTCGGTTTCACAAAATTGATAATTTCATATTTTAAAAATTATGAACGATTAGGATTCGAAAGTCCTTATTATATTTATTCTTAATTTAATATTATATATATATATATATATATATATATATATATATATATATATATATATATATATTATATATATATATATTTTAAAGCAAAACTTTACCAAAGGAACATTTAAGCAATATTACTACTTTCTCCCCGACACGAAATATCGTTTGATGCGCTGGTGATTATTTCCATTAGTGTCCATTAACTGTTTAACTAGATACGATTAGAGTACGTCACGACACGATTTGCTAACACCATATATCATAACATCAGGTTTGAACCAGACAGACTCGCAAAATGATTGCATAAGTCGCAAATTATTGCACGCTTAGCCTTGCGAATCAAAATTCATTAGCTTATCTATGTTCTTAGCGCTTTACAAATAAGCCAACGAAAGCTTTATTTATCACTCATGATAAGGAAGCCAGTGCTTCTAATTGTTATTTTGTAACCATTGCCAGTGGTCATTGTAAAAACTTTAACATCTATAGATATAATAAAAGTGTTAGGGATCGCTGTCTGTACATGGAAGATATATGAGAAAAAATATTATTGGGACCTTTATCAACGCAAATAGCACTCAAAACAATGACTGTTAGAATTCTTGTCTTTTTGTAAGTCTGTGCATTTGTGCACGCTAATCTCAGAAACGGCTTATTCGATTTAGATGTGGTTTTCACTAATAAATTGCGGTAAGCTTCAATTAACATTTACTGTTTGTTTCATATTAATCGGTTCATAAATAACAAAGTTATGCCAATAAGAATAACGTCGAACATTTGCTAAACTATCTATAGTTAATATAGTTTTTATCCCGGAAAAAATGTACGGTTCCCGTGGGATAGATTTATTTTTGTTTGTTTAGTAATTTAATAAATTCAAACAGCCAATACCATTTTTTATTTTGACATAAATATGTTAACAGCTGTCTTATCAAACATCCATCGAGAAACTCTTCGTTATTAGCAATTAAATTTTATATCTATATGCAAAATATACAATAATGTTGTCCATAATAAATTGGGTTTCGAGTGAAATGAGCCCACTCTCACTAGCGAATACTTTAACTTCTTAAGTCCCTTGATCACTATTCAAACACATCCGTAATGTCATTGACACTAAACGGATGCGCTTACGCAACCATGCACCTTGACAATATGCCGTTATATCGGCGAGTTCAATGATGTAATGACTTATACGAATATTTGGTGTCTGTATCTCATCATTTGATGAATAAGTTTAGAAGGTTACATCTATACATATAATAAAATTCTAACTGAGCCGAATCTGTACATAAAATATTTTTTGGAAAATCTTATTGAAATAGTCATTATTATCGATACAGAGGCCGAATATATCGTTTTTAGAATTTTTGTCTGTCTGTCTGTCTCTTTGTCTGTCTGTTACCGCATCACGGAAAAACCACTGAACGGATTTTGATGATATTTGGTATGATCATAGCTGGTTATCCGGGTCAACATATAGGATACTTTTTACCGCGGAAAATATCTCATTTTTGAGAAAACATACAAAAACTGCAATGTAAGAGTATATACTAATATGTAAAACCTAGGAATTTGGTTTTTGGTCACCCGAACGCGGGCGGAGCCGCGGGAAATGCTAGTAGTGTATATGAATAAAACTTCATTGTAATAAAAACACTCGTTATGGTCCAGGTGGCTGTCTGAGATTGGAGGCTGACGTTCGCAGATGAAATGTTAGCGATAGTATAATTTCACAATAAAGCATTGTTCAGTAAACACCGACGCGATTGATTTGAATGAACCGTCACCACTATTTTGATATTATCATTATTATTTTACTCTACATTCATCGTTGGAATATCTCTGACGCTTTGACATTATTTACGAGTTCATAGAATTAGTTTGGTAACTAGTTTGGAAATTAATTTATTATGAAATCTTGAATAAACTTCATTCAGCTTAGAATTTACTTGGGCATTAGAATAATCGCTGTTTCCTACATCGCATGATGTATGTAGATATTTCTCATAATTCATGCGATCTGTCGACTTATAAAATTTTTTTAAATGAATACGCTTCCTCAGACGCAATATTAACCTTAGCTGCGCACAAATTATTTAAATTGTTATATAACTTAATCCTATCGAATAATAACATTACATACATAGTATATACATTATACATATTACGTATGTAATAAATAATTAATCAGATAAAACGTGTTTGTTACTACATTTGAATGTATGCTACATTCAAATTTAGAATATTAATGTACTTATTATAATTTCTAATGTACTTGTATAAACCTAAAACAATAAAAGAAAAGGCAAATTATATATTATGTAGGTATAAATATTGACATGAAAACTGTTAATCCACAGAACTAGTAATATATTAAATGAAGAAACGAGATCTTTTGTAATAATTTAAAAGGACGGATGTTAAAGTTCTATGCTTATTCAATATTAATGTTAAATTTCATTATAGTTGTAGGTGGTATAGTTGGTGGTGCCTACAGATAAAGTATGTCGCGACCGACCGATTTCCATATACATATCTTGTAAACGTACATAATAATAAAGTTAATATTATATTACGAATATGTTAAATTATATTAATTTGGTACATAGAGTAAAGAAAGTAAAAAATATCGATGAAATCTGTTTTCTTTTATAAAGCTCTTTTTTAAGAAGAGTATTTAATGCAAACACTAGACTCTAGAGTATATTCTTCAAACAGTTTCATCTTCCAACTACTTCGAAGGCTCTTGTGAGCTAACGCCTACACTGAGTATCTATTTATTAACAAAGACATCAAACCCACGCTTTAAGTGAAATATAAACTTTTAATCTATTCTGTTTTATAAAAATGTCATAAAAATTGTTTGAATTCTTGTGGGTCATTGTAAGTTACTATTATAAAACTGTATCATCTTTATATTCTTAAAATAGATATCTTTATTTGTACCAATACAACTGCTGTTCGTAGGAAAGCGTTTATTTGAAAACAGCTGGATCGATTTAACTAATTTCTTTTTTAAATGCTCCTAATAGGTTGTTCGAATTAGGTTTTTAAGAGAAATGTTGGAAAAGTTGCCCGAAAAAATTGGTAAATTCGGGAAATGCTTCTATAGGTTTTTCTGTACGAACTCAATGAATACAAATGTGATGAAAGTTGGATAGGATGTCTGCCGGATTAGCTACCTAGAATGAAGTGGTGCTATCCATATCAGGAACATATGTAGCGTATTATTTATGTTTTCAGCCCCTTTTAACATTCCACTGCTGGGCACGGGCCTCGTTTCAATACAAAGGGGATCAGGCCTTGGTCCACCACGCTGGCCAAGTACAGATTGGCGGACTTCACGTGTCTTCATCACTGTAAGGCAAGCGGTAATCATGTTCGAAATGATTCGCACATGAAAATATTAGAGGTGCGAGACCCGGGTTTTGAACCCGCTTCACTCGATTTCCCAAGCGAACGACTACCACACGCACCTCATGCACACACCACACCACATGCACCTCAAGAATATTTAATCCATATAACCACTCGAAAGTCCTATTTTGATTTAACACTCGTTAAGTGTTTTTGTAAAGATAAATTTACATCGTAAAATTAGGAAAAACAAATAGATACATGTCGTTTTGTTTACAGTGACCTAAATAACACTGACACGAATATCTGACATACACCAGAATTCTTTTGCTGTGTAATCTGATTAAAATTCCATAATAGATTGTCTTATGATGATCTAACGTGACCTACTTCTGAAAATGTAGTTATGAGAATTCATACTCATTAAGAAAAATCTATCTATAATCAAGAAATGCTTATATATTTTATTTTATGCTTATTTGCAAATATTTTTTTATCTGCGTATAATTAATCATAAATATCTACAATTACAAATTGAAAGGATTTTTAACGAAACAGTGGTGGCGGTGGGCGTAATGTTTGCACAAGAAGTATTGACTAATTGAAAGTTGCTTATCCTAATTGATTCAATACAATTTGTTTGTTTAGTGGCTTCCAAGAATCCTAACTGACTTATCGCACCCAGAACTAACCGCCTGACAGTTCTGTCAGGCTTATATTTTTATAGTTTGTCCCTGTTTTCCAATATACTTATATACGACAACGCATAATTTATTTATGTATGTATAGTTGTAGCACTTAGTATGTAGCGTGATTTTTAGCCTAGAACCCTTCTTCAGACAACAGGCTATAATGTTGAAATATAGAATATTTCAAACTCTCGGATCCAATCAAACTAAATACTTAAAATTTCTTCAAGTTTATAAATATTGTATTGGTTAAAATAGTATTATATATAATAATGTTGACAACAATATTAATTATATTAATAAGTTACTAAGAAAAGAGTTTTTGAAATTCAAACCCCAAGAGAGTTAAAAACAGTTGACAAATCTCGTATGGGAAACAATAAATCGAATGGTAAAAAAAAGGCAGTCGTTGAAAGCCGGCTCAGACTAATAGTAATATATTTTAATTAATATCGAGTGTATAAAATTATAATTATTGTATTATATTTATCATTTGGACAGCTAGTTCGTAATAAATAATAAAAATGCACCCACCTTCTACTTTCGCCGATAAAATGTGTCTAGGAACGTTTAGAGAAGTTTCTCTTCTAATATGGGTTGGTAAAATTCATCAAGGCATATTGCGAATAGTGAAATGTGCGTAGGAATTTAACACTTCGATGTTTGCATGTAGCGGATCTCCGGATCGCCAACGACAGCTGATGTTGCTATGACCGATACCTGTACGCGGTGACATAACCACACTTATACGACGTAATCTATACGTAGGTATAATGTAGCAATAACGATTATAACGAGGGCATCGACTGTAAAGCATTTGGTGTCATCTTTAGGACTTATACTCGCTTCCGTGCCTCCGTGGTGTAGTGGCTAGCATGTACGGCTGCACACCCGGAGGTCCTGGGTTCGAGTCCCGGGTCGGGCCAAGTTTAGTTATTGAGTCTTTCTGTATAAGTAAGCCTCAGTAACAGCCCGGAGTTGGGAAGTTGGCGGTGTTTCACCCCCGTGCCTCGGAGAGCACGTAAAGCCGTCGGTCCTGCGCCTTAACTCTCACTGGTCGTGTCGAGCAGTCGTCCCACCGGAGTATGAGAGTGACAGGAATAGAGAGTGCACTTGTGTCTGCGCGTACACTTGTGCACTATAATATCTCCTGCGCAGTTGGCTAGTCTCAATGAGATTGGCCGCCGTGGCCGGAATCGGTCGGGAGAACATCATCATCATACTCGCTTCGCTTGGGTGCGTCCCTAGGTACGTTTTAATTTCTTTGAGCGGGACTCTATTTTTTTTCTAAAATAAAAGTACTCTAAGTTACTCCTTATAAAATCAACTATCTACCAGTGAAAGTCCCGTCAAAATCAGTCTAGCCGTTTCGGAGATTAGCAGGAACAAACAGACAGACAAATTTTTTTACAATAGTGCTTTTCTTATAAGTACCGTTTAAAATTTCATATACATTTTATATGGAAAAAGCTGTCCTTTTGAGATTACAAACAAACATTTAAATTTTTTATAGATTTCATACCAACATTTTTTTAATGATAATTTAAATGAAGTTACAATTAGAGACATACCTAAGCAGTTTTCAAAATAGGTGTCATTCACGATCATTCAAGATTCATGAGCGAAGGTACATTTTATATAAAATATTTCTTTTTTATTGTATGAATATGAACACCCACAAAATCAACCTTTATAATTATTTTTACTTTTCATCTCATACTTTACATAATATATAATGTACCTATATAATACATAATATGTCAGATTATACCCTCTCCGCTCGAGATCGTACCCAGTTTTAAAGTTTAGTATAGATTTCTCAGAGATGAGATATTTTCCCGCAGTAAAAAGTATATCCTATATGTTGACCTGGATAGCCAGCAATCGTCATACCATCAAAATCTGTCCAGTGGGTTTCTCGTGATGTGTTCGTATACAGACAGACAGACAAAAATTCTAAAAACTATAGATTCGGCATCTGTATCGATAAAAAATACTATTTCAATAAGATCTTCCAAAAATAATTTAATATACCTACAGATTCGACTTAGAATTTTATTTTATGTATAGATTTCTCCTCTTCAAAGATTCAAGGAGGGATAGAGGCATGATGTTAGATAGCGTAATCTTCGTTTTGAATTAGGCAAAAGCCTATTTATTGAGGAAGGTTACGAAAGAAGTTTTTAAATCAGGTTGGTAATAATTCTAGAGTAACGTTGCGCTCAAACCAACAAAAAACAAAATCCAAAGAACAAACAAACTCTTTAGCTTTAATATATATTCTATTAGATTCAAGGATTTAAATTATTATTATCAAACCAACAACAAACTATGATAGTGCATGTTGAACAGCAGTACCTAACGCAGTGCATTATACTCACCCATAAAACGAAAGGCATACGATCAATGCTAACATCGCTGTGCGAATATTATTACCGGCCACTCGGCCAGACTAATGCAAATAGCACTACGATACTTCATTTATAAATAAATAAAAAGTGACTTATCATATGATATTTAGGCAAAATGGTTTAAGCGAGTCACGTTCCATTAACTTGAATCAGAAAGCCGTTAACTAATATTAGATTTCTGTTCAGATTATACAAGATACAGTGATATGGATTTCTTGCTGCTCACATTTAAGAGCTATTAATTACATTACTAAATGGTCACGTATTAATCAGATAACTTGAAACTTGGCTATTAATAATGTAGAATTGTAAAAACCCTCACCCATTGTATTTGGTTGGTAACCAATCAATTAGCAGAAGAGATCAATATCTGCAAGATATTCGATAACGTCCATCGGAAGACACTTCGAAAGTAGGATAAATCGTGAGTTTAGGTACTAATTATTATTATTAGTGTTACGTTAAGTATTGCGAAAATCGTTTGTCTCCTTATTGCGAATCTACTAAGATTTATGGTTATTAATCAGGCTACGGTGGCAACATTGTTTGTTTTGTTACGTCATCGAGATAATATGTTTATCTTAAGAAATAGTTGTGTAATATCTATTAAGTGTTTTAAATTAGCTAACATTAACATTACTTCTGACATTATACCTTTTCTACGAAAACAAATACGCGTTTGATATATGTACCTACTTTAATATTTTCGCCTGTAGTGAGCTGTCGTGATCCATACAACACCATATTTCACAGTAGATCTAGATTATGTGGAAAAAGGTATCTGTCACTATAAAAGGCTCCATTTTACTGCCGTACTCGGAACATGAGCAAAAATAACTTGTCATTATATTACGAGAAAGCAAGAAAAAAGCGAATGAGTTGTATCAAGCCAGAAACATTTACGAGATGAATATATGTTCTGTGTTCTTTTATGGTATCATAGATATACGCATGATCATAAAAGCATAAACGTTTAAAGAAATCGCGATAATTATGGAGTTTCTGGGCTTTACTAAAAATAAGAAATTATTTCTTCTGGTAGTTAGATTCTGGTATTATTTAATTGGTCTCTATCCGTCAGGAGAAGTCCACATTTTTTACAATCTAAGTGTATTGTACTTTATAACCTAAGTTCTGTGAGAACTACGCGATAAAATGGAATATTTCTTAATATTTCGACTATTAATTTAGGTGTTCTATGTGGTGGGATTTGCAAATAGATCCTATGTCATTGCATCCATGAAGTATGATAAAAAATTTATGTCAACAAAATGTATAGACATCAAAAATCGATATTGTATTTAATATCACAAATAATAAAAGATTGATTATAATATAAATAAATAAACAAGTACCTAAGTAATGTTATAAAATAAGCTAAAATAAAAAATTAGTAACTCTATATCTTGAGTGAATCGATTATATAAAAAAGTTTATTCATAAACCTTATCTAAATTTATAGATTTACTAAGTCTTTGTTGCAAATATCAAATATATTACGAAATAAACAAAATATAGCTAAAATTGCAAATAATATATAATAGTAAGTCTACGAAAGTCACTTTGTTTTAAGTTGTAATTGTAAAATACACTTTCTCATAGTGATTTAACGATGGGTCAAAGGCTTGGTGAAAAACTTGGCATCGTAAGCGCCTCTCATTTCCGCAATGCCAATGAAACTGTGCTTTACAAATTATTAAATTTCTAGAAACAACGATTACTAGAATGTGTTTGTCTTCTTTACAAAGTTTAAATTTTATTTTAATATTTAATAAGTATGCCGTAGCCCATATAAAGACTATTCATGGATACACCCATTTGGGGATCGATTGCACAATATAAAACCTTATTAACAACTTGTATGTAATATAAATAAGTAAAACCAATAAAGTTGTCATTTTAAAAACCATATCTTATCGCCTTTATTGTCATATTAGTAATGACAGATGCAGTGAATTGGATAAATTACATAATTAAATGTGCTTATTTTACATTCTCATATAAAATTCTGAAAGATATTGACATCTATATTAAATTAGGATTTAAAATGTAATTATTGTTTTTTTTACTCGACTGCGACGAAGCCTAAAGGTCCAAAGGTGGGTTATGTGTTTGACGTGTACAAGTATGTATGTATGTATGTATGTATGTCCGATCCTATATTCCCTTATAATTACTAAACGGCTTAACCGGAGATCCGCCGCCTTGAGGGAAGCCAGTTGCCAAGCTGGTCTAAGTTGCGCACCCCTTCAGATGAAACATTATGATGCAAATCTAAGTTTAATACACACGAGTAATAAAAAAATGGCTTAACTATGTTTGATGATTTATACGTCGTTCGATTCGTCTTTATACCGCGAGTGTCATCGGCTATATAGATGCCATTATTAATGATGATGAAAAATGAGGGATCTAAGGCGCCAATTTGTGTCTTGAAAATTTTATTTTGTCCAAATCAGTTGAGTGGGGTATCAACATACGGATTTTTAAGATGTGATTACAAAAATATATACAACTTATATGATTTAAGAAATTTAGGATAAGAAATCGTTAAATATAACCAAAAAATTTTAATTGATCAAAAGTAAAAAGGTATAAATAAAAACATAATTGACGAAAATTAAAAATAATAACCAACTGCATAAAAAGTTCATGAAAAACGTAGTATTATGCAGGAGGAGATATACTTACATACTCTACATATTTTATACTAGCTGCGCGTCTTACTACGTGTATGTATGTCTTCGACTGCGTAATACTATGTTCCTTCGTGTCTCATCTTTTAACGCAGTCGGGTTTTTTCTATAGTAATATTAGTCTATAAAAGTAAAATTTTTGTTTGTATATAATACGAATGTGTGTGTGTGTGTGTGTGTGTATGGCTGTTACTTCTTCACACTGAAAACGGATGGATGGTTTTGGATAAAATTTAGTAGGCACATACATATTTTATGACCTTTTTTTTTTTTTTTAACGTTGGGAAATGCATTTACGCACGAGGTGTGGGACTCACCGGCAAAGCCAGTACTACCCACTAAAACCGAACGAAACCTTCCCCCGTCTTAATGGGGCGTCGCAGGATCGCTTACGCATTCAACTACGACGCCCGACGGCAGGTCTGCCGAAGCAGACCACAACAACCACGGGGTTGCTCCACAGTCCACTCTGCTATCAGAGAAGTACCAGGAGCAACCCGCATGGTACACTGCCCTCCGAAGAGGGCCACCTCCCACCGCCCACCGAGGTGGGCCACCTCCCTGTGCGTTTCTTGGCTTCGCGCCCGGTTGGGTTGCCGGGCACTACTGAGCCCCCCCACCACGACAAGGTGAACGCACGTTGGGGGGGAACATATTTTATGACCTGGAGTAACACGTAGTTGGGCATCTAGGCATGCGCCTGACCAAAGTGAGGGTATGCCATGTAAGTAGGTACCTACTCGATACCTAAATAGATAGTAGGTAGGCACTATTTTTAACTTGCGTTTAACTATGCATAATGCATGTAAAATTTGAATTTTTTGATGTAGAATATAATATTATATATACGTACTTTGGATAACACACAAGTAGTAATTATGTTGGCCTAAATATAATAAGCCATATTGTATTATATCGTGTGAAAATAAAATAACGATAAATTGTGTGAAAGGGAGATTATATCTAAGAAACCTGCACGCCTGTTCATTACAATTCCTATTCATACCCTTCGACTTTGACATATTATCTATTTGAGCGTTTAAATGATAGCTAGTTACCTTAAATAATAAGAACATGATAAATGGTACGGTTTAATTATTAATCTTAATAATGCTTCTAAATTCAGTACAAAACTCCCTATTTTGTAAAGGTTTTGCAAGCGTCTAAAAGATTAATATATTCCTCGGGAAGCATACAATGATCTTATTTTCTAGAAACCATATTTCACTGATTTGCTATCGTTTTCGCTGCTATTACATTAACGTTGGTAGAAGATAAGTTACATTTATTATAAGGTGATTTATGAGAAGGGCTTACAATAAACTTGAAAACAAAAATTCAATTAATTACTTAACGATATTGATTTTGGCTTTTAAAAGGTTACAATGTATTATGAAGTAATAAAAAAATGAGACCGGATTTGAAGCAATAATCTGAGCTTGAAAAGTAATGTTTTCAACGACAGACCGGCGCCGGCGCAGACAAAACTGACATTTACATGGGACCTTGCGTTTAACAATTTGCGAACAATACATGCTCTTGTCACACGCATTCCCGGAACCTATCGCTCGAACCCGGACTGACCTCAACGTGGCGGCCTCCAATGCTCAAACATTCTCCATCAAATAAAAGAATTAAAAATCGCACACTGACACCCCCATACGTCTCGTTCATATTAATCAGTGTCATATAAAATTACTTCTTTATTTAATAAGTAGACTGTAGAATGTTAATATTATTCAAGCTTTATTTTATACCAGAGTAATATATGATATTGTAATTTTATCAACTTAGTAGTAACTTAAGAGTACATTTGTTTTGTATATATAATTAAGAATATTTGTAAATTTCTTTATTGTAAATAAAACTGAAGGATTAATAAACAAACACACGCAAAAAAAAACTTAGTAGTGAATGGAATAAAAATGACAGTAGTCATTCAATATCACCATTTCTGTTATTTGATGAATTTGCTTACTTCTTTCTCATAGGTGTTTTATTAAGGTAGTAAAAAAAATCAATTAGACTTATGGTCGCTTTACAAAATCAGTCAAGTGTGAGTCGAACTCGCACATGAAGGGTTACGTACCATCGTACATGTACTTTTTATTAATATGACTTTTACTCTATGTATGTAGTAACTTCGATGATCGATTACGAATATTAAAAAATGATTTTTGTATTTTTTTTTATTTTTTTTTTATCATTTTTTGTTATAGCGGCAATAGAAATAATAAATTTCACCTCTCTACTTATTACGGTTCATGAGTTACAGCCCTCTAACAGACGGACGGACGGACGAACAGACAGACAGTGGAGGTATAGTAATAGGGTTCCGTTGGTTCGTACGGAAGACAAAAACGGTTATATTATAAATGATATACTATTTCAAATCTCTTAAATATAATAACCTTATCGAGTGACTCTATTTTTATGTTAGGTATTCGTAGACCGATTTTTTTTTTTCATTTTAATAAATAATACGACGATTTTTATTCTGATATTTTAATTTTTTTATATAGGTATAAGTTAGAATTTAAAATGTTTAAATCTCTATGATTATAAAATCATAAACTCTTACAAAGGGCACATCTTTCGCACGATTTTCTTAGTTACTATTTGACTTACAAGCTAGTTTAAATGTTAAAGTTATGTTTCATATTGTCATATTGTTTCCAGATATTATATGCCATTACAATAGTCAATCTCTTTTGATTGTAGCGATTTTGTAATACTACATACCTAGTACCTACAGAGCTACTTACTAAATAGTTACTTGTAATCTTAATCTCATAAAAAACATTACATGTAAAAAAATGCAAGTCTCGCAATGCAGTTCTTCTACCGCGAAAAAATTTGAGGTCTAATGAAAAACCAAGTCGGTTAATTTATTCATTACCTATCTATGGAAGCATCTATCAAACAACTTTGTCATAGATTTTTACCCACTTAATTAAGTGAGTAACAACATTTTATAGTGAACGTATCAATATTAGATATCTCTATTTCTTTAATAAATAGAATGACTTAGCCATCGCACACGGCAAATAACAAAATTTACCCAATATAAGCGCATTATATATGTTCGTATATGCGATCCACAAGCGGTATGTTCTATTACGACTAATTAAAATAGTATATTATTATACATACTTATATGATTATGTTTCCGTCCGATGGCCAAGTCATTCTAATTATTATTGATGATAAGACTCTTCATACATTAAATGCTCATAATTCACTAGAGAAAATTAATCAATTTACAGAAATAATCTTTGGAACAGAGTATATTCATTCGATAGTAAACTGAACGCAACAGGTATAATCTAAGCTTATTGCTTTGTAAAGGCTATTATTCCATTGAAAACGTCTTATTGCCTACGGTCATATATTATATATTATAAAGATTATAATTATAACTGTTAAAAATAAATTAAAGTGTCAAAAGAGCAAATTTATTTAATAAAAATGAATACTTTAATCAAACTTGACGACCGCAGCTTAGCGTTTACCGTTAATTAATAAAAAGAACAGAACAAAATTATAGCAATTCTTATGCAATCAAGAATGCTTCACCGTCGACATTTTTAAAGTCTCCTGCATATTATAGTAATTTCATGCGCTTAAGGTTGAAGAAATCTAATATAAAATTTTGTTTTTATCGAAAATTACGTAGGTGTACTTCATTATTCTTCTTATCATCTGTTATTTTTGTTTGGTACCTAAACCATTACCATCTACTTTATACTACTAGTTCTACTTTGGGTTATTTCTTTGTAATTAATTAAAGCTTTCACAGACTATTGTAAAAACATTCACCAACTAGAAAATTTAAACGTATATATTTTGTAATAAAAAGACATTCATCATTTACCGCAAAATTAAAGGGGCACAAAAGCAGTAGACTAAGCCGTAAATGGCAGACGGAATGCGAATGTCAAAATTGCAGCTATTTACAATACATCAAGCTGCGCCGGCAGCTGGCTTGCGGTTCTTTGACAAATGAAGCTGTACTCTTCCTGACCGCGTAATGTATGGTGACTTAGCCTAGTGCTACCGTGTGACCCGGAACGTCAAGTGAGTGATCACGCACTTGAGCTATTACTTGGAAATCGGGATTTTCAATATGAAGGGGCTTCGTTAAAATATTTATGTATGTAATGTGGTTTACTTATCTCAATTCGTCTCTTCAGCAATTACATAATTCAACTTTGCTTACATGAATATTATTTTCAGTATTACCACACAATATTAATGAATAAGAGTTATTTACTAATTTTCTAATACATTAAAAATATATAAAGAACGAATAAAAGAAATAAGTGGCATCACCACATCCGCTATATCGAATGATAACTTTAAAATGGTATACTGGTATTTTCGAACAGCAACATAGACCATACTTTATTCTCGTTGGATTCATAGCCTGGTATGACCTGGGACAGATGAAGGCGCAAGGCCATCGACTTTATTTTCTTTCTAGTTTTCCTAGGCTCAGGCATCATACAGCATCATTTTCATTACTTGGGGTCGCTTCTGAGTTTTCTTGAAGAACAACTCGCAAATTCTTTTGGACATAAGACCTCATGATTTGAAGTAATATTTATTTGGTCTTATATATTATTTAAGTATAGAAGAAGAAGTTTAACTATGAGGTTTTATTTCACTTTTACACAACAGTCGTTTATTGTATTTAAGCAAGGCATTGTTAAGAGATCGAACACTGTAACTGCTGCAGACTTCTTCGAAAATATTATAAAAAATACATAAGAAGTAAGAGTCTCTACAAAATAAAATATTTCGTGCTTAAATTAAAAAGCTTACAAGCTCCTTTGGAATACCTACTTAAAGAAACATATTACATGTAAACATTTAAATCATTCATGGCACATTTATTTACACTATAAGTAACAAAGGAGACAGCTGAATAGCAAATAACTTTTACCTTATTTGCAGAAAATCTTTCTTGAAAAAAGGTGCACTCATAAGATTCAACCTTGAACTCTAAAAATAGGACAAAAATTAATACGAGTAGTGACCAACAAAGGCTGATAACTGATCTGAGTTCGGGCAAGTGGGTGCATTAATACAGAACATAAGCCATTTACATAGTACAGGGGCCACTGAGATGTGGCAGTCAGATATGCGAGGGATTTAAATGAAATAAATGGAACTCTTAATGTAGCTACAACACCCACCACACCCGGAAGGTTTACACTCAGCCCTGTGATACGCAATCTAGCTAGGGAAATGGTAATTATTTCTCGAGCTTTATCGCGCCTTCATAATAAAGTTAATCTGTCACAATGGCACTTTTATTGCGGAATTATTTTTCTTATATTAAGGCGATATAAAAATGAATACTTGACAAGTGGGTGACAGTGAAATATTTTTTTAAATGGAAATTCAATTTAAATAGCACAATATTGTAAAAAAATATTATACAAAATCATATAACTTTGCCAAATGTTTTCGTTACACTTCGTTGCTTACTGGAAACCTTCTAAAGTGTTACTATAATTAGAATGGCGCACAAAAATGTTATATCTGAGTCCGCTCGATACGCTGTCTGCATCGGCACACAAAGTATAGCTGTTGCAAGGAAAACTCAGGTCTCTGAGGGTAATAACGTATATTACTTTCTGCATTTAGACAGGGGTGATCCTGCACATGCGCCTTTGTCGTCATCGATTTTTCTTACTTTGACAGTTCGGCCGATGTTTTGGGCTAACACCCGCGTATCGAAAACAAAGTAAACAAAAAATATGGCTTTAGATTTTTCTGCTACGTATAAGTTATTAGTTTTAGGTGATTCCAATGTCGGAAAAACTTGTATAGTGCATAGATATTGTGATGAGAGATATTACGATATTTACATATCTACTATAGGTAAGTGCTTTATTTATTTTTAATTCTGGACATTTTTGTCATCTGGTTTTTCATTGTTCCGTTATAATTGAATGTTCAGGTTATATTTTAAACTTTCTACGGTAACAAAGAACAAATCCGTTATGCTTATGCCTTCAGTGAATCCCGAGATGCAGCGAACTGCAACATATAAATATTTCTGAATCTACTATGGTTTCCATGTTCACTAATTAATAATAATTCCAATCAAACAATTACTTTATAATTATTTTTATTCAAACAAAACCGTTGTGTTATATTAGTTTAATATTTTTGTTTGATTGGTAAAAAAATAGGCCTAAATCTACCAAAAGAGGTATATTCTTTATATAGTTACCATACAATAACCTCCAAATATTTATGTATTATACGGTTATAAACCATAGACTTACATTGAATATATTATTGTATATTTTTAAATTAAATAGATAGTAAAATACTACATACGTCGTTACTTTTATCAGTCACAGGAACAGTTATTTGTTTGACTATTTCATAGATAACTAACCGTTGTTTAAACAATTTTGCAGGAATAGATTTTAAACAGAAGATAATAAATCTAGATGGAGTGCCCATTAAACTTCAAATATGGGATACGGCCGGTCAGGAGCGATTTAGAACTTTAACTACTGCTTACTATAGGGGTGCTATGGGCATAATACTTATGTATGACATTACTAATTTGGAATCGTTCAACCATTTGTCTTATTGGTTGAGAAACATTCAAGAAGTGAGCCATAATTTTATTTATGTATTTTTATTGTTTTTTTTATATGTAACTGTTTACATTTTAATGACTTAACGAGTTATACCTACATTTAAATTTTATCATAGAACCGAAACGTTCGATGTTAAAGGATAATTTATATTTTATGAACATATTGTTTCCAGTATGCTTCACCGGATGTTATTAAAGTGCTAGTTGGCAATAAGTGCGATGTGCATGAAAACCATCGAGCAGTCCCCAAAGAGAGAGGTCAAAAGGTAATGTCAAAAATTAATAAAAGACACATTTCTTCATTCTTAAATCATCAGATATATTATGAACAATAAAATATTGTATTTGTACATCCACTTTGTTATGTACAGTTCAAATATAGAAACGATATTTGGGTTTGCAGATTGCTGACGATTTCGACATGCCGTTTTTTGAAGTATCTTGTAAAAGCAACATAAATATTGAGGAATCTTTTTTGACTTTAGCCAGAAAAATAAGAGAATATCGAGAGACTAAGGTAATGATTCGTTGTAATCGCGTATTGTTCTAACGATTGTTAATCGTAACAATTATAAAATTACTAGCAGAATCCGCAGATTCGCTCGCGCTAAAACTAAAACAAGCCCTAAAGGTAGGTTTCATAAAAACTTTTATCCCCTATTTTACCCTCTTATGGTATGAATTTTGAAAAATGCTAAAACACGTTACGTACACGTTATTTAATTGTATTGAAAAACATTAATACCAAGTTTCAAGTAATTCTGATCATAAATATTTTCTGGGTTGGGTGTTTTTCCGTTGGAATGAGAAAATCTCACGCGGTAAAAAGCTTATGTCACTCTCCAGCCCTTCAACAATTTCCACACAAAAAATTAGAACAATCCGTCACTCTGTTTCGACGTGAAAGAAGGACAAACAAACAAACAAACACACTTTCACATTTATAATAATAGTATGGAAGTATGGATATTTATAACAATCAAAAAATACATTACTTATACAAAAACCTGTATTGCATAGAAAATTTTTAATCTAAAATTCGACATTAAACCCTACATTACATATACAATGCCTTAGATCACTACAAGTTATTACCTTTTTTTAAATAACTATTGCCTCCATTACAACTTTTCTCTTTAAATACTAATTAGCTTTCAATAAATCCTATATTATTTGGTATAAAAAGGAAGTAACTTATGTCTTGATTTCCTTAACTCGATTAGGTAAAAATGGTAAGCATATGGTATCATAAATCTTGATTTTCCGGCCCTAAAACGGATGTTTAATGTGTGGTCGAACTTTCTGAATGGAATTATGTTACCGGAGAATGTGCGACATCCCAAGTGCCAGTTTGGGCGTGAAATTCGATACCGCGAAAATCCTACATCGTGGGATATCCGTGTATTAATTAATGCACTTAAGTACTACATATTTTTTATATCTAAGAAACAATATTAAATAAAATTTGAAACTAAATTAAATTAATCTATGTGTTGTAAGTATAAATAATCAATTACTTTAGTCTATAGCGATCATTTAAAATATTGTATTTTGTGGAGTTTGCCAGGTTTTTAACATCTTACAGCATCTTAGAACTTTACTTCAAACTTAGGCTTTTAAAGAGAAAAAAAAATAGAATGTTGAAATATAGTTAACCATTTTTATATGCAAATATTAATAAAATTACTGTAAATAAAACCATCTTTTCGGATTTTTTCGCGGATTTATTTCGATTTTTGGTTTTCAACCAAATCTTTGGTGGGGAAACCAAAAATTCGCGTAAATCTAAGGAAATATTATAAAATTATTTTAACTATATTTATTATAAAAAACAATAAATTAAGTATGATCAAATTACAAATATGTTGTACAAATATTGTACCTACAAACTTATCTATTTATTTTCATTTACTCACAATTTTATTAGTTGTATTTAAGTAATAATTTTAAATAATTTCATTTTCAGGCTGATGCATTCGAATTGAAGGAAAGGGACAACGTGATAAAACCATCTGAATCGGAAACAGACGTGTCAAAATGTAGTTGTTAGCCTAATTATATGTAGGTATTACAGCATAGCTTACACTCTACCTATGTAAAGTACAACAGATCTGGATAGGGAATAAACTGTAATTGGTGCGCCATTGAATGTGAAACAGTCTAAACTCTAAATAAATTAGGAGCTATAGAGATTTGTTCTTAGAAATCAATTTCCTAAAACAGAAATGCCACAAAAATTTACTATCTTTTATTAGATTTTATGATATTATCTGGCTAAAAGTAAATTAAACTTTATATTGCAAGTTGCAAGTTTAACATAACTGGATTCGATTTATTAGTTTTTTTCATATCATATCGAACTATGTTTACATTTATATATACATTAGTTTTTTATCCTTCCTCCGTATCTTGATTCTTGAAGTTGCAGATAATTCAAACACTCATTTTAATGGCCCACAGGATCGATACATTTAATTACGAAATATTGAATAAAACTCGATTTTGTAGTAAGAACTTTTGCTAGTAACATTTATGAAAAAAAAACGTGATTTTATAGAAAAATATAAACATACAGTAGATAATTTCATTATTGTAGATGTGATATTCGGACCAGAATTTCGAAATGAATACTCTTTTTTTATAAGAATTAAAAATATACAACAGCGAATATTATTTCTATTCAATCTTATTCTAATAAAAAAAAAACATTTCAATCATCAAACATGCATTTTGGTAAAAGTTACGCCTTTTATTTTTTTAAAGCAAAGTATGTCTCGCAAATAACTTTATTTCATATTTTTATATATATTATTATTATTCCAATTATTATAATTTATTAAATATTTCCCTTTTTTTTAAATAAACTATTTACCAAAATCATATATTGAAACGTTTTGAAATTCTGGTAAATATAGACTGTATGCACGCTTTATGCATATAACTGTGTGCTCTTTGCGTGTGTTCACTGTCGCATTTCTTTAAAATAACTATGGCGGGTAGAGATAAGGAGAACCGTCATATATCGGAAACAAGTTGATAAAGTGTCCAGTGGTGATCAGCAAATTGTAATTCAGAAGCTAACAAATATAGCGCTAGCGTAGTAAGTAGAAATGATATGAATTAGCAGTTTTTAACGGAGTGAAGTGTGCTGAATTTAAAAATTTTATATCTCTACTGACCAGTGCAATTAATAAAACTGCAGTATAAAAAACCTCAACTATTTACGTAGTCCAAAATATTTTTGGTAAATATAACCCGTAAAAATGCTTTTTAGATAACGTAGAAAGAGATTTAATTTTTATAATGCCTTTGATAATATTATTTCGTGTTTTTATAGTTTCTACTGTTGTAAGTTTTAAAATAAAATTGAACAAAAATGGTGAAAGTTTGTTCATTAAAAAGTATTTTAATATTATTAAATAATAATTAGATACTTGAAAATAATATGTGATTATATTCTGTATCGGTGTTTGCCTATGTTAGAATTATTTTGAAAAGTGCGCAACAACAAAGCGGAAATCTTTCTTGCCTTGTTTAATTCACCATCTTACTCTTGTGGCTTTTGGCGCTATGTTTTAAATTCATCTATTTGTTTTCTGTGGCGCCACCAATTTGATGCTTGTCATTTTTTATATACAGAGATAGTCCTTATCTCTACCCTCCATAAAAATAACATTATAAATTAGAGATAGAATTAGACTATGAATACATGTAGAAGGAATTAATCTAATTTGTCATAGCGTTATTGCTGCTCTTAAAAAAAATAAAAAATGTTAAAAATGATTTGATCATCAGCTGTTTTAAATTGAAATTGTAACTAATATCCTAAACGTAAAAAAGTATTCGTCATTGTATTATCATAATAAATAATTACTTTTAAAAATCGACCATAAAGGTAGAATATAAAACTAACAATTGTCAGTTTTAATTAAAAAATATAATAATTATATCGGCTTATGTATATTGCCTTAATATTTGGCTTGACTACGCCTACGACGCATTGCTCACCAAATATATATTAATGTGCAAGGATTAAAGCACACTTAACGAATTTACTCAATAAAGTTTTAAACTTCTTAACTTAGAAGAGTTTGTTACAATATATGGATTGAGTTGCATATAATGTGATAGAATTGGAGTTAAAAATGCGAACAGATATTTTGTAGGAAGTAAATTACTTATGCAGCTTTATTTTATATGAAAAGTGAAAATGAGATGAATATGTTAACTCGGAAATTTTTAAATACCTTATTAAAAAGAAATGACCCCAATAGTATGTAATGATTTTTGTTAGATAAAGCACTATTCACAATGTCATAAAATAAATTCAATTCATCTATTAGGAATCTACCTTAGGGAAAAATCATTAAAAAGTGTATTATCAAAATATTGCTAATATAATAGTTAATTATTTATTATTTAAATAAAAAAGTCAATTCAATTTACAATATTTATTATAGGTCTAATAAGTTAGGTATATTGTATTTCAGTTACCATTAAAATTGATAAATCTCATATACATATTTGTCTATCTCATGAATACTTGTTGACTCCAATATATTACATTATTGTAACATTTTGTGAGGCACAACTGAATTAGATCTATGTATTATTACTAATAAAATTTTATTACAATGTGTTTTTATTTAATTTAAACTCATAATATACATATAACAGTTATTTATTACATTTTATCAAATCTATTAGAAACCTAGCTTTTCCCTGAATCTACATTTTTAGTAATTTATCTAGTTTTTTTTTATTAAAATAAATTTGAAACAAAATATACAAACTATAAAAAAACGATAATTTTATAAAACCCCTTGCATAAAATATGATACCTTAAAAATACTAAATGTAAAATTTATATACTTATATTATTAGTACTTCGAAATTATCAGCTCATTTAGAAAGTTTAAAAACTTAAACTAATACATGCCCACCCTGAACCAAACATTTTTAAATATAAAACCTATTAGAATTTAAAAAAAATATTGCATTTAACATTGGTTCAACTGTTTGGAAATTTTTGGTATGTTAGGCAATTGCCTAGAGCCTAAAACATAGACTGTGTAACTGAAGATTGCCTCGTGGATTGGTGGTTTTTGAAAATCAATCAAATAACTCATGTATGTAGAGGCTAGCGGTAATATATCAAATAAATATAAAATCCATTTTAAAGCTACTACATCAGTCCATTATTGCGGCTATAATTTTTATCTCAATCAAATATTTAACGGTCTTCTTCGTTTTATTGTTGGCAATTCATTTTTAATACGCTCTTGCTTTATTTGTATCAATCTGTTAATTGATGTTTGATTTGATATCACCTCTTGTGACTCTGGTTCACTTTTAATAGGTATATTAGTACCTATGTTGTCTCTGTAAAAAAAATAATATAAATAATATTCATAGCCTATTATAGAATTTTATGTTGTATATTATATAAAACAGTTATACAATATAGCAATGAGGGCCTATCGTTTCTGGTGGCACCAGTTGGCACCACTGGTGAGTAAGGTCCTATCGCCGTCGTTAAAAAGGTTTAGCAGGATTTTGTTTTACATAATTAATATATAATAATCAAATAGATAATATATTTAACAACATGAAACAAAATTTACTTTCATTTATTTTAAAATATATCCGAATATGCATATTACAGTATTACTATATCGAATGTGCATATTACAAGACTTCCGCAATAAACAATAGCATTCCCCAAGGACGTCATGTCATGACATGACATGAGGTAGATGTCAGAGAGATGATGAATCAAATAGATAAAATATTAGCTTTTTCTTAGCTCTCCTTTTAAAGCAATAATATTTGGTGAGCTGTACCGTGTCTGCCATAATTGATCACGAATGGCAAAACTTTTACAATAATCATGAATAATTAGTGAATATCCACGATGAAAAGCCCGCAAACAGTTAACACTCAGTGAGAGTTAACAGTCATTTGACTCTCTAGAGACCTCACTCTACACTAGCGCCTCTCGCGTAGAATTCAAACTCGGTAGCCCTCATTGTGGCTAAACAAGCATTGTAACTTGTAAGTCATTAAAATTATTTATATAGCATTCTAAATAATGTCGTTAAATAATTTCTAATCTTTATATACTTTAATTGACATTTCAATTTTTTAATTATTAAATAAAACTATCTTTTCGGATTATTTCGCGGATTTATTTTGATTTTTGGTTCCCGACGTTTCGAATGCTTTACAGCATCCATGGTCACGGGAGAGACTGAGGTGTTACATGTCTTAAAGATATAGTTGTTACAGACAGCCTACCCACAATTAACAAAATTTTGTTAATTGTGGGTAGGCTGTCTGTAACAACTATATCTTTAAGACATGTAACACCTCAGTCTCTCCCGTGACCATGGATGCTGTAAAGCATTCGAAACGTCGGGAACCAAAAATCAAAATAAATCCGCGAAATAATCCGAAAAGATAGTTTTATTTAATAATGTCAAACATTCGCGTAAATCTAAGAAAGTATTATTTCAATTTTTTAATTTGACTTACCTTATTTAACATATTTGTGTTTATAATATACATATATTTAAAGATTATAAAAATAACATGTGTGTGTACTTATGTACGCACATAAGAAGTTATACTTCTTTGGCATAACAGAACAAAAATAGCTAAAGATTTCATCCCATATGTCACAACGCTCTGTTTCTAAAAAGAATGCATTATGCAGCTAACTTCATGTCGCTTTTCGGCTGTCGGTGTGCGCGCGCATCATAAAAACTTTACTCTTATAATTTTGCCAAACACGCCATAAGAAGTAAAACTTCAAAAACAGAAATGCAAAATCTCAAGTTATTAATAAAATCTCTTTATACAAGTATATAATGGTATACACTTTCCTTCAAAGTTAAAATTATAATATAAAATCAGTTCAACTAACATCTTAGCCACAAAAAGAAAGCAGGCTGGTGGAGCCGAGACTAATTTTGCATTACCAATAAAGTCAAATTTTTGTGGAAATCATAAAACATAACAACTTACATATCATTTTCTTTAGAAACATGTACAACTCTTTGAAGAAGATTGTTTGGTATTTCTTGTACTCCAAAATGTGTATTGTACGCAGAATGTTTTTTCATATGTTCCTCATCATTGTATCGAGGTAATGCAGCTAAAAATAGTAATAGTAGGACTTTAAGTGGAAACATAATTTAGCACTATTATTTTATCTATACAGATAAATAAAATTGAAGCGTCTGTTTGTAATGTCAAAATAACGGCTTTTTACTAAATGCATATGAAATTATATATGGTACTTATAATTAAAAAAAATAACATTTTTATCTGTCTGTTTGTTCTGGCTAATCTCTGAAACTGCTGGACTGATTTTGACGGTATTTTCACTGGCTTAACTTAGCTGAAGCTACTTAGGCTACTTTAATTTTAGAAAAAGAATTAGAGTTCCACTAAAAAAAAGTAAATAGAGATGCATCCAAGCAAAGCGAGGATAAGTCGCTAATATAAACATAAGATAGAAGATGACAAACAAAATTATACTCACTGTATCGAATTTTTCCACCCAGAGATTTATATTCTTCAATTTCCACATCTTTTTTCTTCAATAATGTCCGTAATTCATTTTCACTCGATTTCAAATCATGTATAGTTTTTAAAATTGGTTGCATGACTTCATGAAAGAACTAAAAGTGATATAAATTTATATAAATTAGAGTATGGTTGTTATTTAATAATATTTGTACTGTTATATCATCTGTACATATAATATAATTATAACTGAGCCGAATCTGTACATGAAATATTTTTTGGAAAATCTTATTGAAATAGACATTATTATCGATACAGAGGCTGAATCTATAGTTTTTACAATTTTGTCTGTTTGTCTGTTACCGCATCACGGAAAAGCCATTGGAGGGATTTTAATGAAATTTGGTAAGGTAATAGCTAGTTATCCGGGTCAACATATAGGATACTTTATACAGCAGGAAAATTGTCTCATTTCTGAGAAAAATACAAAAATTGCAATGTAAGAGTATAGTAATATGTAAAACCTAAGAATTTAGTTTTTGGTCATCTGAACGCAGGTGGAGCCGGGGGCAATGCTAGTACCTAAATAAAAATAGTTTTGATATGGAAAAATGTTCTAAGAGACAAATAGGACAATCAATTTAATTTAGTACCTACTTAATAATATATTTTGTCTTGTTATGTATTCTTCTACTTTAGTTATTATATTAATAGTCTGACAAATATGAGTAGGTACTGGTGATATGGCTTAATCTGGTGGTGAACACACATCAGAAATGATGGCTTCATGTCCTAACATTCCTTTTAAGAACAGATTAATATTTCACAGGGATCATTTGATTTACTAGGATAAAAGTAGTTTAAATAAAGCCAAATTTGTCTAGTTAAATAAAAAATACTTACTAATTCTCTAGAACCTTCTTTAAGATGTAGTTTTAGTTTAAAAGGAAATCCATAAAACTTAGTCATAACTACAACAAGACTTGTTCCATCATGTGAAATATTGATCTTTTTCAGATCTTGTGGATGCATTAGCAATTCAATACCCTTTTGAATAAGTTCTTGCGTGCCCATTTCTAATCCAATGTTACTTTCCTGTATATGAAAATAATTTAGATTAATCAAAAGGCAAACATTGAATGTGTATTAAATATTCAGAAAAATATAGACATATTTATAATTTTCTTTTATGGGAACTCGTTAAGACTTATGAGATATACGTTATTTACTCCACTTAACTGTAAAAAATAATAGAAATTATTGTACCGTGAGACATTTTAAGAATTCTTCTTCAGAAAGATAAATTTCCCATATATTAACATAATCTGTTATAAGAATATGGTGTCTTCGTTGCTTCACATAATGTATATAAAAAGAGGGCGAAGACTGCAGTTCATTCCACATAATAATATAAATTATGATTTAATAAATTACGATACCGTGCATTTATTTACATTAAATAAATACAAAAAATTCATTTGTGATATTTTGACTTGAATCACTTGATTAACATCTAATTCAACATGATCTGTAATAAATAATAATATGTTATATAACTTTAAGTGTTTATTGTTTACAAATTACACTTTTGATCCCAGTATATATCTATACTCTTTGCTTTTGACCATGGTGACAAATAAAACTTTTGACCATAGAGTATATTGCTACATATATACTTTTGACCTTACATCATGATCACCATGGATGACAAATAAAACACACAACAAACAAGCAAGACAAGCGAAGACAAGACAAATCACATCTATTGATCTATCACAGAAGTTTGGTCTTGGAGGGTAGAAGTAAGGAGGACCATCTCAGTGTATTAAAAAGTGTCCGTCAAAAGGGAGGAAATTAAGTTGGCGCTATAGTAGCAAATGGAAGACTTTTAAAAAGAGCGCCACAAATTATTAGAGTATGACACTAAATTAAAAAAGGAAAGAAAAATTTCCGCTTTGTTACAGCGCATTTTTAAAATAATTATAATATACAAACATGAATATAGAATAAAATTATACAGTATTTTTAAGTACGCCAATTATTTGTAAATTAAATTATTATTATTTGTAAATTATATAAAATTTTTAAAATAATATTTTATAAAATGATATTATTCGTATTTTATATTAAATTTTTCAACCCAGCACACTTCACTCTGTTTATAACTACTAAATTCTTATCATTTCCATTTCCTACTTCGGTGAGTGTTCGAACAATAATTTGCTGTTTGCAAGTGGACACTTTTTCAACTAATCTCCCATACCAGACGGTCCTCCTTACTTCCACCCTCCATAGACAGAAGACTTCACATTTTACAAAGACACACAGACTACATAGGTAAATAGTGCAAATAGATACCATAAATAAATAAGTAAAGCAGACTATAGACGATAAAGAGATTTTAACTAATAGAAAAAAATGAAGGTGGACCTACCCTACCCCAGCCTGCAAATTTATGATATTTGCAATGAAAAAAATACTAATCGATAGATTTTCAATAGCTCAATTTAACTACGTAGCCCTTTCAAATTGCTCACCTTTAATTATTTAATTAAAAATCAATAAAGTCTTTGAAAAAAAATTAATTTATCTGTATATTCAAACTCCTATATCTTTTGATGTATACAATATTTCAAATTGCTCAAAGTTCTAAAACACTGCTCAAGTTGCATTTGTAATTGCTCAAGTAGAGTTTTTACCAGCTCCACTTTCGCTGATTATTAAATAATTAAATGTTCTTTATGTTATAATATCTGAAGTGGAATCACGTAATGTGAACAATTCATAAATTCAATAAATTTAAAGAAATCCACCGAGAAACAGAATTAAGACGTTGAATTGGAACGATTGTCCAAGCCCGCCGAGGCCGACCGACAATGCGCGGTGCGCATGCGCACGCTCACTTAACCTACGTTACATTTATTACAACTATACTTTTAATTATTTAATAATCAGCGAAAGTGGAGCTGGTAAAAACTCTACTTGAGCAATTACAAATGCAACTTGAGCAGTGTTTTAGAACTTTGAGCAATTTGAAATATTGTATACATCAAAAGATATAGGAGTTTGAATATACAGATAAATTAATTTTTTTTCAAAGACTTTATTGATTTTTAATTAAATAATTAAAGGTGAGCAATTTGAAAGGGCTACGTAGTTAAATTGAGCTATTGAAAATCTATCGATTAGTATTTTTTTCATTGCAAATATCATAAATTTGCAGGCTGGGGTAGGGTAGGTTGAAGGTGGACATAGATTAAGAGATTATGAAAACATATTGCAGAAAAAAAATGTTAAGAATTTATCCAGTACAAGTAACTGTAGTTGCGATGAATAAGCACAATACAACAAACAATTTAAATTATTTTCCTTTCTGGATTTCCCTCCGATCTAAATCTTTTAAACCATGTCAGCGTCATTCACAATTCACATACTTCCACCACTATAGTATTATGATTTCTAATATAGAATAATTGATTTTAATATTTAGTTTGCAATTTACATTATATTTTATGAATAATGTGTCCGTCCACTGTCGAATGTAGGTCTCGTTCATTTAACGCCATATTTATTGCCCTAGGCTCTATCCATCCAGCCAGTGTCAGCCACTCAATGTCATCTGACCATCTTACAGCTATTCGCAGGGCGCCCTACACTGCTCACGAGAAAGAGGTCAATCGATGGAAGCAGCGTTCGGGAAGCTATGCAAGTCGCAATATGTTCTCGTCTCAAATACCGCAGTGTCTCAAGACAAAAGTCTTCAACCAGTGTGCTGCCAGTAATGCAAGAGGGCTATGATCGGGGTTTCCCTGCGAGATCAATCAAGAATGAGAAGAATCAGTTCAATCAAAAAGGTCACATGGCTCCCAGAACGGACGGTTGTTTGGGGCGAAAATTTCTCGAGTAGCGGCCACGGGCTGCAGTTTAGAATATGGGACATTACCCCTGGCGGAGTGGGTGGTATTTCTGGATAGGGGACGTGATAGGGCGTCGAAAAGTTAAATAAAAAATTTTCCGAAAACGTACGAGTAAAAAGTTATTGAGACTTAAAGTTACAACATCTCCATACATTATTTTGACATTACTACCATTTAGACACTTGGAGTCAAAACTGTTCTAACTTAACCTAACCCAGATATGAGGAATAATAAATAAATAATCTTAAATGTTCTAACCTAACCTAACCCAGATATGACGAATAATAAATATATAATCTTAAATGTTCTAACCTAACCTAACCCAGATATGACGAATAATAAATAAATAATTAAAAATATTCACAGATAAAAAATGATTTTTTTTACTAAATGTACAATTGTAAAACAATATATTTTACATAAATCAGATAAAAAATCATAAATGTATTTATGAAACGAAAATAATATTTTTCTTTTTATTTATTTATTTATTAATATTACCAACAGAAAAAGCAAAAATAATCAAATATAATCTGTTGTTATTTAAGCGGTAATATAAAACAAAGTGTCAGTTTTGCTTTTGTCAAAATGTAAGATCATTTTGTTTGTGTTGTGAAATTATTAAAATATTAAATACAATAAAGCATTAATTGTTGTGAAAATATGTCTTGTACATAAAAAAGGATGCGTACTATTCGTTAAAGGTATGTTTATCTGTTGTAATCACTTATTTAGGTAAAGAAATGTATGGAAATGTGTTAGATATGTTATAACTTTAAGTCTCAATAACTTTTTACTCGTACGTTTCCTCCAAATATTTTTAATATATTTTGACTCTCTGTCACCTCCCCTATCTAAAAATACCACCCACTCCGAATGGTGGAAAAGAAATATATGAAAATGTATGGAAATGTTGTAACTTTAAGTCTCAATAACTTTTTACTCGTACGTTTTCGGAAAAATTTTTATTTAACTTTTCGACGCCCTATCACGTCCCCTATCCAGAAATACCACCCACTCCGCCAGGGGTAATGTCCCATATTCTAAACTTGTGCCCGGCCACGTACTGGAAGGCGAAGCGTGGGCAGGTGCACAAGGTTGACCGGTGACTTGGTCAAAGTGTCTGGAGCCCACTGGATCCGGATGGCACAAGACCGGTTGTCGTAAAAATCTTTGCGGGAGACCTATATCCAGCAGTGGACGTGCTTGGGCTGTGATGACTACACTGCCCTTGCCTGGTAGCTGTCTTCATTCCAAAACTTTCATTTGAGGGTTTTTCATTTAAGGGACATTAAATAAATAACGAAAGAAAATATCGATTTAATGCCATTTTTTCGGATATATATTTTTCGTTTAAATAAGTTATAAGAAGTAAGTAGGTACTTTAAATTAATAATATGATCATAGTCTTTATAATATTTATAATACGTATCTAAAATTAATGAAATTTATTTATTTAGTATCAAATTCCTATAAGTACCTACTAATACAGTAAACAACAATGGCTACTATGATACTGCAAAAGTATAAACTGCGTTGCAGATCTACTTCTACGTATCTACTTCTAATATATATTATTATTTATTATGATTATCAAAACTAAATTATTTGTATAATTTTTAAGAATAGGTTATGGATCTACATACAATTTAAAAAAAACCTACGACTTACGAGTATATTAGGTATATATTACAACTAGTATGCATTATTTGGAAATTAGACCGCTAAAATTACATCTATAAAAATTTTTATTTATTTTTGTGGCTTATAGTTCATAATCTGTATTTTTTGTAGGTACTAGGTATATGTATATTGTATATCCCTCTTCGGATTAAATAATAAAATAAGAATTTATAGTCATAGTTGAAATTATTAATATACACATATCTAATACTTTTAAACGAGCAATTCTAGTATATTTATTTATTTATTTATTTATTTATACCGGCGATCTCGGAAACGGCTCTAACGATTATGCTGAAATTTGATATGTGGGAGTTTTCGGGGGGCAAAAAATCGATCTAGATTAGTCTTATGTCTGGGAAAACGAGTGTTTTCGAGTTTTCATGCGGTTTGAATTCCGGGCGGATACAAAGTTTTTACTTTTGTTTTTTTTTTATTTATTCAAGTTTTTTTTTGTTTTTAAGCTAAATTAAAAAGAAAATTGTACTTTTGACAAAAACTCCGAGCGAAGCTCAGTCGCCCAGGTATTTATGATAATGTGATCTAAGAATATTATAAGGATCTTTAATAACATAACTTGAACGATAGTAAATAAAAACTGGTTTCTCCAAACCACTATGAACTGCAAAAATGTAAAAGGGTGAGAAATAAAATATATTATGCCATTTATCAAGTTGTATATATCGTGGGGAGGGAACGAACGACCTCGACATATAATCGCAAACTGTACAGCATTTTGTTAAAAAATTTCCAGGGATTTTGAACAGGTGTTCCTAACTGTTATAGCCTATAACATTACACGCTACATTTATGAGTGCTGACGACCAAACGCATTTTTATAAAGCCAATGTTTTGGCACGATAATATAGCTTAAATATATGTACCTATATAATATTTTGTGATATAGCTTGAGTTTGGCTGATAAAAATATTATGACACATTCCTACTAAATTTAAAACTATACAGTATTTTGGTAATGCACGTTAACAGGGGGGAAAAGGAGCTCTAAGTATATTTATTGTTCTATATTTACAGAGATTTTTAGTCGTTTGAGAAAGTTATTTGGATTAAGAACTTCACATATTGTTCTTAACATTGTAGTAATTTTTTTGAATCTTCGAGAAATCCAAATAGAAAGCAGATAATGTAAACAACTTCGGCTATTCTGTAATGTTATCTTTGACTTGCATAGTATTACCTCGTGCGTAAATGCATTTCCCAACGTTAAAAAAAAAGGTAAAGAGTTAGTAATTAAAAATCAAAAATTGTTTATAATAATTAGTAACCATCTTACAAATATCTCTAATTATATCTTTTTGTTATTAGATATAATTCCTAATTCTTTGCGTGATTAAGTCATAAATATTTAAAAGAAAAATAACAAAATAACCATGTCATTGGTCACGGGTGTCTCATATTACGAACTCGTTACAAACCAAATGTTATTGAATAAGACAGTTTTTGTATGAAAGGTTGCACATTTGAACATTCCCGACGAGCCACTATCTCATTTTAGAAACCTGCCTCATATTAGGCTTGGCTAAATTTATAGTTTATAGACTACTTTATGTACTCTTTAGTTATAAATGTATCTAATTCTAGTATAGATTTCATTCGTGTATACTGTATTCATATTTTGTTATATAAATTATAAACGTTAATATGATTGATATAAAAATAATAATTACTATTATTAAAATAATTATTGTCAAATTTATTTATTTACAAATAATGTGTCAAAATTTTGCATCTCTCTTATACGCATAATATATTTCAGACTTTCAATAATACATATGTACTTAAAACAATTATACAATGAAAATGGTGTTGTCCAATTTATTCCTTGTCATTTTGGTTGCATTGGTTCGATTTTGCATAATGTGCAATTTCCGTACGGCTACTAATCATGTAAATCGCATGTACAACAAAGCTGTGGCAAGCCGTAAGTCTATTCACGGTATACTAATAAGTTTCGGGTTGTAAGTGTTATTGGGTTTCGACTCAGAGTTCAGCGCTAAATAGTAGATACTTTTTTTTAATGTTGGGAAATTCATTTACGCATACCACCGGTATACATACAGGTGTATGTAGGGCTCACCGGCTAGAAAAACCAGTACTACCTACTAAAACGCAACAAAACCTCCCCCGTCTTAATAGAGCGTCGTAGGATTACTTAACACGCACTCAACCACGATGACCCGACGGCAGGTCTGCCATAGCACAACAGCCATGGTCATGGTCAAACGGTCCACTCTGCTATCAGAGAAGTATCAGGAGCAACCCGCATGGCACACCGCCCACCGAGGTGGGTCGCCTCCTGGTGCGTTTGGTGGTTCTTGGCTTCGCGCCAGGCTAGATTGTTGAACGCTTATGAGCCCTCCCATCACAAAAAGGTGAACGCGCGTTGGAGGGGGGGGGGGGTAGGGGAGGTCCTATATTAGAACACCAACAGCTCATAAAAAGAGTATATTGTTGTTATATTATACGTCTCTTAATACAATTTTAATAGCTGACGGTGCTTTTTTATCAAAAAGCGATTTTTTATTATACTATTAGTTTGTCATATTTGAGAACTTGTTTAATTAATTACCATTAATAAGTAGGTACTATTTGTGTGCTCAAATTAAGAGAAACCAGCAAGCGTTTTATGTATATTTGACGGACGGTGAAGCATAATATCATTATTGCTACATATTTATTAATTTAGTGATTATAATTAATCTTCTATCAAAATAGATAATTATGTTACTAATTTAGGACTTTGCTTAAAAACCTTCAGTCGGCTAAAGTTACCTTATTAATTAAGTATTGAGTAAAAATATACTTACATATATAAAATTACAGAATATTTTATATTTTTATAATGTGACATTTTAATTTTATTTTTTTAAAGTATAACAGCAAATAAAGTTGAATAGCAATTAGTGAAACTAATAGTTTACATAATAAAATCAACCAAACGTTTAGCTTTGTAGAAAATCGACTTATAGAATCATCCTGACGTGTACCTAATCAAAGGGAAAAATATCAAATAAACGAAATTTCTCTGGTATCCTATTCAATCCACGTTGTCGAAGCCAAAAGAGACCGCTGACAGCAAATCATTTCATTAAACGATTCATTGGTCAAAGTAATATGTATCCACATTATTTATTTGGTATCTGCTTTATAATTAAGAATAGTTAGCTTAATTTTATAAACGCTAATACAAAGGCTTTTTATCTATACAAAGATAATTATTACTCGATAAATGTATTCAGCCCTTTTAATGTCCCACTGCTGGGCACGGGCCTCCCTTCATACGAGGGCGATTAGGCCATAGTCCACCACGCTGGCCAAGTGCGGGTTGGCGGACTTCACATGTCTTTCGAAAACTTGCTAGGTTCTCTCAGATATGCAGGTTTCCTCACGATGTTTTCCTTCACCGTAAGGCAAGTGGTAATCATGTTAGAAATGATTCGCACATGAAAATATCAGAGGTGCGAGACCCGGGATTTGAACCCGCTTCACTCGGTTTCCCAAGCGAGCGCGTTACCACTGGGCTACCACTGCCTACTCGATAAATATTACAATAAAATATGTTTTTATAATAAATTAGGGGTTACTTCAATCACCCCCCCAAGATGCGTTCACCTTATCGTGGTGGGGGGGCTCAGTAGTGCCAGGCAATACAGCCGGGCGCGAAGCCAAAAAACGCACAGGGAGGTGGCCCACTTCGGTGGGCGGTATGAGGTGGCCCTCTTCGGAGGGCAGTGTACCATGTGGGTTGCTCCTGGTACTTCTCTGATATCAGAGTGGACCTTGGAGCAACCTCGTGGTTGTTGTGGTCTGCTTCGGCAGACCTGCCGTCGGGGCGTCGTAGTTGAATGCGTAAGCGATCCTGCGACGCCCCATTAAGACGGGGGAAGGCTTTGTTGGGTTTTAGTGGGTAGTACTGGCTTTGCCGGTGAGTCCCACACCTCGTGCGTAAATGCATTTCCCAACGTTAAAAAAAGGGGTTACTTCAATCAGACAAGTTTTCTCAATATTTCACTCTAATACGAATATTATAATAAGGTAAAGTTTGTAAGTTTGTATGTAGGGGGGTAATCTCTGTAACTACTGATATGATTCAAAAATTCTTTTACTAATAGGGAGCTACATTACCGCCGAGTGCTACACGCAATTTGTATTAATTATAAAAATGTGTTAACTGACAGAAATCATAATAACTTAGGTATATGGAAGTTGGAAAAAATGGCCGTTGAGTTACTTTATCAGTTACTAGCGACTCACCCTCGCTTTGTTTGGGTTCGTCTCTAGATTTATTCCCCATAAAAACTGTCATCCCCATTTTCACCCCCTTAAGAAATGATTTCCGGGATAAAAAGTATCCTATGTAAGGACGTAAGATACTTTTTATCCCGATATAGTATAGTAATATATCTTCGTACCAGTCATCTAAATCGGTTCAGTAAATTCAAAGATTACCCCCTACAACCTTACAAACTCACAAACTTTACCTCTTTATAATATTAGTATAGATTTTCAATCATCTAGGAACACATGCCCGAGCTAAGCGTGGGTGAGTCGCTGGTCTATTACAATATAAGTAAAGTTAAATTACAAAACCTAAGCAAACTGTTAAGCGTTACATAAACGAAAACTTTATCTAGATTTTAAGCATATTGAAGAGATTCTGAAGTTTTATATTTTTCTTTTTAACATAAAATGTAAGTATATAAACTTTTTCTCATTAGCAATTCATGCATTTATAAAAGCCGTATAAAAAGCTTATATTTCAGTAAAGTTTGAGAAGTAATTTATCATAGGTAGATGCGATGCAGACGTTTTTATTTATGACGTGTCTGTACAGTAGCTAAATCGTAGCTGTGTTCAGTGATGCCCAAAGATCAGCGATGCCGCGCTAATACAACCTTTCCGCTTTAATAAACAGGCTGGTCACAGGGGAATCACCGGTTATTATTAAAGCAGGGTACAATTCACAATGTAATTTTCACGCTTGTTTTTGGCCCAAAAAATTATACTCAACATTGCTTCACGACCTGTTAGTGTTTTTTATGTCGTTAGCCAATAAAAGTGATTTTTTTCACAAGGATTGGATTGAGTGGAAATTTTTTATCTCTCAACTAATTTTGAGTATTTGTAAACAAGCTGTGTTTTAGTGGAATATTCTATTTTTTAAAATAAACCCCTTTATTTATTATTTATTTTACAATGAATCTATTGCGACTTTCTATCTCATATATATTTATTAAAAAATATTTTTATTTTTTTCTCTAAAATTGCAGAGATACGCTCTGAAAATAAACAAGGCTGCTACTAACATATGCGCCAAACATACTCACGTTCAAAATTCTGCATACTATTACGTAGTTATATTATTATTTTTTATATTTTCATTAGTTTGTACAGGTAATGGGAAAGTCAGAGTTGGTGTGTTTTACAGTCGAGTCCTTAGTTACCGTATTCTGACAAAAAAATGTTGTTTTAAAAATTTGCTCGGAGTCAACATTACCCTGTCGCAAAAACTATTGGACAAAACTTGATCTTAGTGTGTTTGCTATTTATCTTGAGGAAGGATTGGTAATATTCTTTTATTTATTAGAAAATGTCCTTAATGTCTGAAATATATTACACCTATCCATGATAAATTAAAAGTACGATGAACTTTTAAATCACTGTAACTTTAGACAGTAGCGGACGGTACCTTTTATGTTTCGATTTTAGCTGCCACAATTTTTTTTTTATATGCTGGAACATTAACACACATCACCATCTAGTTCCATAGTAAGCTACGAGGCTTGTGTTATGGATACCAGACTGTTGATACACTACACATAATATATAACTTTAAATACATACATATTATAAATATAAACACCCATGACTGGAGCACAAACATTCATCACACAAGTGAATGCGCCCAGCGGGACTCGAACCCGCGACAGCTGGCACTGCAAGTAGGGTTACTACAAGCTGAGCCAAACGTGTCGTCACACAAATTGATAGTTTAGATTAGTCCAGTTTCAGTATATACATGTATTGTCTGTGCATGTCACTGAACTTGTATAGGTATAGCCTTGAAAAAAAAGTATGGTAATTTTATAAGGGCGACATCATGAATCAACCAAGTTAAAAACAATTACTAATTCAAATTTCAGCTAAGATATCAGTTGTTTGTACGATTATGTAAATTACAATACTTGGCTATAACAAAATTGTTTGTAGGTTTTCAATAGCCTGATTAAGGCTTTAATTTATAATTTGCCGTTTACCCGTCACCGCAAGAAAGATAGATTAAACGTCGTGTTCTAATCGTCAGCTGGGTGGGAAGAAGCTTTCTAATAATTGCAAGTTTGAAAAAAAGTTCCTTCTAAAAAAATTTACTAACTTTTAGGCTTTGAAATGCTGTGCTTTATATAAGATAAGTTCGTTTTTCTATTTAAATGGAATTATAAAATTTTATGAGGTTTGTAATAATGTTTAGAGTATCTGTTACTTTAACAAAATTTTGCAATTCTATAGCTTTAAAATTAAATGTAAAAAGTATAATTTTTTATAGGGTATACAAATATGCTGTAACTAATGCATTGTGAACTACTGTATTGTGAATTTATTCTTGTAAAATACTGTAGGTTGAGTACAAACGTCTTCTTAAAATGTTGTCGTTATTAATTCTCAAGAAGGATGAGAGACTTTTATAGCAGTTTCGTTTTACGCGGTTTTATGGCCATTTCCTGTTTCCTATTGTGAAAGTTTTACTCAACAGGATGCCACAGGAATATAAATAGAATAGGAAAATTCTTTTTGTACTGTAACTTATTAGATACTTAACAATGTAACAAATAACGTAATAAGTAGACTAATATTTGAATACCTATTTTTCCCTTCTTTACTAACAAAATGTTCTTTTGGTTTGTGTATTAGCTTTTATTATAATACTTAGTACAAAAACACGGTAAATAGTTAGCGAAGTTTCTATTGACTTTGATATTGTGGAAATGTAAGTATGAATACAGCTGGGTGAGTATATAAAATTTTACTAGGTAATTTGGATTCATTTAGTGGCTTGTAATTTGTTTCATGTCAAGGAAAACTTTAAATAACGCCTGTGTCATGTGCAAATTCGATTAAATGTGACGTGTCTAATCAACTGTTAACACTGTAAAAAGGCAAACGAATCCATAATAAATAATAATCTTTTATAACGTTTTGGTGTTACGATGTCCATGTTACTAATAAAAATTACGACTATATTATATGTATCTAATATTACTTATAAAAAAGTTGCGCGTTGCTTATGGGCTACCACTACTTCAGTATCAAGGTTTTATTAGGACAAACTGTGTGTTTGGGCAACAAACACCAAATTGTTTCTGTCTGTTTGTCGCCATCTTTTGCAAGTGAAAGTGTGTTTAGATAAAGTATAAGTAGAATCTATATCCAATTTTATTGGACATATTCAAATTCACTTTATGAACTTTCTTAAAGCGCATCGTTGGAGACCGGAAGCTAAGCTAAGCATAAAAATACATCGCTTTGTGGTTAAGTTCGCAAAATTAAATACAACAGCTTTGTTGTGAAATTTAATATCTCTACGAGCTAGCTTTTGAAAATATATTTCGTCGAATTTGCGATTCGTTTATGATTGTTATATTTACTAATACTATAAGGGAGAAAATATGTTTGTTAATAGTATATAGACTTTGTCATACGTGGACGTAAAATTTAATTTTCACCAATTATATGGATTGCCGCCACTATATAAAACCGTATATGCACAGTTCTTAACAAATATCTCTTCAAAAAGTGGTGTCGAAATATGACTATAAGTTAAGCAAAGAACAAAACAATTGTAAGCTTAGATTGTCTTCACAAATTCGAACTTACGCATATCGCATATAGTTATTTTTAACACAAAACAATGTACTCTGTATCACGTTTAAATAAATCTTCCAAAAAGCAATGACCTTCGGGAGTCAGGTAAAATAAAAGCTACAACTAGAATCGTTGTTATATTTATTTTATATTCTTGAGGACACTTGAGACGCTGACTGTATATCTTGTGTTTTTGTGTATTAATGAGTGCCAACCTTATCGATTCTCCGTCTATAGAATTGTCTAGCGGCTTACACGAGACACTTACCTACTAAATTATAAACTAAGTTATGTAGGTCTAAAAAGTTTCTAGTAAAATGGCTGTGATAGAAAGAAAGATCTGGACAGAAAGACATGGTAAAATTGTAAGGGTTTTAGCTTTTTGGTTACGGAAATCAAAAATGTATATGGGGGGATTATTTGTAGTTAATGTACGTAGATGCGTGATATTGTTCTTCATAGAAACTTTGCATCTTCTTTTCACCCTTTTTCAGATTGGATTTTAAAATATCAGTTCTTAATAATGAGTGATTTCCCATGTCATTAAATGAATCGACAGTCAAAAGTATAGCTTTCCAGATCTGATAAGTTTGTCCATAAGCAAAAAAAAAGGCGTTAATTTTTTTTTTTTGTGTCGCATGTGGAATAGGTATTACAATTCAAAAATATATTTAATTATTTTGTGTTTATATTATCACAACCAACAATCAAATTATTACCACAACTGAAATTGAATTTTCCACCGAACGATAGTTGTTAAATTGCTTTAAAAGTTTTTAGCATATAAAGGTAACTTAAGTAACTTAGTATGCTTTCGCTACCTTTGCGAAGTTTCTCACGAAATAGAATTTATTAAAGAAGACTTGAACAATTTTATGAAATTACAGTAAAAGCTTGTGAGGGATCAGAGCTTTGAATGTGGTCTGTGGATTGTGTGGTCTATGTGCTATATTAATCGCATTTGGTTAATCTGCTCCATTTTTAACGACTTCCAGAAAGGATTACACACTCAGTTTGGACGTATGCTTTTCGTCAATAATTATTAAAAATTTGAGAAAAACAAATAAATATTTTTTTATTAATACCTATATTAATAAAAAAATTGTTTCCAAATTTTTTTAATTGAGAAAAAAACTACTGAACAAAAAACAAACCGAAAAAGAAAATTGGTTGACTAACAGAGAAGAAAAAGGTAAATAGTCCACTGTTTTGTCTTTGCCTATTTATATAATGAACATTTACCTATCTTCATTATTCTCTTTATAATTAATATATTATAAGTACTTCAAGTGTGGTCCGATATGAGTTTCCAGAAAATAACCTAAGTGATGGTGGTAGTTTCCCAAGCGGCCGCGTTACCACTGGGCTACTACTGCCTTATCAACTAAATTTTAAAAGCTAATTAATTAATTAATTATCTTTAAGTTTAATGTTGAAAAATATACTTTTCAATTTAAGCTAGCTTTAGTATTTGTTTGAAGTTAGAAGAAAGGATAGGATATAAAATACGGTTACCAAAAGTGTAGTCGTTGGATGCTACCCAAACACTAAATCTAACAATGCAAATTTGCTCGCATGTGCAAATTTCGTGTTTGTGGTAAAAGTTGAGGTTATTGTAAGTGAACTGGTTTGAATAAAAACTTTAAGTAAATCTATATTAGGCTGTAATAGTTATTATTTCCATAAATTTGATTTACTACATGCAATAGAAAGAATTGGTTATTTTAGACTTTTACCACCAAGCACAAAATTTCCCATGTTTTACCGGCTAACAACAAGAACCTTTAAATGTCAGTATACTCAGTAGTTCTATATTCTATAAACAAGTAAGCTATATCTATTTCCAATACATAAGCTATCATTACGTCTAATTTTAATCAGATTTAATTCAACAGTTTGACCATGAAAGCACACTGGCACACAGCACTACCATGTAATAAATAATGATACATACTACTAAAATTATACTGAGACTATATTTTATGTTATTAAAAAGTTTGATAATAACTCAGAGGTCCATTAGAAGATACTTAAAGTTTTACACTCCGGTTAGTGGAAATATTGTTATTCGTCTGTATAGAAAAACAACAAAAAAAGAATATAACATGAACACCTTATTTTAATGTTTTAATTTAAATTAAACAATTTTATGCAAAAACAAATTCGATAAAAGAATTGGTATAAAAGCTGTAAATGTGTGTATTTAATGAAAGGCGGATAATAAAGCAGGTGCTAAAGCATGAGCTATTTGAAATACGCCGAGGAACCAATCCCCTTTATTAGCTATTTGGAGCTCATACGCGAGTGTGGTACTTTAACTGTATCTCGAATACGTGAATGTTAGCTAAAATATTCGGCAAAAGGTTTCGTGAAATAGAAATTACTTACCACTTTAATATTAATTTTTGGGGTGGCCTGTTTGTTTTATGGTCTAACTAAACTATACATAATCTATTTTAAATTTTTCAAATAATTAATAAGCTTTTAAATTAAACTAAGTTTTAAACCTCAATAGTGGATGGTTGTACTTGTACTGATTCACGTACAAAAGATGATCTTATTAATATAAACAAAAACGATCACTCAGTATTTGAAATATATATTTTTATTTTTGATAACAAAGGGTTCCCTCAGGATAGAAGATGGAAGTTTTTAAATTGGATTTTAGTACTAAGATGACTTTTGTTTCAGTATAATCTATACATATAATAAAATTGTAACAAAGTCGAATCTGTACATTAAATATTTTTTGGAAAATCTGATTGAAATAGACATTATTATAGATACAGAGTCCGAATCTATAGTTTTTAGAATTTTTGTCTGTCTGTCTGTCTGTCTGTCTGTTACCGCATCACGAGAAAACCACTGGACAGATTTTGATGAAATTTGGTATGGTGATAGCTGATTATTCGGGTCAACATATAGGATACAATTATATATTTTCAAAATGGTTGATTACCTTTAAAAGGAACTAGCGCTCGTAAATAGAGGATTCGATCGAGAAAGCTTTGGGCTGCTTATTCGACTTGGCTATTAAATCCAGGAAGATCAAGAAGATACGAAGAACGGAAATCCAACAAGATAACTACTTTGGAAAGGTAGAGGTAAAAGTATTCAAAAGTTACATAGGCTACTTTCTAATTCCTATTCTGGTAAATGTAAACGGTTTGTGCAGGATTGCGGGCAGAAGCCTTGTGATTTTTTTTATATAGCCATTATTCTCTCCACAACTGCGGACACGCCAGCGTTACAGTTAACAATAGATTTCTTAGAAATTTAATTAATTTCTTAGAAATTTACCTGGAGGTGTTAAATATAGCGAAATGAGTCCGGGTTGCCAGTAATGTAATATGTAGTAGATAAATACGAGACTCCATCTGCTATATGATATGCCAGAATATGGTACGTAAACTGTAATTAAAACGCCTTTTAGAGCTGTACTATAAAATCAAATAGTAGAATACATTTTGTATCCATATGGTCTGTTCATTTTGCTATGTATAGTCCAATTTTGAACCAAAACCATTTTGAAATGCATGTAAATTTGATTATTCGAATAGGTCTTACCTTTGGTTAGTGATTTATGGCATTCGGCGCTAAAGAGAAACAGTGTTGCCTATCATATTCGCAATTATGAGTTTCTAAAAAGTATTGATGGATAAATGATCAAGTTAAATGTTATTATATAAATAATAATTACTTCTCTATTACTCTTACGTTATAATAAAAATTAAATGTGGCACTCGGAGACTGCCGCGGTAAAGCTATTGCATAGCATTTTTTATCAACTTATGCAAGCTTATTTTAATATCAAAAATTTTGGTTATCTTCATAGCAGTATTATATATAAATTAACAAAACAAAAAATAATACTGCATTTGTGATAATAATAATAAAATGAATGTATATAGAGTACTAACTCATTTTCTTTCACTATTTTTTCGTGACTTTCTTCATTAATAAATGCACTTTGTTTATTCATATTTAAAACACTTTGTACACAAATAATACGAGTACAGATATTCACTGTTGTACATAGATGATAAATACCTATACACCTATATACTTTCTCACAAACAGCTGATTACGGTAGTTTTCCAATACAGCCAGTGCCACCTAAAGGCGGGTTGCTGAACTAAAGAGACAAGCGTGATTTTTCAAAAAGTCATTAAAAGTTCTGGTATTTATCGATAGATGGAAAAAAGTATCACCGCTGTGCCGGTCGGAGTGGGGGGTGGTAGGTTTTTTTCGTTACGGAATTTCTGGATTCAGTCCCCACGCTCAAGGCCCGCGATAGAAGCTATGCAATAGCTTAATAAAATGTGTAGCTGCCTCGGTGGTCTGGTGCCTAGCATGTATGGTTGCAGATGCTTAGGTCCTGGGTTTGAGTCCCGGCTCCAGTCAAGTTTGATTACTGAGATTTTCTGTTAAGATATTCCTAGTAGTAGCTCGGAGTTGGTAAGTTGGCGGTGTTGTACCCCCGTTGTTTGTGTGTGTACCTCGGAGTTTGTGCCCCGGAGAGCATGTAAAGCCGTCGGTCCTGATTCTACGCTCTCACCGGTCGTGTCGAAGTATATAATAGGTATATAAGTATGGCTGACCTTCAGGTAGGTAGCAGTAGCCTATGAGTTATTCCAGTAACACATACGCTACTTTTACTAATGAAAGCCAATAAGTGACGTTGTCTGTACCTATATTAGACTACTACTATAAATGCGATAGTTTGTGTGTGTATGTGTATGTTTGTTTGTTCCACCTTCACGCTCAAACGGTTGTACAGATTTGGAGTGGACCTGGAGTAATGCATTGGCTAGGCACTTACAGACGCATCCGAAGGAAGCGAGTATTAGTCGCTATTATTTCTACAAACTTCAATTAGAAAATTACCTTAACTCTACAAGGATGTTCTAATTTTATCGCTTTGTTTATGGTTCAAAGTAATGAACAACATTTTATCGATCAATGAAAATTTACATTAAGTTTAAATTTACTTATAGTAGGTAATCCATTGTTATTTTGATAGATCATATAAATAACATAGATTGAGATTGATTTAAGAAAATATTTAGGAATTATATTTTTATTTTCGAATCGATTCTTGTATATTCTGGTGGTTGAGTAAATATTATGTTTGTTCTGGTAATTCACTAAAAAGAGATAATGCAATTAATATGACATTTACATTAGAAATATTTTTTTGTCCTAAAATAATTAACTAAATCACCAGATTTGCATATACAGGTGCGCTTTCTCCCTATAAAGCGCAGCTGGTATTTGTAAACGAATTTTAGCTTTATTAGAAAACTATCCGAATTAGCACTAGAACTATACGCTAGTAGTCGAATGAAGGTGAATTGACGCTATTTGGTGGAATCACGAATTCCCAATTTAATTCATTATATCCTATTTCATAAAGATTCAATGATATACAATACTATGAAATTATCTTACACAAAATCCTGTAATATTGACGAAACTACCAATTTGGTAAACCGTGATTGAATTTGAGACGACTTTACTAAAATGAGGAACTGGCTTTATCAAATATTTCAATAAAGCTTAAAATGACAGATACTTTAAAGTGTATCCGAATGGAAAGGAGCACACCAAATATTCAAGGATCGATGTGAATTTGTAAACCGCAATGATTGAGGCTTAGACGAAGGTATCGTCCCATTTAATATATCAAAGAGAACTGTGAACTATAAATATTTACAACGTAGTCGTATCAAAAATAATTATCGGCTTTCAGTACCTATACCACCTATAAGTACCTATATAACCTATATATAATTTAAGTGTTTTTGATTATAGATAATAGCAAATAATATTTTTATTAGATCGGACCATTCACGTTAATTATTTTTTATATTTATTCGCTATGTGATAAATATTAGATAACTTGCAAATTAAAAATAAAAATATGTTTGTATAAAATATTTTAAAGGGACCGATATTGCAGTGGATGAAAACTCGCCCTTTAAGGACTTCAGCCTGAAATAAAGATAAGGATTAGATCATATAATATGTAATTCAATTTTAGTGGGCTATTATTATATACATAATACATATATAAATATGTAATAACTTAAAATTTAATTATTCGTTACTTGAAGTAAAATTTTCATTTAGTAATAATGAATGTTTTTTTTTTAAATATATTAAGCCAAAAATTATAGTCTAGAATATGTGAATGAAATCTTTCAACTGTTGCTTTTAAATTGCTTAGCCTTGCAAGCCTTGTAACTCAGTATAAATTTCGGAAAAAATAAAAGATATGTAAAAAGCCTCGACGAGTATTATAAAAAAAATAAAAAAATCCCGAACACAATAACCTATTTATTGAGGCCATTTTAATGAGTCTAACCACGATAAAGATTTGAGTATCTTAAAAATTCCAGTTGATTCTGCAGCATCAGACCTAGTTTTATATCGTTAAGGTTAGAATCGATTAGATTTGTGGAAGTTGTCCATATCCTTTTATCGTCTAGAAAAGAGCTGATAGCCTCCAAACGGCTGAACGCATTTTCTTGATTCATAGCTAAAACAGTCTCGATCAAATCATCTTTCAAACAAAAAACTAAATTAAAATCGGTTCACCCACTTAGCTACACGATACCACAGACAGATACACATATACGCAGACACAGAAACACACGTTATACTTACTATATACATAATTCCTCTCTTTTTGCGTCGGGGGTTAAAAATTAGAGACTAACACATGTTATTCTATTTTCTTCTTAAAAATACCTCTTTTATGGAGTATGTTTTAAGAGAGTCTTTTTAGTGCCTTAGTTTGAATATATAAATTAACTAGCATTGCCCGCGGTTCCGCCCGCGTTCTTATGACCAAAAACTAAATTCTTAGGTTTTACATATTAGTATACTCTTACGTAACAGTTTTTGTATTTTTTCTCAGAAATGAGATATTTTCCCGCGGTAAAAAGTATTCTCTATGTTGACCCGGATAATCCTCTATCACCATACCAAATTTCATCAAACACCCTCCAGTGGTTTTTCCGTGATGCGGTAACAGACAGACACAGACAAAACCTCTAAAAACTATAATTTCGGCCTCTATATCGATAATAGTTTCTAAATAATATTTAATGTGCAGATTCGGCTTAGTTACAATTTTATTATAAGTATAAACAAGTTAGATTTCTATTGCCGAGTCCAGAGAGAGCCTTTTTTTACATTATCGAGTGTTTATCATATTTCTTACCCCTATCATGAAACCCAATCCACCTTGGATGCTAAATCGAATCGGATTCCGAATGATATTTATATTACGAAATAACATACGAGTATTTCACAACTTTCTGGTCGATAGTTATTATTAAATATTTCGCATTGTTCCATTTACAATTGCTCATTGAACTGAATGTAATCAATTGTTTTATCATATATTACTTTTCGTTATTTATTGTATATGTGTTATATATGTATTGGCTTTATTTGTTGGGCGTCAATCGCGAATACGATTTCTGTATATATTATTAGAACTAGTGATGTACCCTCGCTTCGCTCGGGTGCCTTTTGTATTTACATTGTTAGGTACTTGCCGCACTATCCTTTTGCCAATTTTTTTTACTAGCTGTCCATCATCTATGACTCCAGGTCATATTCTGCCTCTGTATTAACTTTTAGTCCTTTAGTCTAGCCTTTTCAACGTAAAGGAGTAAACAAATATCTTTCGTGTATATAATTAATACGTAGGTATAGTTGTATGTATGATGAAAATGGTACCTATTTATTTTAAAGTTAAATATTTATTTCTGAATTTCTTAAATTTAGCTCGTGAGCACAATTTGCATTACATACATATGTATATATGTGATATAAGGCATCTTAACTTGGATTAGGTAGGACAAAAAGTTCAAATCTACATGTCGACAAAAGTCAAAAACGTTAATCATTTAAATCACTATATACTTTAATATCTTTAATGTTGAAGAAATCAGTTAAATTTTCACTATTTTTTATTAAATGATTTTTTAGAAATAGAAATTTATGATTTAACTTTTACCCAACCGTTACTTCACTCACTCCGTAACTTCAGCTCGTGTTATTGAATACAGTAAAACTTTATAATACCTTACGGAAATTAATTGATGTGGATAAATATAATCTGTTATACCCCAGATCGTAAGCTATAAATGATAATAATAAATAAATAAATATGTTGGGGCATTAACACACAGCACCATCTAGTTCCATGGTAAGCTACGAGGCTTGTGTTATGGATGCCAGATAGTTGATACACTACACATATATAAACTTTAAATACATACATATTATAAATATAAATACCCATGACTGGAGTACAAACATTCGTGCTCATCTCACAATGAATGCACCCAGCGGGACTTGAACCCGCGACTGTTGGCAAGCAAGTAGGGTCACTACACACTGAGCCAAACGTGTCGTCAAGCTATATCTCTATCTAAACATAACACAAATCACGCGGATCCGGTGGTCCTTTGTAGCAACAAAGAATTACAAGTCAACAAGTAGGAAAAACAGCCAGACTGTTGAAAGCTGTTTAGACTTAGACTTTAGACTTTAGAAGGCGTGAACTATGTAGTTTGTACGATTTAATATTTTTCCACAGTTACATACCTATTTATTTTATGAAACTTTCAGATGAATTTTCAAGAAAATTTTAGGTTTCATTTTAATGACACATTTTTAATTATAATATACTACTTAAAAAACATTATATAGTATTTAGTAGAACAATATCAAAGAAATCACGTTTAGCAATAAAATAAAAATAGAATTTAAACATGTGTTTATTATTATTCACTCTATAACACTCTTCGCACTTGAATGTAAGCCACATTGTAGATTTTTTTTAAAGTGTGCACAATTTCAAATTATGGCTTTTAAATTCAACGCGGTACGAGGAATACTTTGAAAAGTATTGCACTCTACAGTAATCAGATAGTAACAGGATATGCATATAGAGTGTGTTTTCCGATACCTCTGATCTCATTTTACAAAGAACATTTTCTTCTGCATATATTCTTATTCGGTTTTGCATTTTATATTTTCTATTTTTGTATGATTCAAATTTATTACTATTAGCATGGATTGAAATTAACAAGTGATGTATTGGAGTTGATGCTAAAACGACAACGACGACCACGATTTACCTAAAAACGCCAATGTTTCTGTCTGTCTACGGAAGTTACGTAAATATGTATAGGTTGAATGAATTTAACAGAATCTTGTGTCTCTGTCTGTCTCGTGTATATAACTTTTAATGGAAATAACATAATCAAGTTTCACTGATTCAATGTTATTACTTTGAGTTTCAGAAACTAGTTTAAGAGGCATCTATCTACTATAATAGTCTATAGCTTATTATCTTATACCTCACTAGTTTTCAGCATCAGGTCTATTTGCATGATATCTGCATTGTAATAATATGTATTGTTTGATTTTTTTTAGCGAAAGAATTTTTAAAATCAGTTAGTTCTTGAGATTCTCCCTCCACATACAAGGAAACATATCTCATCCTCATAAATATAACATTGCAGCGGCTATAGGATGTCACTGCGACCATTCTTGGTCTATTGTGATCTAAGAATAACATATGCTTTAAGCAATATACAAATAGTCCGGTCAAAATAAACAATTTATTTTACAATAATTCAGATCGAGCTGAAAATTGGCACAGGTCTTAAGTATACTATTACAAATAAAATGTCAATAATCCCCACCGATTCTAAATCTGCTAAATTCATTCAAGGTCAAAAATATAGATTTTTTGCATTTTTTTTTTGGTAAACGGCAAGTGTTATCATACAAATAGATAACACAAAAATTGTTGTAGTTCAATGATCTATAAAAATTGTTTTTATACTTTTTGTCCTAAGTATCAATATTCCTATGATATCACGATCTAAAAGTTGACGAAGTCGTTGATATAATTTTTTATGTCTATTTTTATTTAGGGACTTTTATTCTTTTCGCATATGTTAATCCCATCGTATGTCTATATAATATGTACTCATTATATTAATTTATGCCTAATCATATTCACTATATTTTGTGAATGATATATGCTTAAGAATGCAAGTCAAGTTAAACACCAGATATATATAACCTTTTCCACCCACAGTAATGATATCTTTAGATCTCAGGTGTGCCAGGAAAGGTATGTTAGCTTTAATAGGGTATTTCTTTTACCACAGAGCATGTACAATATTTCGCTTAGCTTAAAAACTCACTTTTATGTGATATGAGGAGGTAATAAATTTCTCTAATACTTAGAATATTTCAGTTACATGGTTTATGATTCTTACAAAGTGCATGAGAACGAATATAATAAAAATATAAACCATACAGGGTTAATAGAACCAATTTTTTTTTAATTTAATCTTTATAAACGCAACGTCTGTACAGAATAAACTCTACTTTTCAGTTTTGTAAAGAATGACAGATAATTTAAGCAAACGACATGAAAGGACTGTAGGTGAATGAATTGGACACGAACTCCGAAACCTCTATTATTGCGGTTTCCTACATTTGAAGAGGATACCTTCTCTATATACTGTTATCTCAAAGTTGATCACAACCGTAGATTTCCCCATTGTTTATTCCTATAGGTCATGCAACCTGAATAATTAAAATATTCGTAGCTTCCAAATGATAAAGAAGTCCGTATTATGTATGAAAATTATTATACCTTTAAAATTATAGTAAGTCAATAAAATATTAATCATATTGTGGAAATGTTCACCTATTAATTAGTAATCTTAAATGTAATGTAATTGTTGAATATTGTATACAAAATTTTCTATTTATTTTTTAATTTAGTGCACTAAAATGATGTTCAGTAATTATATCTTTTAATAATAAATTAATAATATTATATATGTTTGACGACTCGTTTGGCTCAGTTTGTAGTGACCCTACTTGCTGTGCCAGTGGTCGCGGGTTCTAGTCCCGCTGGGGGCATTCATTTGTGTGACGAGCACAAATGTGTGTACTCCAGTCATGGGTGTTTATATTTTATAATATGTATGTATTTAAAATTATGTAATAAAATTATATATGTGTAGTGTATCAACTATCTGGTATCCATGACACAAGCCACATAGCTTACCATGGAACTAGATGGTGATGTGTGTAAATGTCCCAACATATTTATATTTATGTACGTGCTTTTTGCCGCTGAAATTATACATTAACAAGATTACAGCACCAATGTAAACAATATATGTCAAAGAATCAATCATTTTGATTTGGTATGTCAAATAAATGAGAATACACATATATTGAATTGGTTTTATAGATATGTCTGTCTTGTCCTTAAACTTTGTATGTATGTAGTGTACGGTATTTTTAATTATTTATTTGGTACACTAAAATAATATATACAACCTAACTAACTTCCTCTAAGAGATATATCTTTGTGTTTTCTTTACATATTTCGATGTCTTGAAAACTATAATATATCAAATGATAAACTTGAAGAGTCTCTACTACTACTCTTTTAAGAGTACATATCCCATAGTAATAAAACCTAGCTAAGTGGATGAGACAGGCTCGCCTTAGGGGTTTCGATATATCCAACCCCATATCCGTTCGCCTTGTGATGGGGTGCTTGTTATCATTCGGCTATCCAGCCTGCGTGAAGCAAAGAGACTCACTTGGGACATGGCCCACCTCGGTGAGGTACACTGCCGATTACTCCTATTAAGATATCAAAGGGGCCACGTTTAAAGAATTGAACTAACTAGAAATATATAACAAAACTGTGTACAGTACCTAGTTGTCAATGAAGTGTTTTGATAAGATATACTCGTAGATAGCATTGTGCTATTAAGCTAAGCTCGAAGGATTGAAAAAAGGTGTTATCTTTAATTTAAAATATTTCAGACTTCCTTGTGTTCGCTTACATTGTGATTTCTGTTTATATAATTTATCATAATATATTTTTTTGAATTCATGAGTCAATAGTATATTTTTTTAAATGGCGTACTTGATTTCTTATAACGATTGTGTTGTCACACACCTCAACGATGAGGTCGCAAAGACCCTAAAATATATTAAGGTTATGAGTAATTTTACATTACATTAAGTAATATAAAAGAACTATACTATAACTGTCTAGTAAACTGCTCCTCGTCATAGTCTATCTGTGTACTTTTCATTCAAATTCATCCATTCATTGTAGTAGTTCGATTATATTTAAGTCTTTATTATTTAATTAAATAATTATTTAAACTTTGAAGTAAACAATTTGAACAGTAGAATGAATATATTTTAGGAATCCCTGAAATATTTAGTGAGGTAATCTTAACTCTAAGCTGTTAAAATGTAAAAATATTTTTAGCATTTATTTTCAAATTATATTCTTTTACCGATCGCGACGATAAGTAATTCAAGTAATGGTCTAAAATAAGTTCATAAGCAATTTTACTTTACTTTAATAAATAAATACGTTGGAACATTAACACACAGCACCATATAGTTCCATGGTAAGCTACGAGGCTTGTGTTATGGATACCAGATAGTTGATATACTACACATATATAACTTTAAATACATACATATTATAAATATAAACACCCACGACTGGAGTACAAACATTCGTGCTCATCACACAAATGAATGCCTCCAGCGGGATTCGAACCCGCGACCGCTGGCACAGCAAATAGGGTCACTACAAACTGAGCCAAACGTGTCGTATACCTACTTAATAAAAACAACAATATTTATGTCATTTATTATTTAACTAGCTTTTCTCGCGGCTCCGCTTGCGTAGTCTATTTTTGTTTAATGTTTCGGACCTAACAGTAGTAGTATGCTATTAGTAAGCCTATATTGCTTTAAGAAGTAAATTTATATTCATTAAGTATTGGGTTATCAAATGTAAAAAAAGATCTCAAATGCGACTGCTAGTTCCAGAGATTAGTTCAACACGTTCAAGCATGAAAAACAAACTAATTCTTCAGTTTTACTATACCTATGTATTAGTATAGTTTTTTTAATTATTAAAAAAAAACTTAATATACTATACCGCTCTATAAATAGTTGTAAGTAGCTACGGTGTAGATAATATTAGAGCCAAAGTTTGATTCAATGTCTAGCAAATCTAATTGATGATGATAATTTTAATGAATGCGTATGTTGAGATGTTATTTTGATATTTGGTAAGCTTATTATTTATTTAAATATGTACTATAAAATATACCTATGTTTTACAAAATAAAGGAACAGAATGTGAATGTGTGGAAAATCAAAACTAACTGGACTAGGGCTTATAAATGTTAATATTTTTAACATGTCTTATTTTTATTGGCGCTGACTTAATATGAACCAAGTTTTATTATTGATATTGATTTAATTTAATATCTGGCACATCTCATAGATGATAGATTAATATTTGACAAGTCTAATTGACGATGATTTGAGATATTTTGCCGAGTCATATTTCTGAGCAGTATAATTAATAATATTCATAATATATTATTATAAGTAGGTAACAGAATGTACCTTTGAATTTCAAACAATTAATTTTAACTCTATTATAGGATAAATTAGTTCTTATAGAAATATTAATAAAAACAAAGGAGAAACTTATTTATATGATATGCTTCTTATTCTAAGTAAATGTTAATAATGAATTTAAAAACCGCGATAAAAATGTAGGTAGGTATTACATTGTCAAGTCCTACTAATCCGCTTTGCAAGGAGCGAAATCTTACAACAAAATTTAAGCTGCGAAGTTTTACATAATAAACTCATATAAAATACATGTACCTTTTAATATTGTTTTAATCTATCATATGATTTTACAATATAATTTTTTTTATATATGGTTGCTAGTTTATTTTTGTTTATTAATTAGATCAAAGTCATCATATATTATATCATTAGTATGTATGTATAGTGTTATATATCTAATATACATATAATGTATGATACATATAATGCATATATAGTATGAATTCATATATTATATGTATGTATATTTACTATGTTATTATATCCTTTGTAATCTCACAAAGGTTCATAAGTAAGTACTTTTTTTTCAATTAAATCACTTTTTAAATTTTATAGCACTACCCCAACCTCGGTAAGAAAAGCCATTAAATATGCTAAAAGGTTTTATACCTTGGCACCATCTTGTGATTAAAATTTTTGAGAGTTTCATGTCAATTCTATTGGATAAACGAAAGTCTTATATTAAAAATTGTACAAAATGGGAATAAAATTTCATTTGAAAGGTATTAAAATAATATAAATTTAACGATAACTGTTACGTCATACGCAGATGATGTTATTTATTACCATGGAACTGTAGATAAAAAAGAAATGTTTATGGCGGGCGAATAATGCCCAGAACTTGCCATAATAAAAAAAAATCGACCAATTGCACAACGTACTAAGCTTCCGTTTCACAATACGCCGTTTACCGATAGAATAGGGCTTTATTATGAAAAGGGGTTGAATAGCGCGAGTACCGACCGGGTGAAATTATTTAAATATGTTATTAATTTGCAGTGTTTCCACTTTAACCGTACTAAGTTTCACATTTGTTCACTGTAACGTAATAATATAACACAACACAATCCTTTTACGGAATTGTCTTTTAACAATGGTTAGAAAATTCATCCATTTCGCATATTGTGTGAATATTTCAAAACTATACTAATAAATAATAATGTATATTTAAGTTTCTTAGATCTATCCATTTATGGTATGATACATAGACGGTTGAATGGAGCCATGGCGGTACGGACAGTCTTGGTGTGGTAGTAAGATTCCAACTGATTAGGATTTCCACTGAGTAAAGATCCATAAAAATTACATACAAATTTAATCACTAAATATAAAAATAATATAAAAATAAGTCCCTACGATTCTACATATCTCTTCTGCTTCTGCCATATTCGTTGTTCTTTTTGTATACACTTGTCACATATTACATACCTTTGATCTGATCTTTTTTAAGTATAATGAACACTTGGTCTTCTAAAGTTCTTCGAAATCCCTCTTCATCTTTCTACGCACTCTACCACTCAATACCCCTTATACTTTAAACTGTTCACGTTTCCTTTCATTTTTACAAGTAAATTAATCTATACATATAATAAAATTCTAACTTAGCCGAATCTTTATCGAATTAAATATTTTTTGGAAAATCATATTGAAATAAACATTATTATCGATACAGAGGCCGAATCCATAGTTTTTAGAATTTTAGTCTGCCGGTCTGTCTGTTACCGCATCACAGAAAAGCCACTGGAGGGATTTTGATAAAATTTGATATGTTGATAGCTGGTTATCCGGGTCAAAATATAGAATACTTTTTACTGCGGGAAAATATCTAATTTCTGAGAAAAAATACAAAAACTGCAATGTAAGAGTATACTAATATGTAAAACCTAAGAATTTGTTTTTTGGTCATCTGAACGCGGGCGGAGCTGTTGGCAATGCTAGTATATGATATGTATTTCTTTATTACAAATACTGTTAGTTACGCTAATCCTTATACTTTCTTAGATTTACGCGAATATTTGACACTTTAAATAAGACTATCTAACTAATCCTGCACAGCCTTCTGAAAGTTCGCATGTCGGCTTTATTCCTCGGTTTTCGCACCAGCGAGGAAATATTGTGCAATTATTATATGTATAAAGTAGAGCATGGATCCCTACGAGCACGTTTGCTACATTGACCCCTTACTAAAATATGGTTTCAACAAGTGTTCAGAGAAAGCTAAGAACGTAATATATTGGACAAGTTAATTTTAAAACGGAGAAAAAGTCAAAAGTGATATTAATCTGTGAATAAATCATGAATTATAATTAACAGAACGATGGTTAGGTTTAAACAATTTTGGGGCCTTCTAAGAAGTATTTCTTAGAAAATTACAGCAGTCTTGTTTGAATTTTATGAATTAAGTATTGTCTTATCTAGATTAGAAAATTATTGTGTACCTTTGGATTGCTCTCAAAGAGTACATAATTGAATTAAGAAAAATTAGATAAAATTTGTGTAGCAATTTGTGAAATTCTGCACTTCGAAAGTTTATCTTAAAGTATAGAACACCTCAAGGGATCCTTTTGTGTCGAACAAAAACTAAACCACGTCCAGATTCTTTGTATTTTACGATTGTTTCATTCTATGCAGCTCGCACAATAAAACAGATAACTAAAGAAAACATCATTCATTGCTAAAGAATTTTAAAATGAGCAAAGTTAAATTAGTATTACTTTAGTATGCAATATACCTGAAATTTTTTATTTTTTTTGTATTATAGCGTGCTTCTCTGAAATGAAATATAAACACTACCGTTTTTATCAGAGCATCTAGCATTTAACTCTATAATATTTATTATCAAAGTTGATAAATGAGTATACCTATATTATTATCTTTATTACATTTCGATGCTGTAACAGCTTTACAGATTGATTCGAGGAATAAGAAACCTAGGGTGGCATATGGCATCTAGCCCACGAGTGGAACTGCAAGTAGAAGCAGTAAGTTACTAAGTCGTAATATTTACTTAATTATAATTTAATAATATTCCTATAATTATAATGTCAAGTACAATAATAATAAAATGTGTTTAATAAAATCGATATTACATAGTGTATGCTTGAATCAGGTGACTTTTACTTAAGAATTAAAATGTAAAGTAAGCCGAATGTTATTTTTATGTGTTATGAAATGAATTATAAGGTAACATAAAAGTTATATATAAAAGTGATTGAATGATGTGTCAACGCACAGACTAAACCCTTAAGGCTAGAAAATCGAAATTTCGCACACGTATTCCTCAAATGACGAAGGCATTTACTAAGGAAGGGTTTTTCAAAAGTCAACCCCCAAGGGGACTGAAATAGGAGACAAAAGTTTGTATGATTTTTTTTATTCCTTGGACATATTTGCAGGAAATTTAGTATGAATTGATTATGGCAAAAATAGTGAGTTACGAATTTCAGCGTTTTCTAAAATTCAACCCCTAAGAGCGAAAAATAGAGTATGAAAGTTTGTATGAAACCTAACTTTTTAGAGTATTTTTTTGTAGTTTTGGCGCGAGCGAAGCCGCAAGTTCTGCTAGTAAAAATATATATAAACTGAACTGAGTAGACATTGCAACTAAAAGTGTTTCTGCACTTTTACATGAAGCTTTCAATTACTTATGATAAAAAATTCAACTGAACAGGATTACATTTCACGCAACTTGTTAGCTCTCTTCTATATAGAGTATTGCAGTGGGAAAACTTGGGAGTATCTCATAATAAATTTACTATAGTTCAATCTTTCAAACACAATAAGTTAGAGCATTTAACAATCATAATATTATTTTCTTATCAACCAATTTAAGTATTTTGTATTCTAGTTGATATATTTCTATGGGTAATATAGGTCTACGACGAAATATATGAGCAAAGGTTATATATAAGTTCATAAGCATCTTGTCTATTGATCCTTGCTTGGCTTAGGTAGTACTTCTGCAATAGAATTATACCCCTCGGGAGCTACTTCATGTTTCGGGTCAAAAAGTAGCTTTCAACTGAACTATCTCTTTACTGTTTATGTCAATCCTGCATGGAAGAAGAATGGACCCGTTCACGCAATTCCGCAATTATAATGCAATATGTACATAGTAAGATAGCAAATTTCCATGCACTTTTCCATGAGAAGTGGTCGAAAATAAATAAGACAGGCATCTCTATAGCTTGATCACAATACAAACATTATTCTGAAATATAAATAAGTATAATAAATCGATAGATTATATTTTGATTTGTGTGATTTAGAGAAGGTTAAGAATTTGGGTGTACGTATTTTTATGTGTATATTACATGTCATTTCATGACATGTGCACTTATTATGAGCCGATTTTACTAATCTTTTATTTATTTTTAATTAATAGTCATACTTCGAAGTTAATCCAAAATATTAATAATATATATAATATATATAAAATTTTATGCAAAATCATCCCTAAGGGCAAAAAAAACTTTTTAACATAAAAATAAAAACCGACTTCAAACAAAAGCACTAAAAAGTAAAAAATAACTGATTGGTAGTTTTCATTTACTATACATACCTAATCAAATATTTTCGAAGTCGGTGTGCTTTGCTTTGTATGGGTTGGCACCGATTTCGAAAATATTTGATTAGGTATGTATTTAATAGGTAGGTTTTAATTACTTAGCCAAACTCAAAGTATCTACTATTAGCCGTTGAAGAGTTCCACCTATCCACCTTCTGGTTTTACCATCAGATCAGGTCAACAATACTGTACTAACAACGGAAATAGAAACACTTGCAAAGTTTCAAGTCAATATGACAATTAGAAGTATGTTAAATTCATAATTAGCTATTTTTCCACCCTTAGGGGTGGTATTTTTTTTTGAAACTTAAATGGGACCAATCTGGAAGTATACACTTTCAAATAACACAAAAATTGTCCAAATCGCTTAATAAATGACGGAGTTCTGAGGTAACAAACATAAAAAAAAAAATACAGTCGAATTGAGAACCTCCTCCTTTTTGAAGTCGGTTGAAAAAACCATTTTCATTATTGTTATTGTTAAATCGTATTGAGCATTGGTACTTTATTATTCGAACCCTTATAACTAAGATTAGTAACCACTAAAGATAATGTCGGTAGAATATGAATTAACGCGTCATATATAGCTATGAATATAAGTACATCGAATAAATAGGATTTCAATGTATTTTTACATGCTTGTATTTTACTAGTTTTTCACGTATTATCTAGAACGGCATGATCCGCGTCAAATGAAATTATGTAGCTATATTGGACCATCTGAGGTCTAACGTAATAGAATACAACTTAAACTAAACTACCAACAAAATCGTTCAATTTACATCGTAAGTATATCTGTGTAATGTATGATAATATCTTTTTTATGAAGTCAGTTAAAAGTAATCTTTAGACTTACCGAATTAATACTACAGTAGCTTTTATATTATTTCACTATAACATTTTCCATGTTTGAATTTTTATTTGGCAATCTTTGCCTTAAATTTTTGTGTATAACGTAAGGAAACATACTTATTTAAAAACTAGGTTATCATTATTTATTTTAAACAACGATATTTTACTCGAATTTTGAAGTGATGTCAAAATCGAAAGTGGAATGAAGAATTTATCGCGATAACTTTCAAAGTATTCCTTAAACTTATAGAGCTTTGACCTAACGTGAGTTTGTACAAACAATTTGTTTTAGAAGCTGCTTCGTTGTTATAGTGGACACGAAAATACATTTTCAATATTATTTATTATATCATAATGCTCTCGATTTGTTATTTAAAAACTTACGAAATAATAAATTAATTAATGCCATTATTTTAAGCTTTAGTCCTAATATGTATAGATATTTTCATAGTATATAACTAATTTGATTAATACATTTCAATATAGTATTAGAGAAATTTAAACATATTTTTTGCATCAAAATTATAAATCGCAAATGCTAGAAACACATCCTGAACAATAACCCAGCGGAAGGCTGTCTTGTTGGCGGAATGACAGCGCGTCGCGTGGCTATAAATGAATATGTGCAGCCAAGATGTAGTAAATCAATACATTTATACAACTTAAGCTTAAACGATATAAAAATCAAATCAAAACAAGTTATTATACTTTAAATTGTTAATTACTATTATTTATAGTTTGATAATAACACGAGATATTGGACATCTATAGAAAAATTTGTCATAAATAAAAATATCAGCTAGTTTCTGTGAGGCAAATTACCAAAAAGGCTGGCATTAAAGAGGTATTTTTGAATTGCAATATTTATGCATTAAACAAAATAGCTGCCAACTAGGGTCACTTTTTGTCCCATGGACGCGTGTTGAGCTGATATCAGTTAGAGATTAATCATCACATGATAATTTGACCTCACTACATTTTACGTAGTTTAAGACGACTACATGATTAGTGCATTTTGTCCTAATGGTATATTTCATGTTAGCAGCGCCTGATTCATGATGACCCCTTCATGATGGCTATTAAATTACTGAACCCATTTCTGTGGTTTCATAAATTTAATAAATTAAAACTCTTTTTAAATAAAACTATCTTTTCGGATTTTTTCGCGAATTTATTTTGATTTTTGGTTCCCGACGTTTCGAATGCTTTACAACAATCATGGTTACGGGAGAGACTGAGGTGTTAGATGTCTCTAAGGTATTGTATAGTTGTTATAGACAGCCTACCCACAATTAACAAAATGAATTCAAAAATTGAAAAATGGCACTAAAGTACCTTACAATATTTTAACTTTTAACTCCGAAAAGATAGTTTTATTTAAAATGTCAAGTATTCGCGTAAATCTAAGAAAGTATTAAATTAAAACTCCTTTACTTTCTTTGTAATATTATTAGGAACCAGTACTTCCTAATTTTTCTACCACCAAACTTTAAAATCTAGGCAAAATTGAGACTACTAGGTACTGACACAGCAAACACATCTTAGTTCCCGCGGTCACTGGTCTTATATTTAAATAATAATGATTTATTGAGTTTAATAAAACAGCTTTATGGTTGTTTGAACAATTTGTGGCACTGAGAATAAAGATGAATAATGGATAAAAAGACCTTACAAAATTCACACGCGTAAGGATATTTTTTAGAAAATCAACCCTTTAAGAGATAAAATGAAGTATAAGAATGTTCATGAAAAATCACAGCAGCCTATCTTTTCCTACGCACACCACATTCAAAATGAGTACCTTATATGTAGTTTTAGGTTTTTAGTCAGCGCAGAAAACATTTTTGAAATGTGGAATTTTTTAATACTCATTTAACAAAATTTGGAATTATACTACTAAAGTCATTAAGACGATCAATTTTTCTGTCGCGTTTATAATTGTTCTTTATTAAATTAGTTTATTATTATCTCTTTCCATATATCTTATATAGGTACATATCTTTATATTTACATCACACGGCTGTATTTCAATTATAGATCATGTTATGAATTATAATACCTACCCGTGATGCTTTCAAACTGGCTTTTAATTCAAGCCCGTTGCTATTCGCGTATTCAAACTGCTATTTAGCTATTATTATTATCTATTCTGTATTTGAAGCATAGAGCGGAATATAAATATATTTATTTATAATTTATGTACTAGGTTAACTTATGTACTGTAAATGTTAAGGCATTTATTATATATATTTTAAATTCTACAATTAGAGAAAATTTAGTTTTTTTTAGTTTGTAAAAACTAGGTAAGAGATTATATTGTACATTTAAATATATTATAGTAGATTTTTCTCAACATTTAAAACTACGTATGTAAAAAGTAACTTTATATACTATTTTCAAAATGAAAAAGCTATTTAAAAATAGAATTTAGAAGGAAATGTAAAGATAAAAACAAAAGAACAGATTTTAAGTAATCAAATTGGCATAGATTTTACTCTCAGAGTTATTCTTCCAAAATCAGAAGCAAAAGTGAGTCCTTTGATCGATCACACGTTACTTGAACGAATTTCAGTAGGTACAAAGGTGTTACAGTTTGGTTGGCATTACAATATCCTGATATTTTCATAAGTGTTTATCCAGCATAATATGGAGCTATTAATTACATATCAGTCCCTTGAAAATGCATAGGTTTTATTTAGACTATTTTACAAATAAAACTGTAACTAAAAAGTATTGTAACAATTATTGAAATTAATCAAATGACAATCAAATTAATTGTAAGTATTATAATCTAAAAGATTTTAGTAAGCGATCTAAGACTAAAAATAATGAAATTAATTTATTAATTAATGAAAGCTATATTCATAATTATTTTAATGAAAATAGAACTCTTTTTAATTTAATCAACCGAATATTGTCTGAACTATATTCGGTTAATTAAATTAAAAAGACTATATTGGACAGATGGCGTTAACCGTAACCCGATACTTAAATAACTTTACAAATCACTTATTATAAAGTTATTAATAACAAAACAATATCCTAAAATTACATAAGATTTATTTAAATTATGTTACAAATTCATTGGAATTCATTGGAAGCCTGCCCTGGCTTCACTCGACTACTTTTTTATTTGATACATTCCAACACTACATATAATGTGATTGAATTATTAAAACGTGGAGATATAAGTATTATTAACTAACGACTCACCCTTGCTTTGTTCGAGTTGGTTCCTAGGTAAGTTTTTTTTAGCTGAGTCCTAATTCTTTTTCTAAAAGTAGCCAAGTTACCTACTCATTATAACATCACCTATCTGCCAGTGAAAATCCCGTCAAAATCGGTTAGGCTGTTTCGGAGATTAGACGGAACAGACAGACAGACCGCCAGAGAGACAAAAATGTGAAAAAATGTGTTTTTCTTAAAGTACCAAATATAATTTCATATGTATTTAGTAAAAAAAAACTATTATTTTGATATTAGAAACATACACGAACATTTTATTTATCTGTACATATTTGGCAAAGAGCATAAATAAACAACTTTTAAGTCAATTTAGCCAGAAATGTATTAATTTTCCCTGTAATATTGCCACGCTTGATAAAAAAATAAAATTCCTCTTAAACTCACTTATTATTGGGATACGCCATTAAAATTTCTACTCAGATTGGTCAGAGTATTATTTAATTAGTAAGGACAAGTAATCTTACAACTTTACATATATAATAAACTAAGTACGTTTTAACGTTTAGTATGATATAAATAGACTATAATATTTTAGTATACATATACATACATACATCGGTATGATGACTTTTATATCCCTTGCTTGAGAAATGATGGATTCCCCTTACAAACTTTCATCGCCCCTATAAGGGATGATAAAAAATTAAAAACTATCCTATGTACTTTCCAGGGTTTCAAACTATTTTCATACCAAATTAAATCTTAATCGGTTTAGCGGATTTTCAGTTTATCCATTACAAACTTACAAACTTTACCTCTTTATAATATTAGTGTAGATTAAAAGTCCAAGGTTGGTTTGATTCGAAAATGTTCAATTTAATATTCGAAATATCTTTCATTTCTATTTGCTTAATACAATACCACAAAATAAAACAATATGCTGAATTGACTAACCAACAAAAATATTTTACCGAAATACAGAATCAACTTCCTCCCCCCCAATGTGGCGTCAGGTGCGTACGTAATAAATTGTTCGCAAGGCTATAACATTACCCTTAGATAAAGACTTCCCCATTGCGGTATTAAGAAAACCTCTTTAAGAATAATATCATCCCCTCTAGCATATTAGTTACACCCTTTCTTTTATTCTGAGTGCGGTAAAAGAAAATGCTCTTTGGAAATAATCAAGTGGATTTCTATATTATGTACTTATAATAAAAGCTTTATATTATATTTAAGCTTAATTCCCTTATATATTTTAGTGCAACTAAAAATATTTTGAGACTATTTCATATACACATATACATATTATATTAATAATACTTTCTTAGATTTACGCGAATATTTGACATTTTAAATAAAACTATCTTTTCGGATTATTTCGCGGATTTATTTAGATTTTTTGGTTCCCGACGTTTCGAATGCTTTACAGCATCCACGGTCACGGAAGAGACTGAGGTGTTACATGTCTTGAAGGTATAGTTGTTACAGACAGCCTACCCACAATTAATAAAATGAAAATTGCACCATAATTTACCTTACAATATTTTTTAACTTTAAACTTTTTTTATTTAAAATACAAAATAGTGTTTTAATGCATTGCATAATTCACCAATCACCATATAAATATAAATACCTACTGTTAGATATGTTTCAATACTGTTTAGTAATATCATATTGCAATTAGCTTAGTCAAAGCTTAGTAAGGATTTTTTTATTTTACATTATTGTATTATTCGTATTATTTTAAATGAAACGAAACAAAATGGTGATGTATATTGTCATTTTTCCATGCATGTGAAGTCACTAGAATATATTGATTTAATCAAACACTACAAATACCACACAAATCGATCAACGGTGTTGCACTTTTTATTAATAAACTAGCAGAACCCCGCGGCTTCGCTCGCGCTAAAACTACAAAATAATCTAAAAAGTTAGTTCCATACAAACTTTCATTCTCTATTTTATCCTCTTACAAAATGAATTTCGAAAAATGCTAAAACAGGTTGGTATTTAATTTTATTGAAGAGCATTAATACCAAGTTTCAAGTAATTCTGATGAAACATATTTTTTTGCATTGTATTATAAAGTATTTTCTCTTTGGGAATTAGCTAAACTCCCGCCGTAAAAAGTAGCCTATGTCACTCTCCACTTCTCCAACTATCTCCACACAAAAAATCACGCCAATCCGTCACTCCGTTTCGACGTAAAAGAAGGGCAAACAAACAAACACACTTTCCCAATTATAATATTAGTATGGATTTATTATTATAATATTATATTATAACATAAAAATAAAATTCTTAACGTTAATGAGACAAATATATCTACCCTTTTATACATGTATTTTTTTATATTTTAAGAGAAAATTCCACGTAGGCGATTTCCAATAAATGATTAAAACTTAAGAGACACAGACATTAAAGTTGTTTACTTACGATGTACGAGTATATTGACGATTTTGCTTCTAAAAAAGTTTAATTATTTAATCCAATTAACGTAACTGAAAATGACAGGAAAACAAATAAAAAATAATTAACAATCGCTAATCATCTTTTAATAAGATACCTGTTGTATATTCTTGTTGTCAAGTTAAATAATGTACCGAAGGAAACTAAACAAACCATCGATATCCATGGGAATAAATTTATACAAAGTGCACCGGCTCGATGAGGTGCTGTTACCTATAAAATAAAAGACTTTTTCTTATTGATATTAGGTTAATTTTATAATTGACTAGCGGCATATACAATTCAGAACTTTTCTGTAGGACTTTTCAAGACCTACAATTTTTTAGTATATTGTTTTGATGTATGTATGTCTTAAGGCTTAGCCAGCGGAAGGTTTCTAGGGAGGACTCGATAAAACCAATTATTATATTTTCCCGTGGGAAAGAAAATTTTTCTTGAAGTAAAAGGTATCTAGGCAGTGATATCCCAGTGGTAACGCGCTCACTTGGGAAACCGAGTGAAGCAAATTCAATTCCCGGGTCTCGCACCTCTGATATTTTCATGTGCGAATCATTTCTAACACAATTACCACTTGTCTTAACGGTGAAGTAAAACATTGTGAGGAAACCTGCATGTCTGAGAGAACCTAGCAAGTTTAAAAAAAACATGTGAAGTCCGCCAACCCGCACTTGTCCAGCGTGGTGGACTATGGCCTGATCCCCCTCGTACTGAAGGGAGGCCCGTGCCCAGCAGTGCGATGTTAAAAAGGGCTGAATACATAGGTACATACAAAAGGTATCCTAAATGTTGACTCGAGTAATAAGTTATCACTTCACCAAATTTCGTTGAAATCGATACATTACTTTTCGCGTGAAACGCTCACGCAAAAACAGACAAATAGACATACAGGCAAACAGACAAACAATTTTTTTAATAACTATTGTTTTGGGTCTGTGTTGTGTACATAATACGTTACAAATAAACAAAAACATTTATCCCACGGGAACAGTACATTTTTCCGGGATAAAAGGTAACCTGTTTGTTAATCTGATGTATGAACTATATTATTGTAAAGTTTCATCAAAATCCAATCAGTAGTTTTTGTGTACTAAGCTGTATAAGTTATTATAGTTTTTTGACTACTCCACGGAAACTCTTTAATTTTCCGAGATGAAAAGTATCTAAGATGTTGCCCGAGGATATAAAGTACCACCATGCAAAATTTCATTTAAATCGGTTCTATAGAATCGGAGATTAGCCCGTACAAACAGAAAAACAGACAAACAGCTCGCTCGAGTTCGTCTATACCTACGAATATGTTGTATTATCTCTTTAACAATTTGTCCAAATTATATGCAGTAAAAGGGAAAAGTCTTTTGTTTTAAACATTTTAGACGATAAATTTACTTATTTTGATAAGAATTCATAATTGTTGATAATATGACCAATAAACATGACGTACCGATTTAAATTATTTTTTTAATATAAAAAACTACTCTTTGTGACTTAAATATAAAAGTTAGACATATGCTGTCGCTGACTTTTTTGTAGGCATTATTAAGCTCTACAACTTTTCTCTAGAACATAATCATATATCTCTCATCGTTAAGGCAGAGTTCGTAAGAAACGTTTTCGTTCGACCGTTTTTTCTCCCACTTACTTTGCAAATCCGACTACCACGAAAAAGCCTTTTCATTTTTCTGGTTATTATTATAGCATATGACTCTCAGAAAGAACGTGGCTTTCTATTGGTAAAAGTATTTTGAAAATCGGTTCAGTAGATCCAGAGATTACCCCCTACAACCCCACAAACTCACAAACTTACAAGATCACAAACTTTACCTCTTTATAATATTACTGGCGGCTCACCCTCGCTTCGCTCGGGTTCACCTCTAGAAAAGCACAAACAGATCTATCCCACGGGAACCGTTCATTTTTCCGGGATGAAAAGTAATCTGTTGCTTGACCGGCAATATAAGGTATCAGCATGCCAAGTTTTACTAAATTAGGTGTGTAAGTTGTTGTGTACTAAGCTGTATAAGTTACTATAGTTTGTTAACTATCCCACGGAAACTCTTTAACTTTCTGGAATGATCGATAATATATAATGAATAATCTTAGATTTAGACCGGGAATATAAGGTACCACCATGCAAAATTTCATTTAAATCGGTCCAATAGATTCGGAGATTAGCCCGTACAAACAGGAAAACAGACAAAAAGCTCGCTCGGGTTCGTCCATACCTACGAATATGTTGTATTATCTCTTTAACCATTTGTCCAAATTATATGCAGTAAAAGGGAAAAGTCTTTTGTTTTAAACATTTTAGACGATAAATTTATTTATTTTGATAAGAATTCATAATTGTTGATAATACGAGTATGACCAATAAACATGACCTACCGATTTAAATTATTTTTTTAATATACATAACAACTTTTTGTGACTTAAATATAAAAGTTAGACATATGCTGTCGCTGACTTTTTTGTAGGAATTATTAAGTTCTACAACTTTTCTCTCGAACATAATCATATATCTCTCATCGTTAAGGCAGCGTTCGTAAGAAACGTTTTCGTTCGACCGTTTTTTCTCCGACTTACTTTGCAAATCCGACTACCATGAAAAAGCCTTTTCATTCTTCGAGTTAATATATAGCCTATGACACTCAGAAAGAACGTGGCTTTCTATTGGTAAAAGGATTTAGAAAATCGGTTCAGTAGATCCAGAGATTACCCCCTACAACGTCACAAACTCACAAACTCACAAACCCACAAACTCACAAGATCACAAACTTTACCTCTTTATAATATTAGTATAGATTAGTATTAATATTAGTACGAGTATATTAATATAGACTATGCATTTTAATTTTTTTTATTAAATTATAATAATAAATATTGGTGTATATAAACCGAAACATTATAACGTTCCGGTCGATTAAGGCTTGGAAACAAATTGAACCAAATTAAGCGACTTGCTTATTCCCTAATAAAAGACTCAGGCTAAAAGAAAAATATAGAAAAGGCACACAGAAGAAAATTGACTAATATAATTGGTAATTTGTAACACTGTTGCCTCTGCTGTCTCTGTAGTATTCAGGCGGCCATTGCTAGATTATGATAGCTAGATTAGAAACGAACAAAGTTATTATGCTGCATTGTAACAAAAATACAAGTATAAGTAAAATATGAAATCTCATCGTTGTGTCACTTTATAAAAAAACTAGCAGTGCCCGCGGCGTCGCTCGTGTTTTAACTACCACAAAAACAAACTCTAAAAGGGTAGGCTAAAGTGATCTTCAAATGAAAATGTTTATAAATTTTTGCTCTGATCTTTAAATATAAATATCATACAAGTGCGAATGTGACTCGCACATCGAGGGAAATTAATAAAGTATGTATTGCGAAAACGTTTAAAACATATTTTAGTGATTTTATCAGCCTAGCATGTATGCCTATAGCTTTATTGGGCTTCGATTTTATTGTTCTATTATATTATATTGTCTATTTATTTATTCTTCTTATTGGAGTTTTATATACATTTTACGTTCGACATTTAATTATATTATTATAATTCGATAATTATTAACAATATTTTTAATTAGGTGGTAAATACTCAATAACACTATTTACTTTAGAGATTATATAAATAGACGCTTTAGCGGTATCTTTGATAGCCCTTGTTGTAGTAATCTGTATTAATATTATAAATGTGAAAGTTTGTGAGTATGGATGTTTGTTATTCTTTCACGCCAGAACGGTTAAACAGATCAGGATGAAATTTGGCACAGAGATAGATTATAGTGTGGAATAACACACAAGATACTTTTTATCCCAGAAAATTTACGGTTCCCGTGGGATAGTTTTGTGTTCGCTTTCCTAGAGCGAAGCAAAGGTGAGCCGCTAGTATTAAATAATAAATTTTGCAATGTCCTCTCATTACCAATTACCATAAAGTGTTTAAATTTTTTTGAACTTAGAAAACATAGGAACATACAAATATAATATTTACAAAAGAAATATTTTCAATTCTCATTTGTGTTACAGGTAAGCTCAAAGTGAAAATCGTCCACGAGTCCATACAAATCCTTTGTGTGAAGTTTCTGCTTCTATTTCAAACTAACTCTGTACTTGCTACTTCGGATCTGCACTATGAGGCTCTCACAAGCATTGACATGAGGAATTTTACAGTTAAATTTAGTGCAAGGAGTAACCTTATTCATAGAATTGTCACGTTTTCAATCCCAATTCATGCAACAAAAGGAATTCATATGAAGACATCTCACTATTTGATGGTAAAATATTTTACCGGAACAGTATAAATCCAGATATATTCAAATAAATCCCCCGATAAATTAAACATTTTTTTTAACTGACAACCCCGCCGTGTTTCTTCGGCCTCCCTACTTTTCTCTACCTTTTATGCCAATAACACATACTTTTTATCCCACGAAAACCACCGGACGGATTTTAATGAAATCAGTACGGTGATTTCTGATTATCCGGGTCAACATACAGGATATATCTATATATTTTTACTACAGTAAAATCTCTTATTTCTAAAGAAAAAACTAAAAATTGGTTAGTATATTTATTCTGGATTTCCAGGCTGAAACTATAAGCAATTTAGCAAGGTAACTTACATAATGCAAAGAATAAGGTCTCGTCATGTGACTTTTCTGTGATTTTATGTAATAGTAGCATTAATGCGGAGAAAATGGCCTTTATCACTACATAGTATAAAACAAAATCGCTTTCTCTGTCCCTATATACCTATGTATGCTTAAATCTTTAAAACTACGCATCGAATTTTGATGCGGTTTTTTTATTAGATAGAATGATTCAAGAGGAAGGTTTTAGTATATAATTTGTTAAGTTTTTGTATACATTGGCTAAAATATAACGATATTTGTTGGAGGTATCGGAGAAAATAAGACGTCTGGGAGCTTTCAACGAAAACGCTGCCTAAACCCTTTGAGATATAACAAAATAATGTATGGTGGAATTGTGTATCTTATATAGGTCTACAGAAAAGTCCACGATGGCATATGTCTATCTCTTAAGGATAACATACTATATCCATTTTAATTTAAAACGTACCTAGGGACGAACCCGAGTGAAGCGAGGGTGGGTCGCTAGTTATTAATATTTTGTTGCCCGAAATAATTTTAAAATGAAAATGTTTGTAAATATTTGATTTCCTTTAGTAAATAATGGTAATGTTTGAAATTGTAAATATTTAAATACAAAAATTGGGTCAATTGCGAGTCTGACTCCCGTATCGAGGGTTCTGTACAGCTGTAAATACTGTGAAGTTTTTCCTCGACTGCTCGTGTTTGAGCAATATGTATGAACGTACGTATGGTATGTACGTATGTATGTATCTCGTAATAATTAAACGGCTTAACCGATTTTGATGATTCATACGTCGTTCGATTTGTGTCATAGGGTATATAGACATCATTAAAAATCAATGAGTTCCTCCAAATAAATCGAATAGGATTAAAAAATATAGGTGTATAAGAGGCAGTTACAAAAAAATATACAACTTATATGTTCAAAAGTAATTTAGGCTAAGAAGCTGTTAAATAAAAAATTGTTGAAGTTGTTAAATCAAAATGACTATCTGATAAAAACTAAAAATCTGTAAATAGGTTTCGTTTGGTAAACGTTAAAATAAAATACGAATATTTATGATTTTACAATATTTACTTATTGTATCGATCGGAGAAGTACAGTCATGTTATATACTATGCTTTTTTTGTATATTATGGAAAATAAACTTAATTTACCGGTTCCTAAACTGACAAATCCATTTGGTAAAATATTCCATATTTCAAAAACTGCTTAACTCATTTTACGTCTAAAATTATATACGCATAATGTGGGCATATTTTTTAATTTTAATTTAAAATTAAATTAAATTGTAAAGTACGTTGGTGCCATTTTGCTATTTCCTTAAAATCGTTAGATACTGCTTGTAATAACTACAAACCCTTGAGATAAATCAGTCTTGAGTACAGAGTCATAACTTGTGAGATATTTATCTCAAAGGTTTGTCTCCTACCTTAGTCTCTCCCGTGAGCATGATGGCTATAAAGCATAGAAACGTCGGGAACAGAAAATCCAAATAAATCCCCGAAAAAATCTAAAAAGATAGTTTCATTTAAAATGTTAAATGTTCGCGTAATTCTAAGAAAGTATTACCGGACTATCGGGTCACGTCGTATAGGTATTTTCTTTATGTACAAATTGCTTCGCTCTGGTCTTAGCGTGATATAAGATAGCTTATAAGCTACCTTTATACGCTATGAAACGTAAAAAAAGACAAATCAGTTCGCGTGCGTTCAAATAAACAAAAATAATCTCTTTAGCTTTTTATATTAGTATAAAATATAGATTATACATAAATAAATATATTTTGATTATGCTTCATAAAACTTGAAAACATTTTGAATGCTTGAAATAGTAAAATCACATATATTTATATACAATATATACATAATATATTTTAATTTTGTTTTCTTGAATGTGAATCAGTATAACTACAGCTTTAGGTGAGTTTTGTTCACAACGCTGAGGATACTTGAATAATGAATATTGTTAAAAGCTGTAACAAATAACAAAAATATATGAAATAATATTTGTAAAAAAGAATTAATTAATAAATTGTGAACTATAAGTCAATTGTATTTGTATTGTTTAAATATATATAAATAAAAATGAATATTCGTCTGTTTGCCCTCCGGGCATTCCTAAACCATTGATCTGATTGTGATGAAACTCTAATGGGTACCATGTAGACATACGCCTGCAAATGTTTCTGGCGCAAAAAGTTTTTTTTTTGGACTTTTGTCTTTTGTGGGTTCCTAAACTATTCAAGCTTAGAGAAGCTTAGGTAAGTCGCTAGTCTATACTAATATTATAAAGAGGTAAAGTTTGTGAGTTTGTGACGTTATAGGGGGTAATCTCTGCATCTACTGAACTGATTTAGATGAAATTTGGTAAAAAGATAGTTTGAAACCCTGGAAAGGACATAGGATTCTTTTAATCCCAGAAATCATCCCTTAAGGCGGTGAAAATGGGGTTGAATGTTTGTATCTGGAACCAACCTAGGGACGAACCCGAGCGAACGAGGGTGGGTCGTTCTAGTATAATATATATTTATTTGGTAGACTGTCCTTCAGGCTTTTTTTGATTAAAACTATCTTTTTGAATTTGCTTGCTTTACAGCAACATGATCCCGGAAAAAACCACACCGTAAATCTGAAAAGATAATATCATGCTCACAAATAGCCAATTAATAGCAAGTATATCAAGTAAAATTTAAAATTACGAACAGCATTCTCAGTCTTATTATAACATAAGCTACTTATAGATACATTGCCTCTAACAAAAACATATTATTTTTAAAGCCTTTTGTCTGTGACTAGTACCCGCTTATTTATCTTTACTCAAGAACATTTTCAATGCTAGAAATAATTACGCAATAAAGAGAACGTCACTCGCTGTTCTTCATTATGCTGGGATTCCTTATCTTTCGCTGTCAGTACTCGGTTATTATTCTCTTAGAAAATCCTCTTGGAACTTTATTTATTCGGTCATAAAAGAATTTTACTGAAAAAAAATCATGATAAAAAAATACGTATGGGCAGAAATGGTAAACGGAAATGGAAAATTATGAAAAGTTAAATAAAACTACTTTATAAGTAGTTGGAAAATAGAAATTTCATTTGCGCTCTAAAGTAAGTTAGTAAAAGTAAATATTTTATTAATTTGCAATGTAAAAGCAACAATTTATTAAAGTGGTTGATTCTCTGTTTCCAGGACTGCTATCTAGTTCTTCGGATTATTATAAAAAATGAAACTTATTCGGATTAATCCTGTTGTTGAAATACATTATATAATTTTGAAACATATATATATGTATATGTATATATATATATATATATATATATATATAAATATATATAAATATGACTAGCGACTCACCCTTGCTTCGCTCGGGTTCGTCCCTAGGTATCTACGTTTTAACGATTAACGATACATATATTCTTTTTTTCTAACCTTAAACTTGACGTATTGTTGTAGATGGTACCTAGGTCCACCACTATTGAAAGTAATCCGAAGTAGTGATTCCCATACAACATAACCATTTCTGAACTTTTCGATTTTCCAGCTATTCTTATGAGTTTTTTCTAAAAAATTTATATTTAAACCATCACTGAAATACCTCCAACAAAACAAAAAAAAAGGGATTATTCAAATGAATTCAGCTGTTTTTGAGTTTTAGCGAGACTAACGAACAACAATTGATTTCTGTATATATTATATAGATGAACTATGTAGCTTTCACTCACATCTCCCTCCTACATACATAAAATAGCTATTTTGATAGGAGACAGTTCAATAGAACACAACAGCTCAGAACAGTTTTTTTGCGAGTATCGATCAATCGATAAGTAATACAAAGGAGTTTAAAGCGCATTTTTTTTATTTAAAAGTATTCAAAATCCTTTTAAAAGTGTAAATTCAATCTAAGCATGGTAAAATGGCTCTGGTATGATGCTTATTGGAAACATCAAGAATGTTAGGTAATTACAAAAGATTTTAATAGAGTTAAAAAAACTTTATAGAAACTAAAATTGAAAAAGATGTATCAATGGATGTTATAATTAATGTGAATGTAAATAAATGTTATAATAGTAATCTTTAAATTCAACATTTTTTTTTGTTTTTAATGTACCTTGTAAAAATGATAATGATAAAATTTAAGTATTTATTATCTAACTGGTATTTTATTTAAAATACGATGTTGTTGCGTTTGTTTGGAATAAATAAAGATAACAAAAAGATATAATGATAAAATAAATATTAAAGCAAAACATTGTAAATATTACATTTCTAAACGAACCCCACAGTACTTTAATACTTACGTAAAAGGGTAGCGTTACTTTTTCATTAAAACAGAATTATAATATCGAAGTATTAGGCATGAATTAATATGGATACAAAGTAATTAGTTAAAAGTTTATAGATTACAATCAAACTCAATCTGGTTGAATTTAAATTTAAGAGCATGCAAAATATTAAAAAAGAAATAAACATAAAAAACGACGTTTGACGTTGAGGAGACGTTTGGCTCAGTGTGTAGTAACCGTACTTGCAATGCTAGATTCGAATCCTGCTGGGGGCATCCTTTTGTGTGATGGGCACCAATGTTTATACTGCAGTCATGGGTGTTTATATGTATAATATGTATGTATTTAAAGTTATATGTAGTGTATCAACTATCTAGTATCGGTAACACAAGCTTCGTAGCTTACCATAGAACTAGATGGTGCTGTGTGTTAATGTCCCAACACATTTATTTATTAGTTATTTTAAAATCATGGAAGTTAAAGTTTTATTGGGTAACTAATCAAATTATTAAATTAGAGAAAAAGCTCATTAGCCAGTGAATAAACGCAGTATAATAATATCATACCTCTTGCGTATTCGGAACATTGATCATAGTATCAGTGTCAATATTATAGAAATATGCCATGCAAATATTATTATCATATTATTTTTTATTATTTCTTTCCATTACATAAAATAATAAATTCGACTATCTAGTACTTTAATATTTAGATGGATTAACGAGATTGGTAAAAGAAGTGTATAATATATAGGTTTATGTAGGAACGCCATAGGTCGGTCGATTACGCGGCGCGCCAGCCCGGAAAACCGAAATTACGAAAACGCTTCATTGAATTTTCCTATCATGTGCCCTCTGCCCCGAGGGCATGTGGTGGAATAGTAACGTAATTTTTATGGTGGGTGGCGAATTGAGAAAATATATTTAACAGTTTGCCATATACATATTTGTATTTTTACTGTTTTAGCGAATTTTTTTTCAGACTCAAAATTTTTTCTTCAAAATTTTTTCAGATTCAAAATTTTCTATATTCAGTTTAAGATACAGATACTTATTCCACATTATTGAACAATGAATAAGATTTCATCGTTAAAAGACATTGCGGTATAAGTATAAATGCTAAATTGATTACCTAACTAATGAATCCATTAGGTCTAAATTTAATCAAAGATTCAGTCACTCTAAGAGATTCCACTGTACCCCAATGAATTTTTAAGACGCTAGCTTATCGCCAATCTGAATAACCATGAAAATTGATTCGTTTTCATAAGCGGACTTTCAGACGAAGTTTCATTAAATGAAATTAAACAGATTATTTAAAAAAAATGCCAAAGCTTTAACCAAAAGAGTGCTTTTGCTCAAAAGAATGAAAAGAGTTTTTCTTAAATCTAGCAATGAATTAAAAGTAACATGTAATCTTTAACATGAATTAGCTCTAATCATATAAAACTACGTGACTGATGAATTAAAGTTAAAAATATATTGAGCCATACATACATGTTCATTAAAATAAATAAGTAATCTAGAAAAATAAATGACTAATTTAGACGTGTGATAAAAATGAATGAGAGATATTGCATCCTAATCTTCACAGCATCTAAATGGATTTGAAAACAAATAAGTCAAATACTACGACGAACTATACAGGGTCATTTTTAATTTACTGAAAACCTTTTGGTAATATATTATTTACATCATAACAACAACATCTGTAACAAGAAAAAATAATATTTCAGAAATTTTTATTTTCATATAAAATTAAAGAAATTTTTTTTTCACCTTCTAAACTTTAAAGTTCTAGCATCTGGCCAAGTTTAAATGAGTAAGCGCGGCTTCCTACACCCCTCCACCCCTCCCCCTCCACCGGACACGCACTTTCTTTTGCTAATGCTGGACTATTACCGTTGAGAAGGTGCAATAAAAATATTTTTATTTTTGTTAAATTTAAGAAATATTATTTTTTTTCTTACAGATGATGTTGTTATGTTGTAAATAGTGTATTCCCAAAAGGTTTTCAGTAAATTAAAAATGACCCTGTATACTCCGTAGTATCTATAATATATTTTAATTAGAAATGTATTTTTTTTTTATGTTGGGACATTAACACACAGCGCCGTCTAGTTCCATGATATGCTACGAGGCTTGTGTTATGGATACCAGATAGTTGATACACTTCTTCTTCTTAAAGTGCCATCTTCTTTCGAAGGTCGGCGATCATTAAAGCAACTTGTATCTTTGATGCCGCAGCTCTGAATAAGGAACGGGTGCTTTTTCCAAACCATTGGCGTAGGTTTTTTAGCCAAGATGTTCTTCTTCGACCCACATTTCGTTTTCCTTGGATCTTTCCTTGTATGATGAGTTGTAGTAGGTCGTATTTTCGGTTTCTCATTATGTGGCCGAGATATTCAAGCTTTCTTTTCTTTACTAAGTATAAAACTTCAGGTTTTTTCTTAACGTGACTTAGCACGGTTACGTTTTTTATTTTGTCTCTCCAGGATATCCTTAACATTCTCCTGTATACCCACATTTCGAAGGCTTCAATCTTCTTACAGCTCGATTCTGTGAGGGTCCATGCTTCAACGCCATACAAGATAATGAAGAAAACATAACAGCGTGCTAATCGTACTCGGAGCTGGATGTTCAGCTTTTTATTGCACAGAAGTGACTTAAGCTTAAAGAAAGCATTACGGGCTTGTTCAATGCGGCACCTTATTTCAAGACTGTGGTCACCCGTATCATCAACCCAGCATCCCAAATATTTGTATTTGCTAACTTTTTGTAGAGGTTGTCCATTACATAGTAGTGTAGAGTTAGCAGGTGGTATTTTACAAACTGTCATGTATTTGGTTTTCTTGGTGTTGACACTAAGGCCATACGTTGAACTAACAGATTGGATTTTATCTATAAGGATCTGAAGTTCTTCCATTGTAGATGCAAGCAGTACAGTGTCATCGGCATAACGGATATTGTTAATAATCTGTCCATTCACTGTAATACCTATATCCATCTGATCCAATGCTTCACTGAAAATCATCTCTGAGTATATGTTAAAAAGAATTGGCGAGAGAATACATCCCTGCCGTACTCCACGTAAGATTTCCGAATCATCTGTTAGTCTGCCCTCTATACGTACATTCGCCGATTGGTTCCAATATAGGTGTTTAATAAACCTTACGTCCTTAGAGTCGAGTCCGATGGATTGTAATATATCGACCATTTTTGCATGCTGTACCCTATCAAATGCTTTTTCATAATCGATAAAGCATACAAACACATCTTGATTTATGTCCCAGCATCTCTGTATTAGGACTTGATACCCGAAAAGTGCATCTCTCGTTCCTAGGCCATTCATGAACCCAAACTGTGTTCTTGAAATGAGGTCTTCACATTTACTATAAATTCTTTTATGGATTACTTTAAGAAACAATTTTAGGGTGTGGCTCATTAAGGAGATGGTTCTGTACTCGCTGCATTTCTTTGCAGAAGCAACTTTGGGCAAGGTGACAAAGGTGGATTTAAGCCAATCCGACGGTATGACGCCCGAATCATATATGGTGTTGAATAACTTTACTATTATTCCTAAGTTAGCATACTCAAGCACTTTCAACAGTTCCACGGGTAATTCATCACCGCCTACAGATTTTCCTGACTTGGACATGTTAATGGCATAAGCAATTTCACTTTTATTAATTGGTGGTCCAGTTAACTCACTTCCACATGAACTTGATTCTAGAGCAGGTCTAACGTCATGGAATAGTGTTGTTATATAATTTTGCCAAGTATTAAGTCTATCTTCAATTGTTTTAGCAGGATTTCCCTGATCATCCAGTAAAACGTTACAGTTCATGTTTCGTGTTTTAAAAGTACCCGTTATTTCCCTGACTTTCCTATGCACATTAAAATAATCATATCTGGCCTCAAACTCTTCTATCGCAATGCATTGGTCAACCATCCATTTTTCTTCCGCTTCAAGTACTTTTGTTTGGATTAACTTGTGTATGTATTTATATTGTTGATCGTCTACTCCTTTGTGGGATCTGCGCTGTTCCATTAGGCTTAAAATCTCCTCAGTGATCCAGCGGTTTTTTATTTTACATTTTAATGGTTGGAGAATTCTTTTACCAGTATCAACAAGCTTTTCCTTTAATTTAGTCCATGTCTCTTCTACGTCAACATTAGGACCAAGTTCTTTGTTCAAGCGGTCAACAGCCATATTTATTTCTGTAGCTGTTTTAAGCCGTATTTCCGGTTCTTTAAGTCTGGTCACATCCATTTGTTGTCTTTTTGATTTAGGTTTTAGAATTTTCATACTACAGCGAAGGGATGCAACAACCGGATTGTGATCAGATCCAATATCGGCGCCTGGATAGGTTTTAACTGATGTTAAACTGTTGCGGTATCTTTTGTTTATCAGAATATAATCAATTTGATTACGGACGATCTTCTTCGGTGAATGTAATGGTGAAGTCCACGTATACAATCTTCTTGGAGGTTGCTTAAATTGGGTGTTTGAAATAATAAGCCCGTGTTCTTCGCAGAATTGTAAAAGGCGGTCACCGCGATCGTTTCTTTTTCCCAGTCCAAATGGACCAACGATGTCCGAGACTTTGCCCTCTCCGATTTTTGCATTAAAGTCACCTTGGACTAGGATAATGTTGTGTGGATTGAGATGTTTAAGAGCGTTTTCTACTTGTTCGTAAAAGAGTTCATTATCCTCGTCAGTAGCATCGGTGGTTGGTGCATAAACCTGGACTATCTGGATGTTTCTAGGTTTTGCTCTTAACTCCAGGACTAAAACTCTGTCCGATATGGGTAAGAAACTCTGAACCTGATGATGTAGATGTCTGCTGATAATGACGGCCACATCGTTGTAGTGATTTTTATCATTGTTACCGCTATAATATACTACTGTGTCATCCCGTAACAAGACTCCAGTTCCCTGGTGCCTAGACTCACTCACCCCAAGGATGTTTATCTTAAGTCTTAGCATCTCCCGTTCTATATTTACCACTTTATAGGTGCGGTACATACTCTTGACGTTCCACGTAGCAATCGTCATGGCTGACCCGGAGATTATTCGCACCCTCTGACCATCAAAGGTCTGCCGGGGACTGAGGGCCATTTTTATATTGTTTTCAGCCATAATGATCTTCCTGGGGAAATATATGTGGTGGTTTCCCGTTGCCTTCCACACGCTGTACTATTGCCGTACCGATGCACACCATCTCCGTCAATAGCTTCCTTTTCCAGAACAGTTCCAGCCAACTAGACTTCCTCTTCTGAAAATACTGTTATGCAGTTGCCCATAACAGAGGAGTGCTTATTTACTGGCGGCACGACACGCCAGGTCACAAGGACATCATTGGATATTGCAGCATTTTATAGGCTATTCTTTCCTAAGGAATAACCACTGCATCCTAGTACCTTGTCGCTGAATGGTCGGGGACTGCAATGCAGCTAGCGAGGATATCTCCAAGCCGTTCCATTATCCGCCACCTATGGACCCCGGTAGTAGCCTACAGCTCAGCCCTACCTTGTTGATACACTACACATATATAATTTTAAATACATACACATTATAAATATAAACACCCATGACTGGAGTACAAACATTCGTGCTCATCACACAAATGAATGCTCCCAGCGGGACTCGAACCCGCGACTGCTGGCACAGCAAGTAGGGTCAGTACCAACTGAACCAAACGCGACGTCAAAAATAGATTAGGCCGTTAAGTGTTGCTCTTCTACAGTGCAAATCATGTAAAATATAGTAATGATGAATTCTGATGATAGGCACTTTTTAATCGACAGTAGTTAAAAATCACTTGTTTCGAAATACCGCTAGGGATAAATCCAAGGTCTAATGTTTAGTATGTAAACACAGTATGGAACTTAAATCTATACTTCCCAGTAAAATAGAAATGTTTGTTTATAATTTAAATTATTTTGTTTTTCCAATAACATTTTCGAAAATCATTAAAACTCACACTGAGCTCTCTATGTCAATAGCCGAAAACAAATAATCTACTCATTTGCTTGCGGTAGAAGGTATCAATATGATAAGAACGGCTGGATTCATTTGGGTAATTTTGTTTTAAAAATGTTCATAATAGTTTGATTTTATTTAATTTTTCGGAAAAATGTGTGAAAATAAATTCTAAGATCACAAACGAATTTAGATAACATTGTAGCAACTGTCGGAGCAGCTGTTGTTTTAATAAATAAAAAAAAAAATAGTAAAATAATTGTTATATATAAGAAGTTCTAGAATGAAATAAAAATAGTATTAACATAAGAAAAGACTAGATACGAGCCTTGATCAAAAGATAGCGGCTCTCGTTCTCTAATCAAGTAGCGTCACCATGAATGTCCTAAGCTAACAACGTAAGGAGCTAGTTTAAACAGATAAGGTCCACTTATAAACGACCTTAATAGCAATCAGAGGACATCTTGCTTTATTTAGGGTTATTAAGGTAGGTGTTATTGTTTATGTTTATTTTTATTATGACTTTATTATTTTTTAACTTGTACTAAGGTTGAAATAGTAGAAATTTTCACAAAGCAGATTTTTTAATTTAATAAATAAATAAAGAAAGCTAGAAAAAAAGAAGTTTGTTGTCAACGGTATTGAAAATGTTAAACGTATTTAGTTATGGTTATCCACATAACACTTAGTTATGGGTGCATGTTTTTATGCGTATTTTATGAGATATCTTTGTCTATTGTCAATTAATTTCAACATTTTCAAACATTTTTAACCAGGGGTGTTATAGTTTGACGTCCATGTCTATCTGTCTGTCTGTGTGTGTGTTTGTCTGTGGCATCGTAGCGCTCAAACGGATGAACCAATTTCGATGAGGTTTTTTTTATTTGCAAGCCCGTTTCCTTGCGGTGGTTCTTAGCTATGTTTAGTTAATATCGGTCCAACGGTGTAAGAGTATCAGCTCTTTTCCAAAATGATGTTAGGCAATTCGGCGTATGATTACTCGATTAAGTGCTTCAAGCGTGTCAGTGTAATCGTAAAATGACAATTAGTTTGCGTAGGGGTTTTTTTAAATTTTTAATTTATAATTATAACGTAAAGTTTTTCTTTGAAATAAACATATTTAAGCAACTTTATATTTCTCGTTCATAAAATCATTTGCATTGATAAATCTATACATATAATAAAATTCTGACTCGAATCTGTATATTAAATATTTTTTTGGAAAATCTTATTGAAATAGTCAGAAATATTATAGATACAGAGGCCGAATCTATAGTTCTTAGAATTTTTGTCTGTCTGTCTGTCTGGGAACGTATCACGAGAAAATCACTGATCAGATTTTTATGGAATTTAGTATGATGATAGCTGGTTATTCGGGTCAACATATATGATACTTTTTACTGCGGGAATAAATCTCATCTCTGAGAAATCTATACTAATCGTTAAAAGGTAAGTAGGGACAAACACAAGCAGAGCGAGGATTAGTTGCTAGTAAATAATATTTAACTTTACGTAAGCATTTCTTGCCTGTTCTTATATACTTTTTTCATTTACAATGTTTTACGGGCAGGGTGTTTTTAAATATTTAGATGCTTAAAGCCGGGTTAGGGATGGGAGCCTAGGATTATGTTACATAATTTTTAAATTATACGAGTATATTTTTATTTACCAAATTGATCTCATAATTATTATATAGATAATTTAATATTTTTAATAGAAAATAGAAATACATTACTTAAAGGAGTTAAGCACATTTATAAGAGGTATACAATAAATTCGGTGCTTGTATTTTTACATTTAATTAATTAAAAGTACACTGAAAGTGCTTAAGCATGTCTAGAAATCTTCTATCGTTTATGGTTCTAAGAATTTAAATAAAATAAGGAAGAAGTTTTACAAATTTATTATGACATAGAAATAATAATGAAAATAGTTGCAATCGACTGACTGTGACTTTATATGATATACTTAATATTTTCTTAGATTTACACATTGTTTGACATTGTAAAAAAATAATACGAAATTCTTACAGTTAAAAAAAATACCAAAGTTTCGTATGCTTTACAGCAAATATGGTCACGGGAGATACTAAACATCTCAAAATTCATAATTATTGCAGACGGTGTCTATATTTGACGACACTTTTGGCTAAGCTTTTAGTGACCCTACTTACTGTGCCAGCAGTCGCGGGTTCGAGTCCCGTTGGGGGCATTCATTTGTGTGATGAGCACGAACGCTTGTACTCCAGTTATGGGTGTTTATATTTATAATATGTATGTATTTAAAGTTATATATGTTTAGTGTATCACCTATCTGGTTTCCATAACACAGGCTGTCTGTTAATTTCCCAACATATTCATTTATTTTTATTTATTTATATACAAAACTTTTTTTGTCAATCCGAAAAAAGAGTTTTATATGGAAAGGCTTATTAAAACACTGCACAATATTAAATAATATATTAGGATGGTATTATTACAATTTAATAATACCACTCAATCGATACACATTTCTATACTCTATTCGGCTTAGTTACATACATATATAACAACGGTCCAGAATTAGAGGCACACAGGCTTATATAAGCAATGGTAATATGTATTACATAACTATCAAAAGCCTTTGTCTGTGTAGTGACTAATTTTCATTAACAATATCATTGACATCGGTAACAATGGAAATCGATACCGTTATCATCAAAATCTGTAATGTTTAAAAGAAAAAAGTAATCACACTAATATGATCATAATCACACTTATGTGATCATAATCACACTAATGTGATTATTTTTGTATTAGTCTGATTAATTATTTTTTGTGATTATAAATGCGAAAGTTCACAAATACAGATAGACAATGATCTGGAGTAAAACATAACTAGTTTTAGTAATAAAATTTGCTAAAAGCATGCACTGGCTATATACAATATAATTAATTTAAAAGATACCTAGAGAAGTATCCGAGTGAAGTGTGGGTTAGTCGCTAGTAATTTCAATAATTAGGAATATGTAGTGAAAACGAAAATCTTTTTTATTTTCATTCCCTTGTGAAACGCACCTCATTACTTTTCAGAGACATTTGTATGCTGATATAGGCCCCTAATAAAAATAAATGGTATTCGGCTGATCCAAATATTACGATATACGTTCCAACGGCGCAAATCATTCTATATTTGTTAGAAAAATCAATGTGCTTATAATAAACTAGGCTTTGTGGTTTGGGAATAAATACAAATTCTTGTAAAAGCAAAAATTTAAGCAAGTATGTAACGTATGTAAATTAAGTATTTAATGTTATATATAAGGACGCTGCAATTTGTATAAACAGACAGGAATTGAAAACTATAAAAAATATATATTTAGTTATTATATTTATTGCTGTTCCGTAGCTCAATATGTATAAATCGACAAAATATTCGGGTTATTTTAAATGTTTTTGTAAATAAAACACAGTAGTTTCTAATTTCATTTGTACTCGTATTATGGGTTAACGAATTTTTCCATAGTGTATTTAAGGTAACTTATTTTTATGCATTATATCTTAAATGTGCAAAGCAGTACGAGCAGTTCAAAAAAAAACATATTTTATACCAAAACTTATATTGAAAATCCATCAATAAAAGCAACATAATTTTGAAATCGACATTCTGACTCAAATTAAATGTCGTTATATATATAAAACAAGTAAGTCAACTGAAAATTATATATACCCATGACAGTACTTGTACTAGGTATAATATAATCAACTGCTTACTACACGGTCCGTTAGGTTTTGCTTAGCTACAAGAATTTACATTGCACACGTTAATTTTTTGGCTCTATTCCAAATAACAACTTTAAGAAGTACGAGCCAAGACATAATAAACTGCTTTTGCATCTATACGTATTAAATGTAACTCAATGTATCTATTGTTGACAAATGTTGTTTTTATATTTAAGTTGTTCTCTTTTGTTGGGCTACAGGTGTGAATACGAAATAAGTTTAATAAATAAACACGGTTTTATCTAAACAAAGAATTTTTGCACTGTTTGCGCTTTGACCACAAACAACCCTTTGAATGAATTAACTTGGAATTGTATACAAGTTTCAAGTCTGTAATTCAAAGCTAACCGAGCTTTTTACACTATTATGTCCCGAGATACGATTACTCATATTCTAAGGTCACTACAATACAATACTGGAAAGTGAGTATTGTACGTTCTGTTGTGCATATTTCTGTTGGAAATGGGGATAGTTTAGTTTTTTTATGATTTTGCAGCGGTTATTTTAGGTAGATAGCTTTTATTAATTTGCTCCTTCTAAAAGTTTGTTTCTTGTATTGTAATGTGCATACAACTGCCTCGGTGGTGTAGTGGCTAGCATGTACGGCTGCACACCCGGAGGTCCTGGGTTCGAGTCGAGTTCGAGTTGGGAAGTTGGCAGTGTTTCACCCCCGTGCCTCCGCGCTCCAGCGTTAGCCATGTAAATTTTTTTTTATATATTTAATAACTATTTATATCTATTTAAAACGTACCTAGCGACAAACCCGAGCGAAGCGTGGGTGAGCCGCTAGGTTTGTGAAATAAATCGTTGCAATGTTTATATGAAGGACAACTTGGACGAATCAGTTATTGCGTTTTCCCGTAGAAATGAGAAATTTTCCTGTAGTAAAAGTTAAAAGTTAGATTTTATAATGGAACCAGCATGTATTTTCTAGCATTTGCAAACGTTTTATATTTTTATGTGCTTTCAGTTGGGCCAACGAGGAACTTAGTACTTACAGTTAGCTCATATAGGTATTTGTTTTCTTTGTACGCTAGCTCTGGAAAAAAATAATGCCGCTGCTTAAATTACTTAGCCCACATAACTCCCTAAATCTGAATGTAACTTTAAATAAAAATACAAGCCTATTTTAAATACTAATTTGGGAATATTTGGTATTTTTCTTTCTTTCACACAATACTTACAGATATCTTTTAGTAAGTAATTATAAAAAAGTATCTTAGCCTGCAGACGCAATATAAAATTAATTCCTCCACAATACCGCCTGGACGGTCATTTTATTTTCTTTTTTGGCGATAAAGCAATAGCAATAAACGTAGTTAGTGGTCTCATGTAAACCGCTAGACAATAATTCTGTAGTCACATTACAAAAAAAAAAAACGATTGCACTCGCACGTAACTGAGCGATAAAAAAATATTTTAAGCGTACTTAAGCGTGTGCTATTACTGTATAGATATATAAAATTAAATAGATGTTTTTAAACGACTTTCGTTCAACCCAATAGTTGTAAATTTATACTTCTTAAGTCGTAAACACTGTAAAAATCCTGTAATTTCATACTAATACTCTGTATTAATACTGTTTTAATAATGTTTTAAAGTAATACTATATAATACATACATATGTGTAAATATTTTATTTTACTTTTTATATAACAATTTAGTATGTTAAAGCAAAATATACTACTTACTCTTTACTCAAGGCGTTTCGACTACCGGAATATATTTATTTTAATAAAATTGGCTAAAAATTATCCGTAATGACATTCAATTATTTTTAAACCAATATCATCAACATCTAACCTCATGTTATAAAAATGACAGGCTTCTAGGGAAGGGTGGGTCACTAGTAATACAATATCTTCTAAAGACATACTGTTAGTATCTTATCGCTTATAAATATTTTATTATTAAAATAATAATAGCGAAATAAAAATAAGCAGTTTTACAACGTCATTAACATTACTCATTAACAATTTCCGAATATATTTCATCGGAGCTCCATTCAATTTTCTTTCATTTTTCTTTTAAAACATTAATCATTTTTTATCAGATAAGTTACAAGGCAGCTCAGGAACTAAATGCGTTTGGAGAATTTTTAATTTATCTTTGATATTCGTTTGCACTTTTAGAATGCTGTAGGTACTGCATTTACACATTTACATAAATCATTTTTAGGAATCATTAGGTATGTGTGTGTATGTTTATTACTCCCGATTCGGAAACGGCTGAACGGATTTAGATGAAATTTAGTAAACATAATATCTATATTATGTATATATATATATATATATATATATTTATATATATACTATACTATATATATATATATACATATATATATATATGTATAGTATTATCATAGTCTACTATGATATGGAGTAAAATGGAAGCTGTTTGGCACCTAGGCTTGCACCCGAGCGAAGTGAGGGTAAAAAAATAAAGCTAAAAACTGAAATCCAACCGTGACAAAAGACTCATCGAAAAGCTATCTAAAACCTGATTGCAACAAAAATGTCCATTAGAAAACTTAAGTCAAAGTAGTGCTTAAATATTATTGCATTTTTATAGTTTCATAGTTGTAAATAAAAAATTTAAAAATTGAAAGATGATAGAAAATCTGTCAAAAACATTTAGTTCGTCTACTAATTTTCTTTTATTTAATGTGATTGGCGTTTTCTTTAATATAAAGTAAGTACATAGATCCTGTCACATGAAACAAAGTATAATGAATGCTATAACGAATTTGTATTATTAGTTTCCAAATGTAACAAACACCGAATAGAAATTAGTTTTTATCCAATTTTCTTTAATTGTTAAAGCTTTGTTTGAAGAAAATTGTTGGTTTTTATTCTGTAAAACAAATATATTTTTTCTGTTTTATAAAATAAATTAGTATTTTTGCCAAGAAAGTCTTATTTAAAGACCTAATTATCATAGTACTTTGATAAATAGCTTTAGTGCTAGATGGCAAAATTATCAAAGGAATAATATACGATAATAGGTAGGTATTGATTGCAAATAAAACTATCTTTTCGGATTTTTTCGCGGATTTATTTAGATTTTTGGTTCCCGACCTTTCGAATGCTTTACAACCATCATTAGGTGAGGTCATCATAATCGTAAGGTTTTAGACGTTTCAAAGGTCAATCAATATATAGTTGTTACAAACAGCATTATTAAAAGATAGTTTAATTTAAAATGTCAAATATTATTAAACTAAAAATTGTCATTTTTATGTTAATTTACTGAGTTTAAAAGATTTTTAGATCAAAAAATTATTTTTGTAGAAGAATGTTTCTTTATTATAAAAAGAACAAGACAATTGTTATCTACCAGGCTAAAGGCTTAAGATTTTTAGGAGTATCGATAGTTAAAATCTTAAATACATATAAGATCAAATGGACTTAAGTAAAAAGTCAGTATTTCTCAATTCAGTAGATTATTCGATAAAGTCACAAAGATACATATTTTTTATGTTTACTATTGTTTAGATTTGAAGATAATTTTTTTTTCCGTGTTGGACAAATGAATTTTAAATTGAATGGAATAGAGCAAGTTGAAGATGGAGTGTATTCTGCAGACCTCACGTTTGATCACGTTGCGGGCGTTGTTTAATAGTGTTTTGCGAACTAATGAAATAGATTCAAATTATTCACCAAATAAAGAATTGTTAGTTGCCTTAGCAGGACGATTTTGTGTACCGTAAATTGTAGAACGATAGAACACAATATTTGAATGTAGCTAATTTTTATTTATTTATTCACGTAGTTCAAAGGTATCATGGTAATTTGGAATAATTAACAAATTTTACAGCGTACCTTTGTTTTAAAGCTCAAGTTTCTTTTATATCCAACTGCAGCGAAACCTTTACAAAATAGCCTTAACCGTCGTTGGACATTTCTTTATGGCCACTCAGAGGTCAAACTTTAATTATATCTCTCTAATTTAAATGAAATTTCTTTCTCTACGTGTGGGACCTGATTGCTTTTATTTGCTCTGATATATTTTTAATATAATATGTATAATGTATGTAGGATCCGGGGATACTAATAAAAGCGTTTAAGACACTATTAACTATTTATTCTTCTAAAATCAGATAATACAATGTTTACGCGTCTCGTCTTCATCTTTCATTCTATTCCATTCAAAAATTATATCATACCTCCTCCTTTATTCTTAAAATATCAATTCACGCATACTCATCTCGCAAATCCTACATGTATATTCTTATCTTGTATATTCTTAGTATGTTTTTACTAATCTCAGTTACCTTTAAGCTTTTAAATTCAACAACAATGTGAGTTATTTCACATTTTCAAGTGCAAGCATGTCTCAAATGCGTTCAATAGCTGCATTAGTATTCGATACACGATTGTCAGATTTAGATTTAGTGCCCATGTAATACGACTTAGTACATTAGTGGCATTTTTGTCACGTTTGGTGTTGCACTCTTTTCTGAACAAGTTCAAAAATTTTAAATTTGCCTTCAACTATGTAGTTTCTATCGAAGAAAAATGTGTTAGTATTCATTAACAATTAGACATTATTCATTAAACACAAATTACGTTATTATTATAGATAACTTTTATGTTGTACTAAAAAGTAAGTATCAAATTTTACTTATACAATTACTATACAAAAGACAAGAACTAAGAGCATTACATTTTAAATGTTTTTAATATAATATAATAAAGAGATATTTGAATTTTATTTTTTAAGTATTTTTTTATTTAAATAATTATATTTACATACAAAACCTCATCAAAGTAATGTTCATGTTCATGCTTGTGGATATTTACAGTTGGCCTCGGAAAAAAAGTGGTGGTTTTGCCAACTTTATAACATTTGAATGAATAAAATGTTGCCATATAATATATTTATTATAGGAAATTTTTTAGCTTCACAAAAAATAAAAAAAAAACTTTAAAAACAAACAATAAGATATGAAAAATTATAAATAGGATCTACTTGGAATGTTTATAATTAAGAAGCATTTATTATATACAAATAGTATCTGTAAATGATTTACTTGAAACCCTGACACGGACTAAATTTAATCTCAAATCTAATAAAATGAGAGAGGTATAATTAATTTGTATATTTTTAGTAAAAATATTAAATAATAGTTGTTATGACCTGGAGAAATTATAGCAATTATGAGCGATTTGCATTAAGTTTATTAGAAATTTCCGAAGGATGTTAAAAATATAATAAAAAGTTATATGATGATGATGATGTTCTCCTAGCCGATTCCGGCCACGGCGGTCAATCTCTTTGAGACTAGCCAACTGCGCAGGAGATATTATAGTGCACAAGTGTACGCGCAGACACAGGTGCACTTTCTGTTCCTGTCACTCTCATACTCCGGTGGGACGACTACTCGATACGACCGATGAGGCAACTCAATAACAGTTTTTTTTGGTAAATATAACATTTCACCATATTCTTCTGAAAATATTTAAATTGTAATAGACACATTATAATTTTTTAAAAATAATATAAGTCAACATCTATAGCTTAAAATGCTAAGTATTTATTTTCTTATTGTTACAAAAAGATTATAAGGCAAATATTAAAAGTGCTTTAAAGATTACACTCTCGCCGGACTAAGGGGAAGTATAGAAAACTTTTAATTAGTTTGTAATTTTAAAACAAACGTGGGTAGAAAGTCGAGGAGCTTAGAGGTGATCGATTATAATTTATTATATAAGTTTATTTGTATTTGTGATTAAATTGAAGTATCACTTGATTATTTATAGGAAAATTATAAATATCTATCCATACATATAATAAAATTGTAACTTGCCGAAAATTTGTTGAATTTGTACGTTAAATATTTTTTGGAAAATCTTATTGAAATAAACATTATTATCAATACAGAGGCCGAACCTATAGTTTTTAGAATATTTGTCTCTCATTTCTGAGAAAAAATACAAAAACTGCAATTTAAGAGTATACTAATATGTAAAACCTTAGAATTTGGTTTTTGGTGAACTGAGCGCGGGCGGAGCCGCGAGCAATACTAGTTTAATAATAATAATTTGTGACCAAAATTTTAAATATTAATAAAAAATATAAAAAATAAAATATATATTCAAAGTCTCACCAAAATCATTTCAATTTTAAAACAATGACGTTATTTAATAATAAAAATATAATATGTAGCAGTTTAACATAATATTATTGGTATATAAAATTATGTTTACAAAGGATTTTCAAAGTATAAATGTTTTCTATTAAGTTCTAAAAACGTTATCTCCTAATGTGATAATATTTATTCTGAACGTGTTACAGCTATTGCAACGGCACGAGTAAGATTATCGGTACAACTTACATCAAAATTTATCTTATCGGTTCCATATCAATTTTATTAAACTTGTATCTCGGCCTACAAAAAACCTTTCTTTCGGGATTACAATTTTTCAAAATGTTGTACTTAATGGCTATGTATGAATACAAATAGTAAAACAACTTTGGAATTGCACATACAAATTGTAGAAAAACAGATAAACTTATATCAATATTATTTTCTGTTTATCTATACTGATAATAACTGATATATTTAGTTTATTTATCTTTATTATATAGGTCGCTAACAGAGCATACATCCTTATAATTGCACATGTTATAACAAAAGAAAGATCTAGACTAAATGAAGCCCTAATTATAAGCAATACTGCATTCTAATAACAACATAATAATTTAAATTTTAAAAAAAATAATTTTAACCAAAATTCAAGGAAATATATTAAGATCAATAATTATTTACAGGAGATCAAAATATTTATAGCTAAGCTATAACAGATCATGTGAGAAAATATACGATAATTTTATGGAGAAATGCGGGTTAAGGGCGCTGGTCCGGAAATCCGAAATTACGCAAACGCTTCATTCAATTTTCCTATAATACAATCTACGGCTGATGTGCTAAATATGTTACGAGATTATAAGCTTAATTTAAAAAACGTTCTATTTTAAACTTTTTACCACAAACAATAAACTTTATAAGAAGCTTATTGACAATGGTACTCGTACAGCGTGAGTCGTATTGAATTGTATTCTATTGTAATGAATGTTATTGGTTCAATTCTCATGGGATACCTTTTATTGAACATAGCAACAAATTAATACAGTAGTGTAATATACTGTGTATTCTCCACAAAATAAAGGTGTAAAAATCACTAAATTATATTTTTACTACCATTGCCCGCGGCTCCGCCCGCGTTCAGATGACCATAGGCCAAATTCTTAGGTCTTACATATTAGTATACTCTTACATTGCAGCTTTTAAATTTTTTCTCAGAAATGAGGTAAAAAGTATCCTATATGTTGACCCGGATAACCAGCTATCACCATACCAAATTTCATCAAAATCCCTCCAGTGGCTTTTCTGTGATGCGGTAACGGACAGACAGACAGACAGACAAAAATTCTAAAAATTATAGATTCGGCCTCTGTATCGATAATAAAGTCTATTTCAATAATATTTTCCAAAAAATATCTAATGTACAGATTCGGCTTAGTTACTATTTTATTATATGTATAGATTTAATTATGAAGAACATATGACATGGATAACATTATGATATATTCAAATACGTTTCTCAATATTCTTTTGTATGTTACATATCTGTGACTAAATGTATAAGTACATTCATTTGTTTTAAAAAGAAAAAAGATAATACTAAAAGGAGTATGCGTATATTACTCGAGGCCCTTTGAGATATTGGATATTTTTTCATACGCTTGTCACTTAAACGATTTTTTGATTAAATTTTGTTTATTTTAAGCAACTTTTAATTTTAAATCAAAGTTAAGTAAAAATACTTTAGTGTAATAAGTAAATTGTATAATTATTAAAAAATACGCACCGACACTTATACCTGGTATAGGTACTATGCTGAATTTCATTATAGAATTATTCCATAAGTAAGTTTTATTCTCTAATAAAAGAAAGTGAAGTTCCTAACCTTTCCCATTACCATATAACTTCTGAAATCTGATTATAATCCATCCATGGCCAGGAATTTTCCTATGCAATCCAATTTATATATAATTTCTGAAGTGTATTGATGTGTTAGTTAAGGGTGAGATATGCTCATAGTTATTGGCTTTTGCTCTAAATTCTTCTAATGTGTATGTATGTATGTATGTATGTATTCAGCCCTTTTTAGCGTCCCACTGCTGGGCACGGGCCTTTCTTCTGTACGAGGGGAATCAAGCAATAGTCCACCACGCTGGCCAAGTGTGGGTTGGCGGACTTCACATGTCTTTTGAAAACTTGCTAGGTTCTCTCAGACATGCAGGTTTCCTCACTATGTTTTCCTTCACCGTCAAGACAAGTGGTAATCATGGTGGAAATGATTCGCATATGAAAATATCAGAATTGCGAGACGCGGGATTTGAACTCGCTTCACTCAGTTTCCCAAGTAAGCGCGTTACTACTGGGCTACCACTACCTCAATTCTTCTAATATTTAAACAGAAATATCAATTGCTAAAGTTTAAAGTAAAATTTAACAAAACTATAGGTAATTATATTAATGTACGGTTTCACGTACATTTTTAGTTTAGCTTACTTTGCGCGATACTTTTTCGAGTCGATGCGTCGCTACATTTATTACGAGTGCATTTAAAGACACTGAGCCGAACAGATATGGCCAGTTAGAGTCGTCAAAATTACACTGTAACTTCAGTAATTAAAGGACTTTAAAGTTGTAACTATTTTAACTTGTTCACTCTAAACAACTAATAACAACTATATTGTACTGTTCTAATTGGGACGGTACAATTAATAAACTTATAACTTTGTGTTTTTGAGAATATATGTATACATAGATGGAGATAAATATTTAAAAAAAAAAATTTATAATGGGGAATCTTTATATATTCTTTTGGTCGTTACACTAGCAACTTGGAAAACAACGTTGTATTATGGAATTTGTCGTGCTTTGTGCTTTTATTTTGAACTCGATTCTATATTAACATACAGTCAGTTACGTAGATTTAGAACTATCTTCAATCTTCACAGATATCATAATATTTACATATAACCTTTATAGAAAAAGGTGAGGGAAAAGTTTGCGTTATAAGATTTTCAAGAATATATATTTCTTTTAGTTTTTAATGTACCCAACAGGAGTAGCTGACGCTTCCGTCGCCTGATTTTTTCCTTTTCATTACTCGGACCAAGAAACTTTGACGAAAAATTATAAAGCATGAAATGATTATGTCATTTGCAAGCAGTCTCCCGGGCTTTAACCAATATAACCACAGCTTTAAATGATAGTACATAAATCATGGATCATCATTTTTATTTCTGGTTTAAATTAACTTTAATTAAATTTTACAAAGGGAGTGAAACACCGCCAACTTACCAACTCCGAGTTGCTAATGAGGCTTATTATACAGAAAGGCAGTCATCTTTAAAATCACTAATACTACTTATGACGAGTTTTCATTTGTAGCGTCGAAGATATGTAGTATGTAGACATTAATTACATTTTATTTTACAATGAAAACTATAATAATAGAAATATATGTAAGCATACGAATGAAGCCGCAGTATGTTAGTAGTACTTTTTGTAAGCCAGTACTTTTGTATGAAATAAGTCTCATGAACATTTAATTTATAATGAGCATTCCCAGCTTTTTGTTCTTAACTTATTAAAAGGTTTTCCTTTCATAGCTTGCTATAAATAGTTTTTCTGGAAATTGTGGGGCTTTCCTGGCTCCATTCAATTACCATCTGCAACAATATAATAAATGTAAAGTTTCTTAGTAAAAGAATAACATTTAACTATTAGGATTCAATTAAATATATATATATATATATATATATATATATATATATATATATATATATATATATATATATATATATATATATATATACGTTTATGAAGAAGAAATAATTATCAATAATATAAATAAAATAAAATGCATAATTTAAAAAAAGCTACTACAGATTGGATGTTTGAAACATGATATGTTTATGTATCTTTGAATGATAACAAAGCCCAGATAACTACTATAATTGATGTCTGTTTGTATCCAGTTCTCAGGACCGAAGGCACGAGTTGTAATTACTATGTACCTGACTTTTGGTATCTTTTAACAGTTAACTCAAGTCCAACTCTATTATAAAAAAGGTATCGTGGTGGGACACCCTGTAGGAATAAAGTCCCTATCATCATCATCATCCTTCAATGTCTGCCCTTAGCTCAAAAATTTGGTCATAAATATAGTTACGAGTAGAAGGATATCATAAACATCAAGCAATGTACATTGTATCGAGTACACATGAAATTATAACATGAACTAGAAGACCACAAATCTCAAGGAATGTCCAATGTTAATTTTACATGTAGGGACCCGTTATAAGAGTGCATACTAACATAACTTTTTTTAACAGCTGTTATGATCGCCTGGGACTTACGATGACGTCACATGGGGTGCTCTTCGAAAATAATAAAAAGTGTCGTGACGATCGAAATATTACACTTTTTTCCGGCTAGCTTTCATTTACTACGTGTTACATGTTTTACTTTACAACATGCGAGAAGGAGCTTCACGGTAATAAAATGAAAACATTTTTTGTCTTTCACCCATGGTGAGACAACAATTCACGCCGCCGGTAGTTTCGGACTTCTCACAATACTAGCGGTCAGAAGCAACACCATCTTCTTTATTTAGCTCTTCATCTAAGATCTAGAGCTTCTTGAAATATTAATCGCTGCTCTTCGGTACTAAGCCATTAACTGCTACTTCCATTGGTACAATTACCTTTAATCCTATATTCCATAAGTATTAATCTCATGAGATAAATTATTTAGTTAATCTTGTTTTCCCCCTTCGCTAGATTATCACCACACGATTCGAAGATTGTTCTATTTTATATTTATAATCTTATGCCGGATAATTTGAACAAGTTACAAATAATAGAAGTTAAAGGAAGCCAACGTAGCAATTCAGAAATCAATAATTACTAATGGAAAAGCATTTTTCGATTTTTCTCACTGACAAGTACAACCCTTTTAAGAGTGTGTGACACACGGGTCGCGAAGACACTAACGGCGATTTCAGATTGACAATATGTGTGTTGTCTAAACCAACCAAATAAATTTTTTGTCTATATTAATTAATATTTTATATGAATTTATATATTAGAAGTTAAATCAGAGTCTATAATTTTTATTTCTAAAGACTGAAAATTTGCTACATCTTCGTAAATACAATTAAGAATTCAGTGTTACATTAAAACATTCTATTTACGCAGCTTGACCCCGTGACTTTGATAAATGTCTTGAAACGGATAAGAGTAATTGCTTTGAACGGAGTATTATTATTTTTAAATACGTAGGTATAATTATTTAATATATGACTTTTTGGCTGATGTTAAAATGAAATGAATATTTCTAAAACTTACAATTTTTTTAATGCAATTTAATTGTAATTTCCATTTCAGTTTATTTCTTATTTACGCAAAGGATCCGACAGGAACTTTTATTACTAAGCCTGCCTTGTTCACTTCTGGTCTGTCAAACCTACCTGTAAAGCACTGATAGTTCGTCTTATAATGTTTAGCTTAGATAAATATGATAACTTGAGAAGCGTATGTCTGGGCAACTATTAACTTGAATAAAAACTTCCTATCCACAGATATCCTACATGATTTATTTACCCTATATTTAATTATTTACCCCAAACTTACATGGAGTCATAAAATTATAATAGTTACATTTCGTCTTTTGTGACGAACCTTAATAACGAAAGGAAAGATGACAAGAAACGTCATCTTCAAGATTCATTTAGTTTTTGCTTTATCGTAAAAACAGTAAAACATAGACGCCAAACTTCTGACTCGCATGTAATGAAATGTTTCATTTCGTCAGCTAGGTCTTTTTATATTATAATGTATTTTTGTCTATCTGCTTATAAAATTTCTTTAAATATTTTCTAAAATTAGTGACAAGTGCCCTATATAAATTTGTATACACCTTACACTGTTTATCCAAGTAATATCAACTATATTTAGAAAGGAAAAAAATCCAAAAAAATATGTGTAATAAGTAATATGAAATCTTTTTATATTTACTAACCGAAAAATCTGTTGACCACTAATGTCATTGTAATAATAAGTTACAAATGTAATAACACCCTCTTTATGCGAACCCTTATCATAGAACATGTCTTTTCCATTGGAAGTCTGACATAAACAACTCAGCTTCGCCTGCCTTGTCCCAGGAGATATCGTTTGACTGAGTTCGAGAGACACCGAATTTATTGTGTGTATATATGTGCGCTAATTTAAGATGTTCTTATAATAATATAAGTATCTGGGCTACTGAGCTTCGCTTGGAGTTCTTGGGCAAAAAACATTAAAAAAAACTAAAAATTTGAATAAATACAAAAACAACCGAAGTAAAAACTTTGTAGTCAACCGGGACACGAACCCTGACACCTGTGGTTGTCAAATTTGCGCCTTGGCCGCTAACCGATATGCTCATGTCCTAGCGTGCAAATTAGCGAACATATTTTGCGTAGAATAATGCGAAACAAAACCGCATGAAAACTCGAAAACACGCGTTTTCCAAGACATAAAACTAATCTAGATCGATTTATCGCCCCCGAAACCCCCTGTATACTAAATTTCATGAAAATCGTTGGAGCCGTTTCCGAGATTCAGATTATATATATATATATATATATATATATATATATATATATATATATATATACATATATTATATATATAGAATTATTTTTAGGTAACGGTTGTTATTGCTGCTTAACTGCATTCCTCTACTATGGAAGGTAATTACGTGGTTATATTATAGCTGTTTATTTTTTTTCTATTTACGCTATCTTTATGGCTATCTTTCTATCATATGAGTATTATGACAATCACAAAATATACGAATATTCTAAGTTCTATCCGCTATTGAAAGTTCTACCACAATTCGTCTTTTATTATTACCCGGGAACCCGTTTTATTTTCTGGGTAGATGGTAGCTTATGTTATTTTCGCTCTTGTATTCTTTATTTACCTGTCGGCAAAAACAATCGATAAATAGAGATGTCTAAAAACTCAATTTAATAGGAACGTAGATATAGATAATAAAATAGCGAAATGAAAATATTATAATAGTCAGTTTATCTTAAAACTTCTAAAAGTAGATTTATTGATTTTTGTAATTAGAATTCTGTCAAAATTTCACAGACAGACATTTGGTAACTTTTTCCATTAAAATATGAATGAAAAAAGCAAAAAATTTCTGATTTCTACGACTTCGTTTAATTAGTTGTTAATAGCAATTTTTTACAACTAAACTTCTTACTATATCACGATTGACATTTTACCTACATATAACGTATGTGGATTTTGTTACAAATTATAATATAAATTACTAAAGTTTATTTAGATATTTAGTTTATTTAGATTTCACTTCAATTCGTCACTTGATACACACTTGCAGACGCATACGCACACACACACACACACACACGCACAAACATATAGACACATACGCACGCACGCCCACACGCACGCACGCACGCACGCACGCACGCTCGCACGCTCGGAAGAACACACTCAAGAGAGATCCACTTTTGAGAGTGTGAATGTGAAAGATAGTGATTATGTTATACTTTTAATAAATTTCCTGTTGATATTCTTACTTTTATTTTTATATTGGAAATTTAAGGGAAATGATCAAAGGCCAAAGATCTCTTTTGATTATGTTTACTTATGCATTGTTTTGTTTTGGAAATATATTTAGGGATCAACGAAATCGTCAAAAGTATTAATATGCCCACAGATAAACGTTTGGCTCCTAACCAAATTGAATCGGGTTAAAGGACTCCTTGAACACAATAGCCGTTCATCATGTTATACTATATTTAAGCAAACCTATGTGTAATACAACAAAAATACGTTTTTTATTGACCATAAATATACAACTACACCGAAGTGGTAAGAAAATTATTACCTTTATCTACATTTTTAGTGAAAATACATCTATCCTTATACGTTCAGTGTTTTATAGTCCTAAATAGATGTTAATATATTTATGTTAATATATTTGATGGCGTCGGGACGTGACGACCCCACCGCCCGCTGGTGGGATAATCTAGTGACAGAGATTATTCCACCAGTGCAATCAGTCAACCAAAAACTGTGGTAGTGCCATGCTAGTTACCTTCGGGTAGCAGCCGAATGGGCCGGCACGTCCCGTTAAGTACCACTCTCTCACAGAAGTCCGGCGTAAAGTGGCAGCTTTGCTGTCGCGTTTCGTTCGGTAAGTGAGAGTCCCGGGAGGCCCACTCCCCACCCCTCCCCCACACCACTAAATTTATGACAGTGCGAAATTTGGTCAGTCTACCCCAGGAGGGTACCACCAGCGCACATCGCGGTGGAGAATCCCTCTCTGGGCATCCATGTTCGGCTCGTACACTACCTGAGCGTGGGTGCCCAGGCTGCCCTCCGAATTCTGGGGGGGGCAATTTTGCGCTCTCGTCTTCTGTTCGGGGCAATCGGAGCAGGCAACATAAGGCTACCCCTTTCACACTTGCTGTGGACTTCTGCAACATAAGGGGACTAAATTCCAACTTGAACGCCGTCCACTTCCACCTTGAGATGGCGAAGCCGGCCTTGCTCTTCCTTACCGAGACGCAGATATCGTCCCCGGCTGACACCTCTTTCCTCTCTTACCCGGGGTATAATCTGGAGCATTCCTTTGTACCGCGGGCTGGAGTGTGCGTGTACGTCAGAGAGGACATCTGCTCTCGTCGCCTCAGCAGCCTTGAAGGGCGGGACCTATCCATCCTCTGGCTACGTGTAGACTGCGACGACCATCCGTGAATCTACGCGTGCCTGTATAGGTCTCATAGCGGCAATGCCGAAACTGACCGACTCGTTGAGCACATGCAAACGGCTACAGATTCCGTGCTCCAGCAGATCCCATCCGCAGAGATCGTGATTCTCGGCGACTTTAACGCCCATCATACTGAATGGCTTAGATCACGTACCACCGATCATGCGGGGAGATCTGTTCACGATTTCGCATTGGCATATGATCTGACACAACTGGTTACCTCGCCAACGCGAATCCCTGATGTGGAAGATCATACACCTTCCCTGTTGGACCTTCTGTTAACCTCTCATCCGGACGGCTACCTGGTCTCCGTCGATCCTCCTCTTGGCTCGTCGGACCACTGTCTTGTCCGGAGTACAGTGCCAGTCACGCGCTTAACACGGCCTCGCTTTGCGGGCTGTCGCCGTGTATGGCATTACAGGTCAGCGGATTGGGACGGGATGCGGTCATTCTTTGCGTCCTACCCATGGGGGCAAATTTGCTTCTCGCCAGATGATCCAGACGTCGTTGCTGATTCTGTCACCGATGTGGTACTTCAGGGTATGGAACTATTTATTCCGTTCTCTGCAGTGCCCATCGGAGGCAAATCCCAGCCTTGGTTTGGTCACTCCTGCAAGATGGCATCTCGCCGAAAGCTGGAATGCTACCAAGCCTGGGCTGTCGCGTCGGCGTCTAGTGATGTAAATACTAGCGCCTTTAAAAAGGAGTATAACTTTGCCTCCAGGTCCTTCAAAAGTAGTATTGCTAATGCGAAGTCGAAGCACATCGGCAGAATTGGCGAGAGATTGGGGCGTCTCCCTTCGGGAACACGTGCGTTTTGGTCTCTCTCCAAAGCTGTTTTAGGGAATTTCTGTAAGCCTTCTTTTCCACCTCTGCACACGGAGAATGACTCGCTGGCTCATACCGCGAAGGAGAAAGCCGAACTACTGGACACTCTCTTCGCGTCCAATTCGACTCTGAATGACCAAGGAAACTCACCACCGATAATCCCGCGGTGTGATACTACGATGCCGGAAGTTCAGTTCCGGCAAAGTGCAGTTCGCAAAGCACTTCTTTCCTTGGACATTCATAAGTCGAGTGGGCCCGATGGCATCCCTCCGATCGTGTTGAAGACATGTGCTCCGGAGTTGGCACCGGTCTTAACGCGTCTTTTCCGGTACTCCTATTTATCAGGCGTAGTCCCGAAATCCTGGAAGGCCGCTTTAGTGCACCCGATCCCAAAAAAGGGCAACCGCTCGGATCCGTCCAATTACAGGCCTATAGCCATTACCTCCTTGTTCTCTAAGATAATGGAGTCCATTATCAACTGCCAGCTCCTGCGGTACCTAGAAGAGCACCGGCTGATTAGCGACCGCCAGTACGGCTTCCGTCGAGGTCGCTCAGCCGGTGATCTTCTAATTTACCTGACACATAGATGGGCAGAAGCAGTTGAGACCAAGGGGGAGGCGCTTGCAGCCAGTCTGGACATAGCGAAGGCCTTTGATCGGGTATGGCACAAAGCGCTTCTTTCGAAGCTACCTTCCTATGGGCTCCCCGAGAAATTTTGCAACTGGATCACCAGCTTTTTGGCAGATCGGAGCATTAAGGTCGTTGTCGACGGTGCTTGCTCTGATCCTAAATATGTCAATGCTGGTGTTCCACAAGGCTGTGTACTGTCTCCTACTCTGTTCCTTCTGCATATCAATGACATGTTGCAAATTAGCAACATTCATTGCTATGCAGACGATAGCACTGTGGATGCGCTGTACACTGGCCGCGCTAATATTTCTCGGGAATACGTCGACGAGAGCCGGAACAAACTTGTGTCTGAAGTCGAATCTCTGTTAACCAAAGTCTCGGATTGGGGTCGACTAAACTTAGTCCAATTCAACCCCAAAAAGACACAAGTTTGCGCGTTAACCGCTAAAAAGTCGCCATTTATCGTAGCTCCTCAATTTGAGGACACTCCTCTGTCTCCCACAGCCAGTATCGGAATACTTGGCGTCGACATCTCGAGCAACGTCCAGTTCCGTGGTCAATTGGAAGGTAAGGCCAAACTGGCCTCAAAGAAGCTTGGTGTGCTCAGCAAGGCGAGACAGTACTTCACGTCGCGTCAGCGTCTTATTCTTTATAAGGCGCAAATTCGGCCCCACATGGAGTACTGTTCTCATCTTTGGGCGGGAGCTCCCCAGTACCAGCTACTTCCATTTGACCGCATTCAACGTAGGGCGATTCGAGTTATCGACGATCAAGCTCTCTCCGATCGGCTTGATCCTTTAGCTCTGCGTAGAGATGTTGGATCACTCTGCATCTTCTACCGCATCTATCACGGGGAGTGTTCTGAGGAATTGTTCGGACTGATCCCGGCTGCTGAATTTCACCATCGGACATCGCGACAAAATAGTAAATTCCATCCACACCATCTCGATGTCCAGCGTTCCACAACAGTGCGATTTTTAAGACATTTTCTGCCCCGCACAACCACTCTGTGGAACCAGCTATCGCCGGCGGTCTTTCCGAACCGCTACGACCTGGCCACCTTCAAGAAGAGAGCGTATTCCTTTCTTAAAGGCCGGCAACGTGTCTGCAAGCCCTGCGGTGTTGCAGATGTCCATGGGCGGCGGTGATCACTTTTCATCAGGTGAGCCTCCTGCCCGTTTGCCCCCTTAGTCCCATAAAAAAAAAAAGATGTTAATATTAGAATATTAAGTTCTAAGTACTTATATTATAGTATTTTAATTTTATATTTTAATTAATTTTAATTTTTAATCTATATTTAAAATTTAGATCTATTACGGCTCAACTCGTTAGTTTCATTTTATGGAATATATTTTTATTTGACATATTATGATTATTAATTATTAACCATACTAATATTATCAATTTGTTTTTTTTGTTTGTCCTTGTTTCACGTCGAAACGGAGTAACAGATTAGTATGATTTTTTGTATGGAGATAGTTGGAGGGCTAGAGAGTGACATAGCTACTTTTTACCGAAAAAGCACGATATAATACAATCCAAAAAAATATATTTATAATTAGAATTACTTGAAACTTGGTATTAGTGCCCTTCAATAAAATTAAATAAATACGTGTTTTAGCATTTTTCGAAATTCATTCTATAAGGGGGTTAAATAGGGAATGATGAAAGTTTGTATAAAACTACCTTTTTAGAGATTTTTTGCAGTTTTAGCGCGAAAAAAGCCGCGGGGTTCTGTTCGTATTGTTATAATGTTCTACTTTCATTCCTATGATCAAACTTTATAAGGAAAACATTCTCGATTGACGGAGCTCCAACAAATTGAAACAATCATATCTTTGGAAGCGGATACACTCTGTAATAAATCATCCGCTTTCTACGTAACGACTTAGCGAATAGAACCAAAACTTAGGTACATATCTATATATTATGTATATGGCACCAAATATTTTAAATTAAACAATTTATACACAATTTAAACATCCATACTAATAAATGGAGAGCCGATTTTTTTGTTCGGTTATACTGCGATAACTACTGAACCTATCGAAATAATACTCATACCATAAGATGCAGCAAGTTTCGGAGAAGGTTTTAGTATAATATGATATGTTGGTGATTAATGTACTATGCGGGCGGAGCCGCAGGAAAACGCTAGTATAATAATAATAATATAAAAAATAGATTGTTTATTTGCTTACACCTCATCTTTTGAACTAACAGTCTGATTTAAATATATATAATGTACATACATCTTTATATTATAATTCTTCTGTACGTATGTTTGTCACCTTACTCCTCCTAAAGTGCTGGACCGATTTGGATGAAATTTTGTGTGTATGTTTCAATGGGTTCCCGGATGGTTTGAAAACACAATTGGACCCGGTAGGTGGCGCTAGTGTCGGTGTGACAAAGAGTTTGTTTTTTTTTGTAGTTTGAACACGGGCGAAGCCGCGGCTAGTTCATAAAATATATGTATTTATTAAGGAAGCTTGTATGCTATCTAACAATACGACTTAAATTGTAAAATTTATGACAATGGTTGATATCATTAATCATTGTAATAAAACTTAATCAGTGTTAATGTAAAAACAAACTCATGATAAAAAATGTAATTTAAGCATTTGTTAATTGATATGACTTCATGTGTTAATAAAGACTTACATAGTTGCGCCTCTCATAGATAATATTCTATACAATATAATGCAATAAATTAATTATTTTAGTAATATTGTATTATATATATCATCTACATAATACGAGAATAATTTCTACATTATAACCCATCCCATTAATAATATAAATACCAATCTTTGGATAGATGCTTGTTACTTAATCACGCCAGAACGGTTGGACGAATCTGGATGACACATGATGATTTAGCACAGAGATAGATTATAGTCTGATAATAGCACATAGGTTACTTTTTATCCCGAAAAATGTACGTGTCCCGTGGGATAGATTTGTTTTCGTTTTTCATTGGATGAACCCGAAGCGAGAGTGATTCGCTAGTAAATCATAAAATGAATAATAGGAAATTACAACATTGTGAGGAAACCTGCATGTCTAAGAGAACTTAGCAAGTTTTGCGAAAGACATGTGAAGTCCGCCAACCCGCACTTGGCCAGCGTGGTGGACTATGGCATGATCCCCTCGTATTGAAGGGAGGCCCGTGCCCAGCAGTGGGACGTTAAAAAGGGCTAAATACATACATACATACATACAACCAAGTTAAAAAAAAAGTTCAAATCTACATCCAGTTACTTCTAAGTAAACATAAGTTCATACTAATTAATACTGAAAGCGCCTTGAATATCTATTATGAATGGATATTGAATATATATTAGATATAATAGATACATAGGATTCAATGTCCTAATTATAATTGGTATTAAATTACGTGATGGTAATTATCATATAATATTAGAACAATAATAATGTATACATACATATATTGCAGTTCTTCGTCCAAATCATAAATTAACAATTATTTTGCCTATAAATTAAATACTTAAATTATTCAAAAACAATATTCATAAATGTGTGGCCAAATAATGACTTTTTGTATTGAAAACGTGGTATTAAAATATGTAAATACAAAGTATGTATGTTATCGAAACTACATTTGGTAGTTTTTTTTTCAACTGAGGTAGATCTCATATCATCTTCTAAACGTCTCGAAAATAAAATTTTCCTCATATTCTAAGATCCTACAGACGTTTATAGTTTCTCTGTTCTTTTAGATATACGAGTATATTTGCATAAACAAAAGTCCGATTTGAAGGATATCAGCTTTTGGATAGCCAGAAAGTTGGTTTTACCTTCGTCAAACTAAAGTCACCACAGTATTTCAGACATTGGTAATTGTGTCAACCCTAAACACCCACTCATTCCTTGAAATAGTTACGTCAACTTAAGTGGCTGTCATTATGTACCCTGAACAAGAAGACAATGATTTAAATGTACATTTAAACAATGGCTACTAATTGCTACGCATTATCCAATTTTCACATTTTTTTATCTGTATTTTGATTTATTTATAGTCAAAAATACTATAAAAATAAATTTACTTGTTTATAAGTTAAATCTTTGATTAGATATGCCTACTTAGAACAAATAAATCTAAATTGTTTTTTATTGTAGAATTGTTTATCTGCGTCTTATCTTTCTATAAAACAACAGAGTAAATAGAGATTCCTAATAAAAAATGGATTTACCTACTCTGTAGATCTTAATAGATATTAGCGACATGTTATAAAGAAATAATTTTAAAACTTATTACTTTATCTTTAGTATTGATATGATAGTATGATATGTTATGATAGTAGTAATTAATGACTAATGATTAGTCTTCCATGATGAAAATTAAACCCGCAACTTCCGGCTTAGAGGGCAACATATGCTTCCACAACGCCAGATGGTCTTTAATTCGTATAGATGTAGTAGTCTATACACAAATTATATGTATGTAAATAAAATAGCCTTACTTACTAAAAGTAATATCTATATTAAATGAAAAGGAAAATCTCATTTACTAATTTTGTGGGTTTTGGGATTACTCTTTTGATTATACTGAAGGACAGGCGTGATTTGTATAGTAAACATTAAGTATAACAATTTTTTTAAGAGCTTAAATATTTAGTTAATTGTATTAAAAACTAGCAATTTAACCTCGCTTCTCTCGGGTGCCAAAATCTTTAGGTCAAAAGTTATGTATAGTAAAGGTCATCTAAACCCGTTCACTAATCTCACACATATACATAATACACACATACACATGTGTGTATGATCTCTTACTGATAACATAATTTTGATGTTAGAAACCCGTAGTACGCGAACACCACTCGCACTTATGCGATTATTTTATTAATTACCTGAGTGTGATGTTACGTGAATAAATAATAACTATATACTTTACATACATAAAATTAACAAGTAATAATACTTCATCAGAAGTAAGTCCTGATTTTAAGTTAATTAATGCTTACTGGGAGTTATCTAATTTGTCGCGTACCCACCGACGACAATGGAAGCTTAAGGAAAGCCCTTTAACTACATAATCTTTCTTGTTTAAGAAAATACGTTTACACGTATTCTTAATGAAAATGCAAATAATACGTATTTAATCATAAGAATCTAAGACTAATTCTAATCTATACATATAATAAAATTGTAACCAAGCCGAATCTGTACATTAAAATATATTTTTTGGAAAATCTTATTGAAATAGACATTATTATCAATACAGAGGCCGAATCTACAGTTTTTAGAATTTTTGTCTGTCTGTCTGTTACCGCATCACGAAAAAAACCACTGGACAGATTTTGATGAAATTTGGTATGATGATAGCTGTTTATCCGGGTCAACATATAGGATACTTTTTACTGCAGGAAAAAATCTCATCTCCGAGAAATCTATACTAAACGTTAAAACGTAACTAGGGACGAACCCAAGCGGAGCGAGGGTGAGTCGCTAGTGTATAAATAATACGAACAGTGAACTTTTGTTAAATAAATCTTATATAAAATATTTTAATTATTGCCTCCATATGTAATATGTATAGTGAATTAGAAGCTTAGTAAAGCGAATTTCGCAGACTGACAACATAGAGGAGGTAATTTTAATAGGTACAATCGCTTTTACCCCTTTGTTCTTATTAAGTGACTTAATTTGTACGAGTATATTAATTTCATTTTGGTAAAGAGTATTATAATATTTAATGAAAGACTCTGTATTATCTATTTATTCGAATCATCATCGTTCCTGCATATAGTTAGGTAAGGTAGAATTATTTAATTATGTAAATTTAGATTATGTTACATGTTCTGCTTTATTTTTTAATTTTATATATTATTTGTTAGAATTTAATAAGTAAATTGTATCTCCCATCTCGTTACAATTCTTGTCTCATCTGAATAAAAATAAGCCCATTGGCTTGTGATTAAAATGTGATGCCTCTCTATGCCAAATTTTTCAATTAACCTTTACAGTATTTGCTAAGGCTACCCTAGAAGCCTAATTGATCATAAAAAATTTTAACATCCGATCCCCATTTTGATAATAACTAAACTGATTGTACCTATTGTAGTTAGAATACTTTCCTGTTTGGCTTGAAAGAACAAGTCATAAATGAAAAATAGAAATATCTATAATAACATTGAACCAAAAATATAACCAAATTATGTTATGAATGAATTTTTTTCCCATATTTATCTATATAGTTATACCCTGCCACGCGTTGCAGTGGCACACATATGAAAATCGTTAATTTTGCAATAAGAAAAGAAAATAATCGCGATAAAAACTATCTTATCAGTTAGAACAAAAATTTCCATTTAAAAAAAATACGTTAAGGTTAGATAAGTAGTTTCGGAATTCACCAGACCAATATCGTGACACGGGAATTTTATATATTAAAATAGCATTTAAATTAGACTTCATGTCTGAAATTCGAATGGGAAGATCTGGGGCTGCATCCAGTCTATTTCTTCCTTGTTTTTTATGTAATCGTAAACTAAAAAACCAGTTTTGCTTCGGTAAGTTGTCACAAACGGAAGAAAAACACGCCAGCAGCAGCTTCGACAGTCTTTTTAAAGACTGCAGGGTTTTCAGTCCAATCTAAAAGTTATCTACGATATTTTATTTATCTCTGGGATGGATTTTGGACCCTTTGTGTCCCTTCTACGAAACCCTAGGATTCTGCGGATCATCATTTGAGAACCGCTGTTCTAAAGTATAAATACCTAATAAAGCACAGCACTCCACTACATAAATATATTAAAAATTATCTTTCTCTACTCTATATTCTATTACTCACAAACTTTGTGGCATAGTAAAATAGGTCATTATATTAACAAGGACATAAAAGATAAATTAGCTGTCCACAGTTTTTACTTCCACTTCTGTGTAGTTAACTTTTATGTACGCTCTACCGAGGCTTTATCATGTGGCGTAACAAAAATGTCCTGGGCGCCGGCTTGCCGGGCTATTAAGTATAATGTGGCTTCTGGCTTTCCATCGCTTATAAAAACCTCATATATTATGTTACATCAATCGCTATAATTAAAGAGAAACATTCTTTTTCGTTACCATAGCATATATATAGTACTATATATGGTAAATATTATCGCTTACAGACATCTATATTGATATCAACATCTAAACCATTTTTTGGCTGTCTGTCTGCTCTTATACGCTAATATTCTCAATAGCTCAACTAATTTTAGTGGGATTTTAATCGACAGATAGATGACAGTATCAAAACAGGTGACAAAAGTATAAAAGTATAACAATGGGTTTATAGCTGGATAATTTGGAATAAGATAATCTTAATGTTCAATGTTCTTTGTTCTGTGGCTTATATTCGTGCCATTTGGGTGCAATTTACTTCGCCAATGTCGTGTAGAATGGAGAAGACATAATATGAATTTTTTGAAGTCATTAAGAAGAGAGTTGAATTGAAGTTATCAATGATTTTTTATGGTTCTATTAATAATTATTATAAATATTTTTATAAGGTTAGGTTTATGTAGGAATGTAACAGATTATATTTTCATAAAATACTTCCAAACATACGTAGAGAAATGCGAATAGACAACGTACTAAAAAAATGATAAAAATTCCAATGAAGTATGAGACACTTCGTTACTTTAGAGATACAAGTATATTATTGTCACTAAAGTGATTTATTTTTTATACACGTGATCTATATGTAATCTACCTAATTGTTTAATAGCAAGGAAAAAGTTCTATAAAACTGTGACTAAAAATTTAACAGCAACTAATTTCAGCTAGGTATCTTGTAACTGATTAAATAGGTGTTACATTTTGACTTTTAGGATCACTTAAACATAATAGAGATAATACTAGACCTTTACACAGGTTTTTTTAGACTTGTGTGTCATTTGAGGAATTTCGGAGAAGTATGAAATTACTAATACACGGAATACCACTAGAACACGATTTGTTGTTTTTATATTCCCTGAAAATATTTGATTTGCTACCATGAACTAATATAAAAAAAGTACTCCTATTATGTTTTTAAGAAATTTAAACACCTACGAGTATAACTTATGCAATGGCATAATTTTACTTAATACTACTTAAAACTATATAAAAGTCTATGATTACATTACCTTCTCCGAAAAATTATACAGGTTTAATTATACAGGCTCTAAAGATAACAGCTATAATAATAATATAAAGCTTTTGTATATTTTTATGGGCCCACGCCCTCGGCTACTTTTTCCCAAGGTCAAGACAATGAGGCAATGTCTTGTTGATTTCTTACAACGTCCTTTTTATGGTCAATCTCAATTCCTTGAAATATGTTTTATGGTGATATTACACATACTGACAATATTGAATTCATAACAAGCTCTGTACTCTAATGCTGTAGTATATATACATGGTGCTGACTCAGTTAATTGTTAACTTATTAAATTAAAATATTAAAAAATAAATGTGTTACAGGAAAATATAAGTAATAGCAAGCAATAAAATTGGAATTCTATTTTTGGAATTTAATATCTATTTAGAGTTGTATTTTTGGGAATACTACTAAATTATAAGTGCAAAGTTAGTATATGCGTGTACATACACGCGAAGAAATAACGAACCTACAAAGGCTCGTTATTTCTTCGCACTGAAACGTCCTGCTGCCCCAAAACTTGGATATTACGATATTACTTGGATGTCACCCGTGTTGACTCACCCGAGTGAAGTGAGGGCAATTCGCTAGTTTAATATAAGGTATTAAGAAATTGTGCAGCAAATTTTTGGGCATGACTATATAAAATATTATGACTCATTATATATGAATCAATATATAAAAAATTGGAATGCATCATAATAGATAAAGACAGCGATAAGATTACGAATTACTTATTGAAGGACATATATCACACGCACTCATAAAAAATAACACAGATTTCTTTATTGATTGTCTAAAATTGTAAGTGTTTAAAATAGTAATAATGGAAACAAACGCGTTATTGTGGGTATTTGTCGCTGGATTATCTCTTACAAGTAAGATACTTTTATATTCATTATATCAAAAATATATAATCATTATTTCTTGTTTTTTTTAGAAATGAAATAAATAAAAATCTAAAGAATTCTGTTAGATTTAATAATAAAAAACATATTTTGTTGTACCAAATATAAATCTGAATAATATTTAAAGTAATAAAATGTTAAATCTAAAAATCATTTAAATAAAAAATGATATTTTAATTTTATTTTTGGCTTATATAATATAATTACATTATTTGATTTTAAATTTATTGACTGATTGAATATTAAGTAATATTATAGGGCTTTGAAAAAAATATGCTTATTTATAACTTTTTTACTATTCCAAACGGAGGTGACCATGTGTTTGGCCTGTATTTTATGCCACTCTCCCATTCTGCAGTAGGATCGATGAGGCTATTTTTGTATTATAATAAATAAATAAATACATAAATAAATATATTGGGACATTGACACACAGCACTATCTAGTTCCATGGTAAGCTACGAGGCCTGTGTTATGGATACCAGATAGTTGATATACTACACATAAACAACTTTAAATACATATATATTATAAATATAAACACCCATGACTGACGTACAAACATTGGTCATCACACAATTGAATGCCCGCAGCGGGACTCGAACCCGCGAGAGCTGGCGCAGCAAGTAGGGTCACTATAAACTGAGCCAAACGTGTCGTCAATTATTATATTTTTTATTTTAAATAAGAAAATCACATGAAAACAAAATATCAAACGTCGATAATGTCAGTTTTAAAAAGAATGAGAAATACGTGTATATAATTTTATACATATCTTCCTTTATTATTTTTACTTCATATATGTGATTGATTGCTATTGTAATTGGCAGGTGCAAACGTACTATATGGAGAGCGAACTAATAGAATATTGAATGGGACCATCGCCACGCAAGGTGATTTCTCCTATTTTTTTTTTTTTTTTTTTTTTTTTTTTTTTTTTTTTTTTTTTTTTTTTTTTTTTGTTATCGCTGGGGAAACCCATCATGGGGACCCTACCGGCCGTCAATGGGTAGGGTACTGTGAGACTCCTACTCACTAAAACCCACAGCGGAACCCGTCGCCGCAGTGCAATGGGGTGTGCAGGATCGCTTGCGCATTCACTGCAACACCCCTGCGGACGGCCCGTACCCCGCGGGCCTGCCTCGCCTAAATCAGGATGCCCTCGGTTCGCAGGGCATCCCGACCGAAGGTGATTTCTCCTATGCGGCAAGTGACCTTTTTTATATATTTGCAATACATGTACAAATACTCGTATAATCATATTAACGAAAATATCCTAAGTATTTTATAATATTTAATCTAATGTTATATAGCAACACAAGTGTTGCTAAATAATTAATGCTACGAGTCTTGATATTATTTTTATTCTGAAATGATATTAAGGCTTAATATTCATTGTTAGTATTGACAGCGTAAGCGTGTTTAAGCAAATTTATTGTTTATCAATTGTATCGCTTTTAATAGGAACATCAAAATAGAATGACTTCAGATTAACATTTTCATTAATCTTTGAGTTGAGTTTAAGAATGACTGAATTTAATATAGACGAAGATCGAATGTATTTGATTCGGTTCATTCGAAATGCGCAAGATGAGAGAGCGTTTTTGTCATTATAAATTAGCCAGCTGGTAGGTAGCTAGTATGAGTAATTGGCGCAAGAAGGTAAACGCTTGGAGATGACTTTTTTTAGCTTGTTCACCTTGCATGTAAGTGTGTCAATCTAAAATGGTGTTAGGTATCACCTATATGTTGGATATTTCATCCGCATACAGCAACAGAGAACAGGGAACGCTATGGAGAAGAACAAATAAAATACATAAGAGAACAATTTATATGGTCTTTAGAGGGCGACTCCATGGACGCGTCTATCTAGCACAGCGAAACATGAATGGTTTACCACGAGGTTACTGCGAAGATGTAGAGCCGCGTTTCGTCCGATATCCTTACAAGTCGGATGCTAAATGCAAAGTAATAAATATCCTAGGAAAGTAAAATTATTATTTTTCATATGTTTATAGGTCTCCATACAAACGGGGGAGCCCACAGAAACAAGAGGTCACAGATGTGGCGGTGTACTTATCACATTCCAACACGTTGTGACTGTTGCTAGCTGCCTATATAAACTAATGCAATTACTGGGTAAATGTTATTATTGATAACATAGTAAGAATTTTAAATATATAAGCTACTATAATATTTTTAAATACTAAATATTTTCACACATTTATTCCGTACGTGTTAGAGATAGAGCAGATACATAATATAAAATCACAAATAATATAATTTTCATCGAAGCTTATGCGAGTCTACCGTAAAAGGTCGGAAAATTTCAATAGTTTATATCTAACACTAGGAATCCCCACACTATTGTAAAAAAGAAAGTTTAAACATACAAACTTTCGAAAGAAAATTTGATGTTTTTGTATCAATGACAGGCGTGTGAAGGAGGGTTAGTTGGAAATATTATGTTAAGTACACTCTAGTTTCACTCTGGTGTAAAGTGATACAAGCGTATTGTATTTACACGCCACCTATCATATATAATCTATACATATAATAAAATTGTAACTGAGCCGAATCTGTACATTAAATATTTCTTGGAAAATCTTATTGAAATAGTCATTATCGATACAGAGGCCGAATCTATAGTTTTTGGAATTTTTGTCTGCCTGTTTGGAAACGGTATCACGAGACAAGCACTGGACAGATTGCGGGAAAATATCTCATCTCTGTGAAATCTATACAAACCTTAGTAACTAGTAGGTATATTTGTACATATATTTCGTGTATTTCAAAATCGGATTTAACGATTTGGATCAAATTTGTTATTACGTAAGGTATCGCTTTTTAAATTTATCTATAACTAGCATTGCCCGCGGCTCCGCCCGCGTTCAGATGACCAAAAATCAAATTCTTAGGTTTCACATATTTTTATACTCTTACAATGCAGGTTCTGTATTTTTTCTCAGAAATGAGATATTTTCCCGCTCTAAAAAGTATCCTATATGTTAACCCGTATAACCAGCTATCATCATACCAAATTTCATCAAAATCTGTCCAGTGGTTTTCTCGTGATGCGGTAACAGACAGACAAACAGACAGACAAAAATTCTAAAAAATATAGATTCAGACTCAGTATCGATAATAATGTCTATTTCAATTAGATTTTCCAAAAAATATTTAATGTACAGATTCGACTTAGTTACAATTTTATTATAGGTATGTATAGATAATACGTGTCTATTGCAAAAAAAACGTATTTTTATATCTTGTATATATTCTTAATTGGCCGTCAACTTTTAGTATCTACTAGAAAAAATATTAACCTAAAACATTCAAAAGAGTATTTGTTACAGCAATTCAGAGCTCATAAACCCTTCTGAATACCGAGTATTGGCTGGCGCGATTTCCCTTGCTGATCAATCAGGAGACCGAATTAGATCTATAGCAAATTTTACAATCCACCCAGATTACACTGGAATGCCAGCGCTCGTTAACAATATTGCTATTGTAACAGTAAGTACTAAGTAGTCCGTCTATATTCATTATAAAAAAATAAATATATAGTTCAAATATCTATGTTATAGCATATAATACGTAATGGTAATAGACAATAGTTTAAATATTATTCTTTTAAAATATGTTTTAAACGATATCAGAATAAAAATGATTAACTATTATCTATATTATATAAAAATAATAAGATAAATACAATATAATAAATTGTGTATTTTACTACAATTAGGCAAATATTTATATTAGCTTAGCCATCTTTATTAATATTGATCATTGTAAGTATGACGATGAGCATTGAAATTTATAGAATTTTTTAACGTTAAATAGAAAAATATTTTACATTTTATGTAAAATATTAGTTATTTATTTAAAGATTAAAATTTAAATTACTGTATTTAAAAATATAAAATAAAAAAATTAAAAAATTAAAAATATATAAAAAAATATATAAAATGCTGAATTACAATATTAGTTAATAGTTTAATTTTCTATTAGAATAAGTTATGACTTTTATACTTTATTATTGATTAGCATTGCCCGCGGCTCCGCCTCTCCGCTATGCTATCAGATGACCAAAAACCAAATTTTTAGGTTTCACATTAGTATATTCTCACATTACAGATTTTTATTTTTCCCGCGGTAAAAAGTATCTTATATGTTGACCCGGATAACCAGCTATCATCATACCAAATTTCTTCAAAATCCGTCCAGACAAAAATTCTAAAAACTATAGATTCGGCCTTTGTATCGATAATAATGTCAATTTCAATAAGAATTTTCAAATAATATTTAATGTACAGATTTGGCTTAGTTACAATTTTATTATATGTATAGATAGATTTTGTCTAAAATTAATATGTATACAAAATAGTTATAAATCCCTAATCAATATGGTTAGTGTCGTTTATACCGGGATAAATATTGTCAGCGCAAGGATTTAAGTTCTCCAGTGGCTTAGGTTGCATCTTGCATTCCATACATTTTAAATAAGGCTACAGTATTTCAATAAATATCCAATGAGGGGAACAAGAAACAATAATATCTTTTGCACACAAAATAAACCTTTTTTAACAGAATTGTTCAGCTTATTTATTTTTAGAATGTGCTTTTGTTTTTTATAGTATAAAACTTAAAAAAAAAACCAACTTCCAGGCACTAAAATTTAAAAAATAACTAAAGCGGAGGTTTTCATTTAGAATAGATACCTAATCAGATATTTTCGAAGTCGGTGCCAGCCGACAATATTTTAAGATATGTTTTTTTTTTTAAGTTTTTATTTCTCCATTTTTAGTGTAGACGTAATAAGCAGGTAAGTTGTAAGAAGAAAGTTTTTTAATAACATATTCGATCAAGCAATTTTAAAAATATATATACCTATATAATATAATATATTGTTGATTTTTTAAAAAAAACTACTCGACCGATTTCGATAAAATTTATATGGGACCACCTGGGGAGTATACACTTTTCCGACGAATTGAGAACCTCCTCCTTTTGGAAGTCGGTTAAAAATAATCTTTTATACAATATTTTGCTGTATTTATCTAAAGTAAAATGCTATATTTATACGACTATGTGCCTACATATAAATACAGTATTTTTTTTAATAAAATTAAATTACTTATGATAACTTTCATTATAACTTCGCCACTTTCACATTATAATTTCTATTATTAATATACGTATTGTACCTATAACATGGGGATCTAGTAGGTAAATATTTACGTATATATAATAATGTTGCGTTGTGAAATAAAGTTAATAATATTAAATCAACCACATATCATACAAAAGTTAAATATTAAATTAATATATTATGTATTTCCCCTCGTACTGAAGGGAGGCCCGTGCCCAGCTGTAGGACGTTAAAAAGGACTGAATAAATATTATTTATATATGTATTTTTATTTATATTTATTAATATTATTTATATTTATGTATGTATTTTTAATTTTACAGGTAGCTGCTCCATTTCTTGCGGGCATAGTGACACCTTTACGTTTACCGTCTAATCCCGATCCTGTTGAATTCACTTTATGTACTGTTGCTGGTTGGGGAGGAACTAATACGAATAATCAAGTTAATATGATATATGTCTTATAAAATAACCGCGCACGCCCAGGTGCATCATTAGATGCAATTCGCAATTTACGTACGATTTTTTCGAATTTATTCATAAATATAATCATATTGGTCGCTTATTTTCGTCAAATATTCATAATTTATAGAAAATAACTTTTTTAGATAATCTTTCTTTCTACTTTTGAAAACCGCATGAAAAATTGTACAGTTTTTTTCTGAGATTATCCTAAAACACAAACTTGGCGCGACGGCGACTAATTTATAGTATTTATTGATGTAAACATTATTTTTTAGAAATAGGGATAGGGAATAGGGAAAGCATTATGAAAGCATTATAAATTATCTTTGCCAGTTATATTTTTTAAGTTTTTTTTTAATTTAATAAGTTTAGGGTGGCTATGAAATTATCAAGGAAATATTATATTTATATTAATAGTGTGTATGAATGTAACTTGTCCATGTTTTGAAGTCTATTCAAAATATATTAATATTTTTTTCAGGCAAGCGCTCAATTAAGGTATTTTGTCACGTATGTGTATGGTCAAAAAGAGTGTACCAGAGTGTACAACAGTATCCCGGGGATAAAGAATATCCTGCCTTCAATGATTTGCGCGGTGTCTCACACTCTTCAGTCTTCAAATTGCGCTGTGAGTATTTATGTACTATTTATTAGTGTTGCTTTATCCTTGCTAGCATATTAAATACAGAAGATTCATAATTAGAAATGTTACTATATATATTATATATATATATATATATATATATATATATATATATATATAAAATTCTACACTTTAGAATAATTATAAAACATGTCATTTGAATTTGATTTTTTTTATTATCAGGGTGACGAAGGAAACGCCCTTGTTTGTAATAACAGACTTACTGGTGTGCTATCTTTACCGGATGGTTGCACTCAATCAACTTTACCAGAAGTTTACACTAGAATATCCAACTACACTACTTGGATCCGAAGCGTCTCAGGATCAGGATCCGTGTACAGTGCGAATATATTGGCTTTGATTGGAATTTTTTCCTTTATACAAATCTATTTTAGTATGTAATATTATTTATGTTTTTAAATTTATTTGTGTATAAAATTTTAGATTTTGTCTACAACAAATGTACCTACTACAAATATGTACTTGGATTATTTAAAAAAAATGAAAGTAATAGCAAAGTGCGTTATTTTTTTTTCTTATTCTTATAATAAAAATGCACAAAAATAGTTTAATTACTAGTATGTAATTATTATACCTGTGGTACTATCATTTTATTTTTTAATTATCATAAAATATGTTTGAAAATTGTAAATAGTTTTATTTTTCATCTAATATAAATATAATCAAGTATTCTACATTGACTTTTTATACTTCAATAATTTATTCACATAAATATTAAGTAATGATTACAAATCTTAATGGACATTTAATTTGAAAATTTTGCAAACATAATATTATGGTAGAGTAAGATTGAACGTACGCATTCATGCATGCGTATGTTCAATCTTACATGCATGGTTATATGTAGTTATATTTTTATTAATAACTAACATGCCCGGTTTCTTTATGTTAAATATATTTATTGACAATAAAAAATAGTGTACCCAACACAAAGGGGGTTCCCCTTTTTTAAATAATCTTTTTGAAAATTACCTATTTATGTAGTTGATTATAGGATTGTCTATATTTCATCCCTATAGGTTATCCCTATAGTGGCTTAGACTAAGCATTGATGAATAAGTCAGAACATGTAATGTTTCATATTTTATTTATACAGCTATGTATATTGTACGTCTTTATAAAAAAAAATGGTACAATTCTTATATTAAGAATATAATTTATATTATATAAAAATAAGTTACTCAGATTATATCATGTTAGTATGTTGTCTTAATAATAAACGACAACGAACCATAACATGAAACAAAAAAAATATTGTTGTAATGATAATTATGTCCGCTTGTTTTCTTATTTATTATTTATATGTTTTTTGTACCTACTCATAAAACAACTTGCTTTTATAGGATTATCTTAACATTTGTTTGTAGCTGTGGGTATATATCTCAGATAGGTATATCGCATCCTAGTTTGGTACAGATAGTAATGTAAATTTTCGGTTTGAAAAAAAATCCATGGAATATAAAATTGAAAGTAAAAACGGTTATAAATATATAAATTTGAGGTTTTCTTTCTGTCTCTTCTAATTGTATATAAGGTCATCTAATAGCCTAAGAAAAAAAAGTTTCATTGTATTTTTTGTAGTCCAAATGAACGTATATTTTAAAACTTCGTCTATATTAATTCTTAACTTTTGTAACACAAAAAGTTCCATTGAAACAAAGCATAATAATAAAATTTATGCGTCTACTGAAATAAATTAAGGAATTCAAATAAACATTGGTCGAGGCCAAATTGTGAAAGAATTGTTCGGTGCTTTCAAAATAAAAATGTGACAATAACATTTTGCCAAGTATCTAAAAAACGTTTCACAAACGAAATGTCGTACCCAAGCGTGTTTTTTGTCGAGAAAAATTACTGGCCATTAAAGTAAACGCATTTGAGGTTTAATTTATGTCTTACAAAGTAACTAAAAGGTGGAAGGTGTTGTAAATTTTGAGCACGTTCATTAGGCCCGACATGGATCCCTCGTACCGCCTTTTAGGCAACGGCACACGTCGGAATTTTGTAATAAGATTTTCTTAATTTAACGCGCTTCTACATTCATGTTAGTGCTCTCTGT